>NQII01000968.1:0-27500 GCA_002778355.1 Clitarchus hookeri | reverse complement strand
AACCACCCTTGAGTTACCCCTCTAAAAGCACACAACCATTTAAGGTCTATTATGAATGAACACATTAAACCAGTTTAAGTAATTTATTTTTCATCCCATAATTTGTAATTTTAAGCATAATTTTTTGATTGCAAACCCACCCTGTGATCTAGGAGGTTTTACATCACAATCTTATGCATTACTCTGTACACACTAACCATTATCGCAAGAACTTCTGTTAATGAAAGGTTTAGAAATGTATGTAAACTGGTAATAACTGTTCCTTCTAACCGGAATTACAATACTTAGTTACTTAAGTTTTATTTTCATTTTAAGATACAAGTCATTAATCCTGAAGTAAATAAATAATAATTTCTCTTAAGTTC
The DNA here is from genome assembly GCA_002778355.1 of Clitarchus hookeri. Taxonomy (NCBI): domain Eukaryota; kingdom Metazoa; phylum Arthropoda; class Insecta; order Phasmatodea; family Phasmatidae; genus Clitarchus; species Clitarchus hookeri. The sequence continues at coordinate 27,135 of NQII01000968.1, read as the reverse complement.
TCTGTTTACCTACAGCAACTCTAAATGCAACATCTGATGTAAAATTATGTACAAAATTATGTCGTATTGAATCAAAATATTTTACATGCAGTGTCTTGTGAATTGAGCAATTATCTGACGATTTGTTTTAAAATGCTAATAGTATAAGATGTTTACAAATAATGTCATTGTAGTTCAAGTGGAAAAGACAGAATACACAAATGGTATAACTCAGCTTTGATTAATTTTTGTTAGGTATGGCAATAATTATGCACAAATATTGTAATATAGCTAAATATGGTCAAATAAACCAAGGGGTTGTTAGTGAAAGGAAAAAAAATTCTGGGTCAGAAGTTTTAATAACATGTGTGGACTCCTAATGCATGCAGTTAATTTTGTCATGCTGAATAACAGAACAGTTGTGCACATAATTGATTCTGTAGAGTTTTGTTGACAGGTGGTCAAAATTTGCCACAAAATATTTAGGTTCTGTACACTGTACCACACCTCTGAAAGCTATTTAAAACAACATCGTAATTATGTAGACAGCTGGCGCGAGAGCCTCCCTCCGCTCAACCAAAGATACTCTGGATTCTGTGTCATTTCCGTGCTATACAACCAGTCATCTGCATTTTAGGTAATTGCAAGTAGACGCATACTTCAAATAGAAGAGTAAATAAATTTTCTTATAACTTCCATGGAAAAGTGTTGAATTACCTGTCCTGATGCGGGGTGAGTGAGTGAGTGGCTCTTAACATTGAGGTTTTGAAAGTGTGGGTGAGTATGGAGCGAGGTGAGTATGGAGCAGCACTGGAATGCAAGGGTGGGGGAAACTGGAGATCCCAGAGAAAACATGCTGACCAACAGCATCATCTGGCATGATTCCCCCATGCAAAAATCCGGGAGCGACCCTGCCGGTAATCAAACTCGGTTCGCCTTGGTGGGAGGCGAGTAGTCTAACCACTACACCACCGCGGCCCCTCTGAGGAGGAAGTGGCCTAGGGTGTGGCATCCCAAACTCTGTTTGCCCCAGGCCTTGAGGAACCTCTGGACAGCCCTGGAGTGTGGCCTATCGAGCATTGTAATTATTTGTAAGTGGGCTGATGGGACAACTAATTGAACAGCCCTGGTGTGGGGTCAGCTCAAGGGTGCAACAAATAAGGAGAGCCAGGGAGTGTTCGGACTGTGCTTAAACATTTACAGAAGGGATGGGGATGGGGCTAAGTTATTGAACATTAAAATAATTTTCTTAGATTTTCATAAATAACTACTAAAAATGAAAAGTTATTATAGTGGCTTGCTTGGATTTTGAGTGATACTTGCCTTAGCATTTAAGGAAGGGGATAACCATCTTCCACATATATTCAGTTTACACTAGTTATTCTTTACAAGCATGATGTATGCTTGTTTACTGGCAACAGTCCGTTATGCTATTTATAGCATACATGTAAAAATGTACAGAACTTTCTGTACTGGGGACACTCTGAGAGCTTTGTTGCAGACTTTACAATATACAAAATGGGGGAAAAAAATGGTTTAACACCATGGACAGTGAGAACCTTATGTAATCAGAAACTTAAAGAATTTTCTCAGTTTTTTATTAGCTGCAGGTAGGTGTCTGTGTATGTATTACAGTGAAACCTTCTTTTAAGTTTCCCACGTAAGTAGTATCCTGCTTAATATGTTCATTAATTTTATGCCTTGTCTATATACACAATTATAATTGAACCATTTTAATAAGTTTTCTTGTTTAATGAGCAGGCTTTTTTCAATCCCTTCACAAAAGTCTTAACAGGGTTTTACGGTATATAATTAGGTGTTTATAGTGAATGAGTTTGGATATTACATGTTTATATGAATACTACATATTACAGCAGAATATAGAAATTTCCACCACAGTTTCCTTTTAAATTTTGTCAACGATTTTGAAAGGAGTTGGAACACGTGCATGCACGTGCACACAAACACCACTCCACCATCTCTTAAGCTAACAACTCTGTTATTTTTTTTATTTAGGAATTTTCAAAATTTATTTTCTCATTTATAAAATTTATTACGTGTAAAAATAAAATTATGAATGTTCACTAAACTGTTTTGGGATTTTATCAATACTTGTTAAAAGGTGACTGATCTTTACCTACTATACAAAGTGCTTTTGTTATTGTAAAAGCCATCTTGGTAAACCTTATTCTGTATGTACACTCATTCCAGGCTCACCAGATCAGTATTAATTATCTCTCTAGTTTTACCTGCATTTAAACTTTCTGTAGCTTAAGGAAACAATATCTGCTGCCAGAACTATAATTTTGTTTTGAGAAGATAAAGGAGACTTTTAGTTGGCCTGAGTGGTATGTCTTGTGTGAAGAAGAGGGGTTAGAAGAGTAGATAAATAGAAAATCTGGAAGACTGATTGGCCATAAGCTCAAGCTATTCTGGTACTGCAGTTCCCGTTGTCCTTGTAGATGACGCCCTTAACTTTTTTCTTTGTATTCTGTACCGTTTCAAACTTATTTACAAGAGGAGTTTTGTGTTCCTTTATCATTAACTCCATTGCTGCAAAGCAACAGGAAAACACTGCATTGTCATCTGCTGAGATGATTCAGAAACCTCTTAAGAAAATATATGTGTGTGAGTGGGTGTTTGTGCACGTGTGCATCATTTGTAAAAAAAAAAAAAAAAAAAAAAAAGAGCAAGTTTCAACTTTATGGATACATCAGTCAAGCAATAGATGCAATGTAATAGTTTGTATCATAACCATTTCTTTTGGAACTTACTGGTAATGGTATGTCATATCTACAGACAAAATATTTGTAATATCAACTGAAACTTTATTTAAATAATATATGTACATATAAACAACATTATGCAATGAAGTATTTCATTCACATTCACTATAAAAATAATTCTCTTTCTCTGCAGATTTAGCTAGTTATGCTAAAATCACTTGAGACATTTTACAAATTGTGTGTATGTTTGGTTTGAAAATTCTCCACTTGATTGCAATTGTTTCATCACCTGACCAAAGTTTAAGCATGTCAGAGTGCATAATGTTGTACATTACTGAGATTTTGTTGATAAAACTTGAAGTGTGTTGATGTTCATCTACTCTGGAAGTATGCTTTTCAGTGCAACGTAAACTGTGTCTTTGTTAAAAGGGCATTTTGGGAATGTTACTCCACAGTTTGCACCTTGCTGACCCCTTTCCAGTGCCTGTTTGAGACTGGAGCCATCCAACATCACAGACAGCACAGAATTCCTAGAACATAGCGTAGTGTTTCAACAACATAGTCAATTGCAATGTATATAAAACAAGTCAAAGAAATTGCATTTAAAAATATAATTAAATTTGTAATTATTTTAGGTTCTTTTGCAACATTACAGCAAGTCTGCTAATACGGTTTCTCTTCAAAGAATTTTTTTAGGTGAAAAACTTTACTCTCATCTCGACTCTTCTCACTCATTTTCAAAATTCTTTGAGCATAGCATAAGCAATTTAGTCACTGCTAGTTTTGTTACTAAATACACTTAAGGAATCATTAATCAGTAACTATTTCCATGTATAAATAAGTTGAAATCAAAACAACTTTTGTTCTAGAGATTTTTATGTGATTCGTCCATTGAAGGTGCAATTTTATAATAACTAATTCATATAACATTTTTAGTTAAAAGAAAGATTTTAATTAATTAGTCTGCATACATTTTTTTAATCAATTTTTCAGTTGTTTCAGAAAATTTTTGGTTGGGTTTTTACTTTATTTCTTTAAGCATTTTCTGGAAATGCAGTATCCTATCAGATGTGAAACATACAACAGGAAGCCTACCTGGTCACAGTGTCAACGATGGTATCGATGCTTGTCGCTGAGCCGTTAGCAATCTTGTAAGTAGCAGACTTCACATATGAGCACACAGCTCGCTGCATGCAAGATGTGGAGTCTATGTTGTGTTTTGACAAAGCGTCATCCACTTGGGTTAGCAGGTGCATGATGCCTGATGTAACGTTTGTGGCTGTACTTTCCTCGCCTGTAAGTAAAATAAAGTTGTTCGTATTTGAACTGTTCTTAACTATAGTGTTATTGTTACAGTTACTTTCCATGTATACCAGAGTATAACTGCAGATTGCTACATCATTTCATTCTGTCATAAATGGGCTATAAATATTTTCTATTTAGCCCATACTTTATTTGAAGATTCTTCAATTTATTTTATTAAGATGCATATGAATTTCCCAAGTGGCTCGCAACACGAATACAAGCAATATGCGTTTTCTTCATTAGTACCAATATTAGTTATGGCATTTTGTAAATGAAGCTTTCAATATGTTAAATCACTTTTATTAATGTCTTCTTCCATGCTAATATAAATTTTCATTGTAAAATGCAGGTAAACCTTTTCTTATTGTAACACTTATGAAATATTTTGACTGTTGGTACAGTTTATGAATTTTTTGGGAAGGGGAATTGTTTTATATTGCACTTGTTTAGTGGATAACTAATTTTAGTATTACCACTGTATCAGGTATGATATTTTTGTGTGAGGAGGGTAGTTTTAATGATATACCAATATTTGTATGGCTTTCGTGAGTACTGATTATGCAAGAGCATTCACGTCAGAGTTTATAAACTGAAACTTGGCACTCACAAGCAGATTGTTGAGTAAACATACATGTACAAATTCAACAGGTTATGTCAGCCAGCACCCATGTATGCCACTACTCATTCAAGGACATTATTAGGTACAATGCGATGTGGACTATGACTAGGTATACAGAATGGGAGTGCAGTGGATTTAAATGATAACTACTCCATAATTATCTCAAATGGACAGTTATGTTTTTCAGGTTTTGGTGAAGAAATACGTTATGCAATGTAATCAGTTATTTCATGCTTTTGCTATCACTATTTTTCATAATACATACATGTAACTGCTAATTACAACAATTTACAAGTACCAGTCATGTGGCCTTGCTTGATACAGCCCTAGCTTCAAATACAGTTTGCTAGTGATTATGTTGTTTGTTGTGTACTGTTTGCAACATTAATATATTAAAAAAAAAAAAAATTATTTATTGCAACACAATTATTTAGATTTTATTCAGATGTTATATCTTGTACTACAGGACTGCTAGAGGACCTCAGTCACATTTTCTAATATTTCCTTTTTAAAATCTTTGATTAGCAGAAAATGGAATAGTCAAATAAAATATGAGTGAGTGTTAGCCTTAATGATCAAGGCTACTAAGGACCCATAATGGTAATTATTTTTTGTGATATTTACATTTATGTTTTATACTATAAAACCAGTTATTTCACGTTTATACTAACACTATTTTTAAAAATTACTTTAGAATTTAGGTTTTTAATAATAGCTGCTAATTACAAAAATTTATTAGTACCATTCATGTAGTTTCACTTAACGTGGTCCTTTCAGAAGAGACAATAACTGAGATCTTCATGAATGAGCTAGGCAGTGACAGAAACTAATAACTGAAAAATTTAAGCATTAAAGTTTTGGTTTTATAGAAAAAATCAAAGACGGTGAGACCTGTGTGGTTATTGTGGGCCCTAAAGTCGAGTCTTGATGGAGGTTGGGCACAAACCATATATTATCACTGACCACATGTTATTACCACCACCCGGTTTTGTAGTAACGTCTCGTAAAGCAATGCAATGCGAAACAAAATAGAAAACAAAACATAACTTTCTTGACATGAACTTATCAACTTGAAAAATTGCTTAGCCTACTAGTCCATAGCAAGAAGAAGATGTGTCAGCACAGACTGCTGTAATTAGACAAGTGCCTGTCGTGTCTCAAACACAGCCACAGGAGACTGTAGCCAGTAAGTGATACAGCCTGGTTATTAAAAGGTTGTGGTACATAAATAAACACTAAATGCATTGGTTGAAAATCTACATTTTTGGAAACAAATATAAATGAAAACTAAGAAACTACAATCCAATATTTTTTGCAATATTTGAGAGAGAATATTTTGCCAGCTCGATGCATTACTGTCAAGCAATTTCTTAACTCTGTAAATTTTGACGGTAGTTTGGCATAAGATATTACGCAGCAAAATTATTTGCTACTGCCCTTTCTTGATTTTATTATTTTTGCTTCCAGAAACATGAAAATCTCAATTAAGGTGTTCAGCATTAATTTAGGTACCGTACTCACTTAAGTTTGCTTGTGACAAAGTGCTGTGTGGTAGGAAATGGGAGTGGTACTTACTGCGGCCGTATGCGTTGTAGCTGCCATATGTGTGGTAACCCTCGTGGACTGGCTTATCTACTACCACTGAGAGTAGTTTAGGGATGATTAGCACTGCTCCCAGGCCAATGAGAGCTCCGAGCACCACCCCTCCGAGGTCGATCTTGAGGCCACCTCCACTTTGTATGCTGGTGCCATAACCCTGCTTTATCATAGATATATACTCAGTGTAATGTCCCAAACGCTTGGTAGCACATAGAAGGTTATCTTGATGCTATACCAGCCAACTACGGTATACATACTGTAATACTCATGTTAGTAGCAGCTTTATTGCTCATTGACTTAATCCTTTTAAAATAGTTTATAACTGTAACCATGCAACTGTAATTTTAAAAGGTGATACTTTGTATATATATTTTTTTTTTAAATAGTGTAGACTACTACATTTCAGTAAGTATATTTTTGTCAGAAGTGCATGTTTAAATCTGAATTTTGTTCAAACATTTTGCAATGTAAAGAAGGGAGCAATAAGACTTTCAAGAGACAGCACTTTAGATATGTAATTAGAATGTTTTAATTTGCTAAGATTTGAGCTAATTACATTTTTGGTACAATCTTTTACTGCTCAAAGAATCTTTTGCCCCAGAGACGTACCACAAGACATTTGGCTGTGTCCCAGGGAGTTTCCATGGATATCAGGCTCATAATTGGAGTGACTAGTTAACATTATGTAGACAGCATTATAGCCTCCTAATTGTGCAACAGTGTATCTTGGTGAAAGTGTTATATCCTAATAGTAATACATCAATACTCATAAAAATCACAACACACTGGAGGAGTGATACTTTGTCTGTTATGTTTACAGAATGTGACTACAGTCAACTCTCATTTGTAAGAGCCCTGGAATAGCGACCCTCTCAAAATAAATGTATTTTTTTTGGGGAACTATGAAACAATATTTAATTGAAAAGTTTCTTCCAATACAACCCCTTCGAAATAAAAACCCTTTTATTGAGAACCATGAAAGGTCTTAGAATCGAAAGTTTACTGTATTAGCAGTGCTAAAGAAATTACAAAAATTTCGTTCCCATGGGCTTAGGCATAAAGGCATATGGTGCATTACCACAGGATGTAAACTACAGTATAATTAATTTTAACAAAATTACTGCTTTTATTGATTAGATTGTCAGTACTTTTTCAGTTTTCTATAATGACGTAGCATCAGAATGAGTATTGTAAAGGCAAATTTGAGAGTTTGACAAAGATTGCATTATTGCACGAGTATCTGCAGTGCCTTCTTCTGGAAAATTTATAATCCTATAAGGTGCAGTTTTATGTATTTTAGAGTTTGTGTATGTAACAGTTCTGAGCAAGAACCCTAATGGTGAGGATGATATGATAAATTTCATCACTGATGTTGGTACATGTGTTGAACTATAATGCAAAATAAAGTGTGTGATGCAACTTTTAATCACCATTTATTACAATTTGAGACTGGATTCTTCTAGGTTTTTCTTGAGGCTTCATTTAACACAGAAATGCCAGCCTGACAAAAGTACATTGAACATGTTATTGTTTCAAACAAAGCAGAGAAAATGACAGCATCCCAAGCTTCTGGTTATAGTCGCCATGAAGAGTGTATGCACCAGGTGTAACACAGACAGTTAGATCTGCAGAGGTAAGAAAGCATATTACCTGCAGTGCATGTCGGTACCATTATTTATAATGGTTGTAATGTCAATGATGTAAAGACAGTAGATCTTTAACATTCTTGTAAGGCATGTCTGAGACCATATTTCAGCAAGACTGTCAAGACCACTTATAAATGTGACAACTCAAGTTTCTTTAGGGTACAAAATTGTTTTTAGTAAATTGTCAGATATTGTTTCCCGTTGAAAATTTGCGGGTTGTCTTCAAAAAAGTTCAACAGTATGACCATGTTAGCAAATGTGATGAACTTGAAACATTGAAGTACATATAATGCCTGGATAACTTAGGACACCATCATCAAAGATTTACTTGCTGTAATGCCCAGGTAAGTAAAGTAGGTTATACAGGTCAAAGATGATCACATTGACTATTAGCTCGTTTTGCTCTTTGAGAAATTTGTTACATGAAGTGCCAACTATTTCTTTATTACTGCCTAAGAAGCCTATTCCATGGAAGTATATTGATTTTACATCTCCTTTGTGTAACATTTTTATGAGCAGTTTTGTAAATTTATGTAAGAAATTTAGTGTGTGTGTGTTTTGTTTTTAAAGTTTTCTCTCTATAAATTTTACAGTAAATCTGAAATCTCCGAAATTATTATTTTTCGTTAAGTAGGTACGCACAAAAAAATACACAATTTTTAATAGAAAAAGCATTTGAAAAACTGACAGAACTTATAACATGAAAGAGTTTGTAATACTGTAGTTGTATTTTAGTTGTGTTACTTATGGATATCCACATGAATGAAAATTATATGCAGTACTGTGTTTTTATATTGGAAATTCTCTTTTATGTGTACCAAATTAAAGTTGCAATTTTAGGTTTTCTTCTTTGTTTACGAGTATAATTGGCTGTTGTCAGTTTTGCTTGCCATTATGAAAACAATTTTTAAATGCTATAAATTTTACAACCAGTTGGATTTACTGAATTATCTTAGACACATTAATAGTATGGTAGAGTAATATATTGTTACCTGTCCCGGGGTACCATAGGAGATAAACCCAAATTTGGGTTCTTTCGTGAGTTCCTTGTTCGTTGTACCCGTGTCACCTCGACCTTCATTCCTCCCCAGCCTGCTGGAGATAGTTTCTGGATCCTCCAGATCCTCGTAGCTGGGAACAAAGCCGCTGCAACATGGGCCCCACAAATTGTTTAATATGTATCAGTGGCATAGCCAGAAATTTCTAAAGTGTGGCTCAGCCGAGGGTGGAAGAAGGCGATGCACTGACTGAAGTGAAGTGAAGGTAGGGAGGAGACAATTATGACAAATTGTAGGAGGAGAAATTACTTTACAGTATAGTAAAATGCACTATAGTGAAAAGCAATTGCATATTCTTATCACAAATATAGGATTATTAGTAAATTTAATACTAATTGTTTACAACCTAATAGACAAAAGGCAATGAGTTAGAACCCCAACCCAACCCACCTTCCTGGCTACACCCCTTATTTGTATGCTTATTTGATTAATTAAAAAAAAATTGTTAATTTGTAATATAATGTAATTTTAAGTTCTCGGGTAAGAATAGGTCATGCTAGTGATACAAATGTATTATTTTCCAGTATGCTAAATCACAAAGTCTACATTTTAATTTTATGAGAATTTTTTTATAATTTTATCACAAACGTATGTTAATGTAAACCTCATTAGTACAACTGCAAAAATTGAATTCACTGAGAGTTTTATTAAAGAGGTTTCTATTTTTTCAATTGACTATTACTGCTAGAAAGTAAATTCATCCAAATTTTTATCTTTTTTAAAAACACTACATGATGATAAACAACATCATACAATTTTATTTGTGTCTTAACAGCAGGTTCGTTGGAGACAGAATAAGTTGCTCAGTAAGGCAGGCAGGCAGGCAGGCAGGAAACTACTGTGCCAACTTGGTCAGTATCACTTAATTTTGAAAGGCATTAAACTCCTTTTGGTTGTAAAGAAATGTACTTACCCTGTTGCATCATATTTTTTGGGCACTGCACGACAGAAGTTGCTGAACACCGCCAACAGCAGCAACAGTGTGTATAACATATGGTGGCTCATTGTGATCTGCACAAAAAAAAATTGAATAACTTTAGTTGAAGTGAAATGGTGACTGTAAGTTGGCATTTGAATCTGTGCCAGTGAATATAACTAGAGATTTTTTTGTGGTAAAATGTAGTTGTAGTTAATTGGTTTGTGGCTTTCATGTAGTGCTTAAAAGGCAGAGATAAACATTTGCTTAGTATCAGTACTTCGTATTCTGGATTACTATTGAGACAAGTTTCAGTTGAAAGTCAAGTAGCCATAGCTTAGTATAGTCCATTTACGGTTACTTCCGACTCTTCTGAAGCCCTGCTAAAGTTCTAGTTCCACGATATTGCTCCGCCTCATGCAAACAAGCTTAATCGAGTATAAAATTACATTAAAGGGACAATGCACCACATTCGTGCACACTCGGTTCAATAATATTTTGCCCAAGAACTATTTCTTACTAAGCATTACTAGGATACATATTTTCTCCATTTTCTTACTCATATTTAGGAAACATTGAAACACGCCATACAAGGGGTGATTTAGGTTTGATTCAAAAAGTGTGAAAAATAGCAAATAAACAGTTTAGGAATTCCTATCTCTCTGCTTACAGTCTTTATGTTCACTTTGGGCATTTCTGCAAAGATTCTGAACACTAACTTTCTAAAACTAATTAATAAACATAATAATTTTTTGATGGTCTAAGTGTGCATTGCCTCAAATGGAGGTGTTCCACGAGATGTGACTGTAGAATGCGTTACAATGCGCAATGGCAAACAGATCTGATTTTTGGTAATCCTCATGTATCTTCAATGCTTTCTTCATGAGAATGTTACAGAATTTTATATCTACTTCATATTTATTTTTCTCTGTCGTAAATTTTGATTACTACCAGAATTTAGCATGCCAAATGCTCAGTTAATTTTCATAATGCCTGAAGGTTTTCTTACACTTACTGGGTTACAGTTTCCATGTCTAGAACTTCAGGATATTAGCAGCTGAAATCACCAAGGTATCACACACATGTACACATTGTGGAGGCCAAACTGGAGACAGTTATTTGCCTCACCGACAATCTTGACTCAAAAATTTCAGAGCTCCAATTTGGTATCCAATTGGTTTGCAGTCCACTATGATCATTAGGTACCATAATTTTAGCTGGCTGTTGATAACTTTGTGACGTTAACACTGCAGCTGTTACTTTTTCAATATAACCATCAAATCAGTGCACATAAACCAACATTATAAAGCTGACACTGATGAAACCCTGCAGTATCAGAATGAAATAAGAGTGCTGGTAAAGGTCCATGAGGTTCTGGTAATGGTTTTACAATGCAGGGGCAGATTTCCTGATTATGGGACCATACTTCCATAAGAAATAAAGCTGAAAGGACTATGTTTGTAGGCATAACAGAAGACAAAAGACAGAAAATAAATTGCGTAAGTAACATGTAAATGGTGATAAATTAAGTTGGTAATACTAACGGAATGGTTTACTGCCATTCAGTCTGGGATTGTAATGGCATTTGTAAATATGATTCCTAGAGTGAAGCATTGTGGTTCCACTAGAGAGAAGATAGTTCCTTCAGCAGTATTTAGATTGATTGTAGAAGTGGGGTTTTGGTGGTTGTATAGTTAGCACACTAGTCTCTCACCATGGTGAAACTGGGTTCAGTTAGGTGGATTGAAGCCTGAATTTCTGCATGTGGGAAATATGGGGGATGTTGCTAATGGCTGGTTGGTTTTCTCAGGGTACTGCTTTTCACCCCACCATTCAGAGTTCCTCTGTCTTCCAACATCTCACCTCTCACCATCCTTTCTGGCAGGCTGGCTACGAATGACAGTATCATCCCTTTAATAAAACAGCCGGCTGCACTAAGAATCAGCCTCATATAATTTTTTGTTGAGCCTGCCGTAAATGCAGAAACAAAACGCTGAAATTTCTTTGCAAAAAAACAATTTAGAACTGTAACTGTTATGATGCATCTATCAAAGTTCGGTTGCTACCTAGAAAACCAACAGGAGAACTGTTACGTAAAATTTACACTGTAGACTTTTCTCATTGTGGGATTTGAACTTACTACCTCCATGTTGGTAGCATGTACCTTATCCGTACACTAGCAGTGAGGTGCCCTGGCAAGTCCTCCAGAAAGTTTGTGAGATGGCTTACAAACTTAAGTTTTTAAGAAATATTTAAAGTTTAGTTTAAATTGATAAAAAGATTAATAGCAATCATACGTTGCCAGGCTCATTACAGTTAAAGGATATTAAAATATTTTTCTACATATTAGATGACTAATTCAAGTTGACAAACAATAAGGGTGGGGGGAAAAAAACAATATCAAGTGAAGCAAGAAGACATTCGCTAGAAGAGCACCTGCTGGAAAGGTAAATAACAGTTAATATTAATGTAACGAGACATGGGCGTACATACAAAATGATTTTGAAGCCAAGACACCATGGTGACCTCGCAGAGGACGCACCCCTTGGACGCGAATTTTCTTTTCGAACCTACCTTAAAACTAAGAGGAGAGTTGGAGATCCTCAGTAGGGATGGGACCTAAGTGCGTCTCATGGCCGAGTCCCATACACCTAGGCATGCAGGGAAGATTCTAACTGCAGGACACATGCTGTGACTTTACTGGGATTGGTTAAACATGGCAGCGACTGAGGTCATGATTACCTCCCATGCTAACCTAAAGTGATCTACAAAGGGAAAAGCCCCCGCGGCAGAAAATAATTGCAAACTTGCATGCAATTTAAGAAGTAGGAATAGCTCTGTACTAGAACAAGGCATGGGTTGGATGCTGAGAGCAACGCTCACTCACCTGGTTGGTGGTTGCAGATGACGATGTCGTCGTGTGTGTGGTTGCCGGGCTTGTGCCGTGGTGAGGGGACGCCGATGTTCTTATACGAGGACAGACGGACGTGCGACGGCGGGACAATTCTATTGTCGGCGCGGTGCGGTGCGGCGACACTTTCCTCTCGGCGTCGCAGGGCAGTGTTCGCGACCAGCGGAGCGTCATCGCCGGCCGAGATGCGACGCACTTCCTGGTGCGAGCACGCGACGACGGTCATCCTACAGCCAGCCACTTGTCCGTTCGGTTACTTCATACACACTCGAACAAACCTGTCAAAAATCATCACACACGTAACACGTTTTCTGTTTTTTAAATCGTACATCATTATCGTTTAATACTGTTATTTACATTAAATTATTTATTTATTTTTTTGTTTTGATTTTTATTTTTTAGGTAATCAATATAAATTAAATGGGCCGCGGGGGCTGAGCGATTAGAATGCTCGCCTTCCACCAAGGCGAACCGGATTCAATCCCCGGCCGGGTCACTCCCGGATCTTTGCAAGAGGGAATCGTGCCGGATGAAATAGCCGGTCAGCGGGTTTTCTCGGGAATCTCCCTTTTCCCCCGTCCTTGCATTCCGGCGCTGCTCCATAATCACCTCATTTCACCTTCATCAACTCTCACGACCTCGTTAAGAGCCGCCCAATTATCTCAACATAACTCATTAATTAAATGAAGTGACAGCAGTGCTGTGGCGGTAGTGGCTATTGAGAAATAGTTAACATGTAGTGACATTATTAAACAGAGATTTGGGATGCTACTTTAAAAGCAAGCGGAGGCCGCGGTGGTGTAGTGGTCAGAATACTCGCCTCCCACCAAGGCGAAAAGAGTTCGATTCCTGCCGGGGTCGCTCCCGGGTTTTCGCATGTGGGAATCGTGCTAGACGATGCCGCTGGTCGGCAGGTTTTCTCGGGGATCTCCCGTTTCCCCACTCTTGCATTCCGGCGCTGCTCACCGCGCTTCGCCCTAATCGGCTTTCAAGACACCAATGTTACGAGCCGCCCAAACCTCTCCTCTTTTAAAGCTAACGTTTCTTACTGAAATATTTGTTATATTTGTAGGTAGCCTTGTTTCTAATTAAAATTATTTATTCTCTGATCAGCGCAAATTACGGGGCGTAGGCACTAGTCTTCTCGTGGGTTTTTTTTTTTTTTGACTGAGAACGCTTACAAACCGATGCTGCACAAAGATGTGAAATATCTCGGGGTACATGTGGGCCGAAAACTCGCATGGAAGGTACACATAGATTTCAAATGCACTACTATCCGAAATACAGCAGTTATGCTACAAAATGCTCACACGTTCTGCCATAACGTATGCTGCGCCCGCGTGGGCACATGCCGTAAAAACGCACATCAAAAGGCTGCAAGTGTACAGATTAAATGCCTTCGCATAGCAGCTGGCTCCCCTCGTTACTGCCCCACTATTCACCTGCATAACGAGCTAGAAATCGAAACACTGGATGAGTACAATCTCGCGAAAACAAATTCTCCACCTACTGCGTAACCAATCCCAACCTAAAAATTTCCAGTCTCGACGTTTTTATACCAACGAGGCACAGAAATACAAGCGACCGAAGAGCACTCTAGCTCATAGGCCGCCCCAAACTGGCTTTATAAGCTGTTCATTTTAAAGTGAGCACTTTCGAGGCCCGTTACTTTTTTCCTATCAGCCATTTAAAAAAAAATCCTTTTAGACACCTTTTTAAATAAATATTTCCAAGTAATAAACACAGTGTGTATATTCCATCGCACTGGGAAGTTAACGTCTATGGCTTAAATGGCATATATGTATTTACTATTATTCCAAACGAGAGGGATTTCAAAAGTGCTTCCTTTACCATGAGTAACCTATGTAATGTTTCATATTGTGAAATGTAGGCCTTCAGCCATGCGCGTAAAGGCTGTTCACGAAAAAGTGAGCATTTTTCATATCAACCTTATAAAAAGTCGCTGATCCTGCCTGCGTATATTTTAATGGGCGCGTTGAATAACATGTGCCCCTTAAAGTCTGAAACGATGGAGGGAAAGTAGTTCCATTTCTCTACTTCGAATTGACAATGCAAGGTTACCATTTGTGATAACTTAAATTACGTCTCTCGCTTTCTATTGTTTGGTTTTTTTTTTTTTTTAGTGTATGCAAGTGTAAAAACTACCAGATTTGTACAATTTACGTTTTTAATAATTTCACAGTTTCACATGGCCGACGCATGAATGAAGTGATGAGGCCCGCGGTAGTGTTAATTTTTACATAACGCGGAAGAATGCACAATGTGCACACCAGTAGATCCTAGCAGGGCTTTCAAAAGTGCTCAGTTTAACGTGTACAGTCTATACATGACAATAACGTTGGGAAACCCATATTAGGCCAATTACTTATCACACTTGCAAGAACACTACACTACACTCCACTCGCCACCAAAAATTGTGAAGCACTATGCACTATGCACTCGCAGAACAAGGCACAACACAAACCGCACAGCTCCTGGCTCGATTGCGGTCCTGTGATTCGCATTGCAGTCACACTGCACTAGACATACATGTGCCGAAATATTTCTCTCGTCCGACAGTTGTATACATGTACGGTCCTTCGCCGCAGTCGATCCCAAGAAGCATTTGTACTCACTGATGCAGACTAGGCACACCTGCACTGAACAAGTATGGGCTATTCGCGGTAAAGTGAGCACTTCTAGACGCCCTCTCATTCTAAACAATAGTAAATAAATATATTTTATTGTAGCCTTAGGCGTTAACTTTCGAGTCCGATGAAATATATACACTGTGTTTATTACTTACATTGCAATATACATTTTAAAAAGTGGTGGAAAGATAAAAAATGTTTCCTAAAGTAACCAGAAAGAGTCAGTGACTCATAGGAAAATTATAAATATTGGTATGACGTCGCATCTCGTAGAATAAAAACCATTACTGTGCAGTTTCGCTTGTCTGCGACTGCAAAGGACTTCAGTCGTAATTCCGGTATAGTTTATTCGCGGTTTCTTCACACTTTTTGAATCGAACCATTGAAGAACCACCTCATCTAAGACTTGCTTTGTTGTTTTCTAAATATTCCATGCAACACAAGCGTTTTATACTTCTGTTAACACATAAAAGTACCGTGTTTTTTGGATAAATCGAACTCTTGCTTAATTTTATCTATAAATTATTAATTGAAAATCGGACGAAAGCAGGGAGAAAATAGGTGTGTTGGTAATGCCTTGCAAGAAATATTCGCATGCAAAATATTGCACTGAGCGCGCGCGAATGCGGTGCGCTGTCCCTTTGGTGTAATTTTTCTAGACTCAGTTAAGCTTTATTTGCATGAGGCGGAGGGATATTCTGGAAGTGTAACTTAAGCAGTGTTTCAGAAAAGTTGGAAGTAACCGTGAATGGACTGTACAGAGGCCAGTGGCAGGACTCTTCACAGTGAGGTGACTGCACTTGGTTTTCAAGGTCGTCCCGCTGTCAGGAAGTCTCCGGTTACGCGCGCTTGTGCCCCGGCGTCGTTTAGGGCGGTGTAGACAACACAACACGGTTATTGGACCGCGTAGCAGTGGAAGAAAGTCTCAGGGTGTGACGACTCGCGTCACATGGTCCGGCACTCGGATGGACGCGTGAGGACATGGCGGATGCCTTGTGAACCTGAGTGGTTTGTATCGACAGTGAAGTTTCTTTTCTGTCTTGTTATAGTCTAGAGCTGCTTCTCTTAGTTTATACTTGAGCCATTAGTGTTTACCAATGGATAGATGAACTACGCCATGCATCAAGACATTTCAGTCAGTCAGATGCTTCCTATATTGTGACAACTGTCTAGAATAGGCATGATAATTCTCCTTTCCATAAGCAAGGCCATTTGCGTCGCGGTTTAAATACAGGCCAGTGAAATTGTTTACGGCCCATTTAAAACCCCAACTTTAACCGAACAGAACACTTTTGCGATGGGCTAGAACGTCGTCTAATGTGCCAGACTCACTGTACCAACAGATAGCCGTCAGAAAATCTCCATACGAGAATAACGGGAACTAAATCTGCCAACTGCGAGCCATAACTTAGACCACCTGAAAGAGTTTAAAGTTGTAATAACATCAAAAAGAGATCAGCCATCAGGCTGGGACCTTCGGAAACAAACATCAATCGGTTTTCGGTGAGTTTGGCCATATAGTGAATTTGTACGATATGTATATTTTGTTTTGAAATGTTCAAGTTATTACCAGAATGTAAGATTCTTGCAAGTGACAGCAAATCTTACGTTCGTCCGTTTCAAGCGTGACAGATATAGAAAAATTAAGAGAACATTCTTTTATAATGTAGACAAAACAAGTGCAGTGGGAAATTTAAATTCCATGTTTATTTCGTCTGCCACGTATTAATTGGCCAGCATCCAGATGCGGGCGTTGTGTGAATGCTCTGGCGAATCGTCTGAGGAGGTGTCTGTGATGGTGAAAACGCGAACACTCAGTACGTAACGATGACTGTCGAGCGTCGTGAGTGCTTAGAGAGAGCGTTGCGCTGAACACACACCCATAATTGCGCCTTCGCATGCGAGATTTTGCTAGTAAGCTACCCTCACAAACTATGAGAGTAAACGCTTCTGCAAAAAAATTGTTTCGTATTCTGTTATATTTTTACAATATTTAAAATGAGGTACATCATGCCTTATACGAAAACAGCAGCCTATTTTAGAGGAGTCTAATTGAAATGCACATTTTCAAAAGGAAACTACTAAATGTGTTTACATTCTGCTTTCAAAAGAAAATAAATCACACTACAGACTATTCAGGGATATTGCAAAATTTATTTTGAAGTTCTCCAATACAAAAAAAAATCCAGACTATTAAATGTTACTCTTGTCTAAGTGAATACGATCGAAACTTTTATAAAATTCTGTACAAAGTTGTATACGTGTACAAAATGGCGATATTTTATTTTGTATCTCGTGCATGTGTCATTCAGCCTATAATAATGCAGGAATAAATAATAACAGCGGTAAATTAGTTACAAAGAAAACCTACATTTTTGTTATCCTTTACATATGATAAAATACTTATCAACAGCGTTATTTATATATCCACATCAAACAAATTACACTCATTTGCAAAAAAAAATTGATTGCTATGAAAGAATCGCGTTAGTCCAACGAAAGTTGTCACACATCTTCATAACCCTACTAGTGTCCCATTTGCGTTTAATGCGGTTTGCTTGCGCGGATGTGCCACTAGGGGACAGTGTATATCCAGCATTCATAGCTGCAAGACACCAAATAAGGCCTTAATGGCAGTGTGAGCCACAGAGCCAAGTTCAGTGAACACGCAGCATGCTCCGACGGCGCATTCGATAAGTCTTTACCCAGCTGAATGAGTTTGCGAGAGGCCGCATCGTCGGTCTTCGAGAGGCAGGTTGGACGTTTCGACGCATTGCTCGCCACTTGAACCGTTCTGCCTACACTGTGAGTCTGTGTTGGACGCAGTGGGAATAAGAGGGTACACATACCCGTCTAGAAGGCTCGGGTCAACCACCCATAAGGAGGATCGTTTCATCGTGTGACTGGCTGTATAAGCACTCCACGGGAGTCGCTGCGCACCATCTAGACACATGTCACGGCAGCTGGGGATACGCCTGTGTCCACCAGAACCATATCCAGGCAGCCAGCAGAGAGGGATCTGTCGTCGCAGCGTTCCTTGCGACGTCTGCCATTAAGACCTGAGCAACGCCGAGCACGTGTGACCACCTGCCGGGAACAGACAGCATGGCAGCTTGTGGATTGGCGACGAGTTGTGTTCAGCCACGAATCACAGTTCTGTCTGGATAAAGATGATCGCCGAATCCTATTATGGAGACGTCCTGGCCAGCGCCGTGATCCACGCTTCGTTGTACAGCGGCACAAAGCCCCAGCGAGAGGTGTAATGTTGTGGAGTGGCATTTCCTACGATTTTCGCACCCCACTGGTGGTGATTGAAGGAACCCTGAAGGTGCGGCGATACGTCCAGGAAATTCTGCGACCATGTGCGCTCCGCTTTCTGATGCATCCTGACAAACTTATTTCTCAGCAGGATATTGCCTGGCCTCACACAGCACGGATATCTCTGGCCTGCCTTCGTGATGTCAGCATGCTTCCTTGGCTGGCAAGGTCCCCAGACTTCTCGCCCATCGAGAACGTTTGGGACCAAACTGGACAACTTCGGCCACTACAGCGGATTTGGAGGACTAGTTGCGCCAGCTGTGGCAGAATCTTTCTCAGGAGAACATCCGACGTCTGTATGCCTCCATGCCCAACCGTATCGCCGCATGTCCCTTTGCTACGGGTGCTCCAACACCATACTAAGTGCATCCTGCAAGTGTTGGTCCCCTGCATTACCCGCTTGTTGCAGTACAATATGTTGTTTTGTGGTTTTCTGTATACACTACCGTGTCCTGTGCCTGTACCCACTTGCGTGCCCCTCCAATGGCACCTTCAGGGTAATAATTTTTTTTNTATACACTACCGTGTCCTGTGCCTGTACCCACTTGCGTGCCCCTCCAATGGCACCTTCAGGGTAATAATTTTTTTTTGTAAATGTGTGAAATTTCTAGTCATATGTGATTGGTTGGACACATAAGGAGTACACTCGCTATGAACCACACTTCTATGAAGAAGTTGTATGCAGGCGTCTCTATCGTAAAGTCCATTCATGATTACTTCCAACTTTTCTGAAACCGTACTAAGTTCTGCTTTCAGACTATTCCTCCGCCTCATGCAAACAAAGCTTAACCAAGTCGAGAAAATTACACCATAGGGAGAACCCATCACATTCATGCGCACTCAGTTTAGTAGTATTTGACATGAGAACTATTTCGTAATAGGCTTTATAAACACTCCTCTTTTCCCACTGTTTTCGTTGATATTAATTTTAAATGAAACACATTTTTACAAATAAAATATAAGTAAAAGTTCAGCTTAATTAAAAATAAGGTACTCTTATCATAACACATGTATAAAACGCGTATGATACATGATATATTTAGGAAACAACCAAACACGTAATGCATGGGGTGATATATTAAAGGTATTTTTTTCCAAAAAAAAAAAAGTTAATATACCGCGAAAAGACTATAAAGGCTGTTTACGGGTAACTGAGAACTTTTGAAATCAACTTTTGAAAAATGTCACTGCCTCTACCTGCATACATTTTAACGGGCACGCTGACAGGCATGTGCCCAGTACAGTTGGTAACGACGAAGAAAAAGTAGTGCCACGTATTCACGTTGAAATAAAAATCTGACATTTGTGAATAATGAAATTACTTCTTTTGCTTTCTGTTTTTTTNTGCCACGTATTCACGTTGAAATAAAAATCTGACATTTGTGAATAATGAAATTACTTCTTTTGCTTTCTGTTTTTTTATATACATTAAGGTGCAAGAACGAGCAAATAGGTAGAATATTCACATTTCTAATGATGTCACTGTTGCACTTGACCGTCGCGTGAATAAAGTGATCAGGTCATGACAATGTACCCATGAGACTTTCAGCGGNATGTCACTGTTGCACTTGACCGTCGCGTGAATAAAGTGATCAGGTCATGACAATGTACCCATGAGACTTTCAGCGGTGACCCTGTTATTTTATTGGTTAAAAGTCTGCGGAAAGGTTCAGTGCAGGGCCCTTGAGTAGTTGTATGTATCTGATGCGTATATTTTGAGATATATCGCTTTGAAAAAGTCGTGTTTAGCCGTTTTGGAGTACTCTGAAATTGTGTTTCTAACGTGCGTGACATTTTGAAAGTACTCAACAGTCCCGTCTGGAGTAGGTGTTCCTTTCGTAGATCCGCACGTTGGACGCACGTTTAATANTTTTGAAAGTACTCAACAGTCCCGTCTGGAGTAGGTGTTCCTTTCGTAGATCCGCACGTTGGACGCACGTTTAATAATTTCGTGGGAAAACGTGTATTTCAAACACTATGCAACGCAGTCGTGATAGTGGCAGACGGGAGATGTGACGTCAACATCGTGCTCGTCTTCTCGTCTCGCAAAGAAAGTGTAAGCGCGGCTGTTGTGAAAGTGAACGCGTNTGTGACGTCAACATCGTGCTCGTCTTCTCGTCTCGCAAAGAAAGTGTAAGCGCGGCTGTTGTGAAAGTGAACGCGTGTCACCGCAGACGTAACCAGCTCAGTGAGGAAACACGACGTACTGATGCGGTCGAGGAGGAACAATATTTGTGTCCCTCGGGGAACGCGCCAGGACAATGGACTCTGCCGTCATTGTTTTTCCGAGTCGCTGGGCCCGCGCCGCGCCGTTTAAAACACGCGTGCAATGCTCGGCCAAGACAAGAAAGTCTCTCTCCAGCCCGCAATCAAATACCTTTGCGCATGTCAGGGGTCGCGGTAGCCTGACCTGTTAGCCGGCTCGCCTCCCACCAAGGCAGTTCAATCCCCAACCGGGTCACTCCCGGATTTTCGCGTGTGGGAATCGTGCCGGACGATGCCGTTGGTCGGTGGGTTTTCTCGGGGATCTCCCGTTTCCCCTGCACTTTCATACCGGCGCCGGTCCATTCTCACCTCTATCCCCCCCATCGGCTTTCAAGACCTCGCTGTTAAGAGCCGTCAAAATCTCTTCACTCACTCACTCACTTTACGCATGTCCAGAATGGAGTGGCTTGTAAGTGCTCACAGACAAGGATATATCAGTTTTTGACGCGAATACCGACACACGGGGTACCAGGACGGAAACGAGGATTTAACAATTGCAGAGAGATCCATACCGACACTATAACTTTGTGACTAACAACACGAATGAAAAAATATGATCTCGTTCGCTCGGGTATGCGACTACGATGCAAGTATGAACCTGAGTTGGCATTACGCATGCGCGAGACACGGATGAGGGCCCATGGCGACTGGCGATATTGTACGTGGGCGAAAATTTCCGGGTAAAANTACGCATGCGCGAGACACGGATGAGGGCCCATGGCGACTGGCGATATTGTACGTGGGCGAAAATTTCCGGGTAAAATATCTCGCGACTCCGGTGTGCCTGCGTCTAATTTTTGTGCTAAATGAAGGATATAGTGACTAAAGACGAGGTAGACAGCTTATTCGTCTTCTGGCGTATGCACCCAGCACTGACCTACCCCAAAAGAACACAACTGTTTGTTTATTCCTTAATTTTTAAATGACAAGCACTATTATATTATTAAAATATTTTTACCAATTTGAATTTTAGTAAACTGCATTACAAATTGGTTAGAGGAAGTATAAAACATCTTAAAGAACTTGTTTACATAAGCGGGGGTCACTTTGTAACAGAGTGAGTGACTTAGTGACACAGATGTTTTTCACTAGTATTAAAATTTTATTCAATTTCATAAGGGTAGTTTTAAATGCCCAGCTTTTAAATTGCCAACACTGAATATCTGAAACATCACATGGAAATAGAATATTATTTTGTGCGTCACTGTCACCCCACATTTATAACAGTGACCCGCACTTAATTGTATTTAATTCGCATTTCCCAAATAAAATATTATTCGTTAACGCAGACGTATTCGCGTAAAACCCGCGGCCGTGTGCCTGACGACCTCATCTCAATTTTTCACTTTTAACTAATATGTAATACGTTTTTTTTTGCCCGCGTGTTACCGAACAGCGACAAGGCCTTAGTACAGGAACACTAAACATCCAGGACTAGAGAAGAAATCAGCAATAAGGATCCATTCTAGCATTCGCATGGAGGGATTTCGGAGAACATTGGAAACAGTCCAACAATAACAAATTCTAAAAGTGTGTCAAATAATGTTTTATGGCTTAACATAATTACATTTAGAAAAATAAGAAACAGGAGTTTCAAAAAATGCACATATACAAGATGGTGTCAATTTGTCATTCGCAATAGGCTTGCAGAAGTTGTAGGATAAGCGCCTCTATTTCTGTTCCCTGGACTTCTCAGTTGTTTTATGTCGCCTAGCGCTTTTTCTTGTACTACACAAACAATTAAACAGTAGCCAATGCACGATTAATTAAGAACTTTAGAAATAAACCTCGAAAATACATTGTTACGTTTAACTGTACGAATTTCACATGAACACTGCCTGGCATATATCAATAATATTAGAATGTAATTATGAAAATTATATTTAGATTTGAACGTATTATTGAAGATGTAAACGGCAATTTTGTTGAAAATTATATCCTATCTTACATTTTATTTAGATACTTGGTTTTCTGCGTGGACAAACACACTGGCAAATTATTTCTTAGAGACACTGACATGCATGCCATGTTTGAAGATGTTATCTAATTTAGCGAGCATAATGCATGTTTGCCGGGAGTGGTGTAATCTGTTATTTACACTGCTGGTCATTAAAACTGCAGCATCAAGAAGGACGTGAGCTATCACCACCAGATTTACTGGACAGAACACCCATCACACAATTACACATGGAGAAATCAGTACTGTGTGGCCTCACCATGGGTGGCAACAAGCGTTGCTACACGATGCGGCATTAAGAGCAAGAGACTTTGGACGTCCGTGTGGGGTATCTCCGCCTATGTTGCTTCGATGCTTTCCCAAAGTACATCCTTCGTGGCTGCGAGTGTACTGTGGCAGGCCAGTTGTCTTCCGACCACGGACCATATATTTACGATGGTAGAGAGATTCGGTGAACATGCAGGCCAAGGAAGCCGTCTGAGACAGTTGTCCCCCAGGAACCGCCGGACGATGTGTGCCACATGCGGTCGCGCATTATCCTATTGGTACAGAGCCACAGGCTGGCCCTGAAGATAGGGGGCAGCCAGAGGCTCCAACACCTCCAGGCTGTATCTGTTGCTGGTCATCGCACCAGCGATGCGTACTAGGTGCGAGCGGGACTGGACTGCGATGGCAGCCTATGCCAGAACTCAAGGTGCTGGGCTGGTAGGACGATGCATAATGCAGGACTCGTCCAGGCATGCGCCACGATGCCACAAGCATGTATGCGACCATCGTGTCGCTGCAAGCAGATGCGGGATTCTTCGAAAAAGAAGATGGCATGCCATTCGTCCCTCTAGGCCCGAACGTTCCCCGCGTCTTTGCAACAGCAGGCGCATGTCGTAAGCAGTTCCATGGCAGGTGCAGTAATGGGCGACTGGAAATTATGCCCCGATGCTACAGATAGCGACGCACAATGCGTGCGGACACAGACAACATGTCTGAACTCCTGAGCGAGGGTGTTTGATGTAGCTGTACGGTCCATAATCACCATGCGCACTATATGTTGGTTCTCACACTCTTTGATGCGAGGGAGCCGTTGGCTTCCTGCACGTCGCTCAGCTCGTCCCTCCTTGCATCACTGAAGCCATATCCGCGTGACAGTAGTTGCATTTCTTCCAATGCGAGAACCAACTTCGCGGTATTATAATCCATTGTCCCGATGGGTCACGATTCTCCAGCAATCAAAGGCGGAAACCTGTTGGTATGGCTGCCGTGTTCGACGCAGCATTCTCACTCCCTCTGCGCACACGGACGGCGGGGAAACAATACCATTACCTCTCGGTGACGCCTCGGTCTTCGCTTATATACTGCTTATCTGTCGCCATGCACATGCTGCGTCACTCGTCTGAAAGACTAGTCACGTCATTTTCCTACGCTGATCTACGCCCAAATGTGGGGTCCTTCTTTGTGTTGCAGTTTTAATGGCCAGCAGTGTATGTAACAGGATCGCTATTCTGATACTGTACTGATTTGAGTCTATAGTTATCCTTACTGGAGTTAACTAGCATTAGTAAGAACGATTTACGTATTTTTAAACGCGAAATAATCTATCACCTCAAAATTTTATTTCATGAAGAAAAAAACCTTCAGGAGAGGCATTTCGCAAGAGAGAAAATTGCAGGCTTCTGGAACAACCTAGAACTGACAACGTCGTGTTGTGGGGAGCAGTCTCCTGTGATACTATAACCTTGCTAAAAAGCGATCAGGAGAAAATGACATCACAGAGGTACGTTCAGGAGATTTGCGGCCTCACGTGCTTCCCTTCGTACACTGCTCCAGCTGTAAATATTTTAACATAATATTACCCACCTACATACTGCACAGTGCACAGGTTTTCCAGGACTTTTATCCTGCTATCTTTGATCAACTCGGTCTCTTGACTTGTCACCTGTAATATGTACAGATTCGTCCACTTAACTTTTACACCCATAATAACATCGTAACCGATATTACTAAACACAATATGATGCATACGTGTTGTAGTACATCGAAGGCGACGTCATATGACGTAGTTACGCTTTTGTATACGTACACAATCTCGCTGTTAAGAGCCGTCAAAATCTCTTCACTCACTCACTCACTTTACGCATGTCCAGAATGTGGTGGCTTGTAAGTGCCCACAGGCAAGGATATATCAGTTTTTGACGTGAATACCGACACACGGGGTACCAGGACGGAAACGAGGATTAAACAATTGCAGAGAGATCCATACCGACACTATAACTTTGTGACTAACAACACGAATGAAAAAATATGATCTCGTTCGCTCGGGTATGCGGCTACGATGCAAGTATGAACTTGAGTTGGCACCACGCATGCGCGAGACACGGATGAGGGCCCATGGCGACTGGCGATATTGTACGTGGGCGAAAATTTCCGGGCAAAATATCTCGCGACTCCGGTGTGCCTGCGTCTAATTTTTGTGCTAAATGAAGGATATAGTGACTAAAGACGAGGTAGACAGCTTATTCGTCTTCTGGCGAATGCACCCAGCACTGACCTACCCCAAAAGAACACAACTGCCAGAGTCGCATGGTTAACAATGATTAATGAACGTGTTTGTTTATTCCTTAATTTTTAAATGACAATNGTGTTTGTTTATTCCTTAATTTTTAAATGACAAGCACTATTATATTATTAAAATATTTTTACCAATTTGAATTTTAGTAAACTGCATTACAAATTGGTTAGAGGAAGTATAAAACATCTTAAAGAACTTGTTTACATAAGCGGGGGTCACTTTGTAACAGAGTGAGTG
The DNA here is from genome assembly GCA_002778355.1 of Clitarchus hookeri. NCBI lineage: Eukaryota > Metazoa > Arthropoda > Insecta > Phasmatodea > Phasmatidae > Clitarchus > Clitarchus hookeri. The sequence continues at coordinate 1,385 of NQII01000968.1, read as the reverse complement.
ACTTAGTGACACAGATGTTTTTCACTAGTATTAAAATTTTATTCAATTTCATAAGGGTAGTTTTAAATGCCCAGCTTTTAAATTGCCAACACTGAATATCTGAAACATCACATGGAAATAGAATAATATTTTGTGCGTCACTGTCACCCCACATTTATAACAGTGACCCGCACTTAATTGTATTTAATTCGCATTTCCAAAATAAAATATTATTCGTTAACGCAGACGTATTCGCGTAAAACCCGCGGCCGTGTGCCTGACGACCTCATCTCAATTTTTCACTTTTAACTAATATGTAATACGTTTTTTTTTTGCCCGCGTGTTACCGAACAGCGACAAGGCCTTAGTACAGGAACACTAAACATCCAGGACTGGAGAAGAAATCAGCAATAAGGATCCATTCTAGCATTCGCATGGAGAGATTTCGGAGAACATTGGAAACAGTCCAACAATAACAAATTCTAAAAGTGTGTCAAATAATGTTTTATGGCTTAACATAATTACATTTAGAAAAATAAGAAACAGGAGTTTCAAAAAATGCACATATACAAAGTGGTGTCAATTTGTCATTCGCAATAGGCTTGCAGAAGTTGTAGGATAAGCGCCTCTATTTCTGTTCCCTGGACTTCTCAGTTATTTTATGTCGCCTAGCGCTTTTTCTTGTACTACACAAACAATTAAACAGTAGCGAATGCACGATTAATTAAGAACTTTAGAAATAAACCTCGAAAATACATTGTTACGTTTAACTGTACGAATTTCACATGAACACTGCCTGGCATATATCAATAATATTATAATGTAATTATGAAAATTATATTTAGATTTGAACGTATTATTGAAGATGTAAACGGCAATTTTGTTGAAAATTATATCCCTATCTTACATTTTATTTAGATACTTGGTTTTCTGCGTGGACAAACGCACTGGCAAATTATTTCTTAGAGACAATGACATGCATGCCATGTTTGAAGATGTTATCTAATTTAGCGAGCATAATGCATGTTTGCCGGGAGTGGTGTAATCTGTTATTTACACTGCTGGCCATTAAAACTGCAGCATCAAGAAGGACGTGAGCTATCACCACCAGATTTACTGGACAGAATACCCATCACACATAGGTGACACAATTACACATGGAGAAATCAGTACTGTGTGGCCTCACCATGGGTGGCAACAAGCGTTGCTACACGATGCGGCATTAAGAGCAAGATACTTTGGACGTCCGTGTGGGGTATCTCCGCCTATGTTGCTTCTATGCTTGCCCAAAGTACATCCTTCGTGGCTGCGAGTGTACTGTGGCAGGCCAATTGTCTTCCGACCACGGACCATATATTTACGATGGTAGAGAGATTCGGTGAACATGCAGGCCAAGGAAGCCGTCT
>NQII01000967.1:615344-628679 GCA_002778355.1 Clitarchus hookeri | reverse complement strand
CGACCCCGCTGGGGGAGCGAGTCCGCTACACACGGCAACAATGAGGCGATACAAGCCCACGCCGGGGTTACACGACAACGCCAGCAGCAGGCCGCCCACTCCGACACCGTGTACTACACGCTCGGCGGACATACCGTAGCTGGGTTAACGCCGGGTGTAGGTCGTAAGCCCACAGCACGCCGCCATGCTTCGCGAGGGGAGTCCATTCAACGACAGCAGGCCGCCAGCTGACTGCGTGTAACACCGTCTTCGATTAGCAGACCGGTGCACATTGTAGCAGTGGCATTATGTCACCAGGTCCACATCACGTGGACGTGAAACTCGAGCACAGTACAGTCCGGTTTACACGGCAACTACTGCCATTCATACGAACACAACCATCCATTGTATAAGTTCTGTTCGCGCAAGGCGAAACTCAATATACCCTACACACTGCATATTGCCGATGACGGACAAGGGATCGCAGTCTGGTGACAACAAAATCGGAGGAAGCAATATTCTTGAAGTTGTATACGCGTACAAAAATGGAACAATGGCGAGAGCGCGCTCAGAAGACTGAGTTACACATTACATTCGTGATCACCAAATTGCTTGTTATTACTTCCCGCTGTTCCGTGAAATCAAAGAGTAAATCGACATATTCTGCAAGTGAAACCGTGATAAAAAGTTTCTTTGATTTACGGCGTGCCGGTTTCGTGCCGTCACAATTTTAAACAGCCGGAGAATTCTCGCTTTTTAGCTATTTGTAATCTATCGCTTCAAATATACAACTGATTTCCATCTCCGGATTTTTCGGCTGCATACTTAGTGAGGCAGGTGATTTTTACACGGCCAGACTTCAATTAAAGAACCTTCAGCAGCTGTAAACGAAATACGGCATCCTAAGGTGATCACTCCACCATATCGTGGTTAACAGAGCATNCTGTAAACGAAATACGGCATCCTAAGGTGATCACTCCACCATATCGTGGTTAACAGAGCATTCGTATGCTCGAGGTCCACGGTAACACTATTTTTTTTACATATGGCTGAAGGATTCAAACAGGCAGAAATTAGATCTAAAGCAGAGCTTGCAAAGTGCTCGATTACCCGCGAACAGCCTATAATGACGAATGTTGGTGGCTCTGCAAGATGCCCCACAGTGCGCTGTGAACTGATGGGAAACCTCGATTAACGTATTTTGTAGATGTTTTCAGTGCGGGCAAGTGATTGACTGAACTATTGTTTAAAACATACGCCATTGCAGAGCTATGTCGCGTGTCGCAGAAATTCAAGTACGTGGCTTATAATATCACAGAACCACAAAAACATATTAATAGCTGTTTTAAGCAAATTGAACAAATGTGTAGCCAAAATCGTGAGTCCCTCATAAGTAACTAAGTCAGACATTGGACAGGAACGGAACATNGATTGAACAAATGTGTAGCCAAAATCGTGAGTCCCTCATAAGTAACTAAGTCAGACATTGGACAGGAACGGAACATACCTCTGCACGTGCAGTTCTCTGTCTCTTTTGCCTCGATTCCTTTTGTGATTACTGGCCAAATACTTTCCGAGGAATTTTACGTACACACACGCGTCAAAAATGGTTCGCACCACCGGGATTTTCGAGTTACTAGGTTGCTAATGGCCCAAGAGAAAGTATAAATGAAAATACACACGAGCTGTACAGAATACTATGCCAGACTTGAACACTTTTCTTTTGTTCAAGCGGACATACTTCATGTGCAACCAATTACAGGTGATGCAAAACTTTGTTTTTGAGGTGTGTACGTTGACAACAGATAATCTTGGTCCGTTGCTTGATGTCTGTGTGTTTTTGTCATACCGTAGGTTTTTTTGCAGCAAAGCTTTCTTACGACGTAATTTTTGTCCTACACCGGGAAAGAATCAGAAAACTGGCGTACAGAACGCACGAACCTTCCCGATAATATTAGTGGAAACAGGAAAAATTTTCTTGCAGTTCGTTGGCCTAGTCGTCAGCCATGCTTGCGAACTACTTTTAAACCTGTTCTGTAAATATATATAGGTTTTTTTTTGCCAGTTTAGCTTACAACCAAAACGGTGTTGTTGTGATTAACAGAGAGCACACTTACGCACTGAGCATGCCTGGGACAAGTTGAAAACAGCAGTTTATAATCGTCCACAACCTCCAAAAACACCCCCATTTCTCATAAGAGCTCCCAGATGGGACCTTCGTTTGTAAGATGACATCAACACATTGATTACACGCATGCCACGTCGTGTTAGGTACACGTGCAATGCGCACGGAGGCTACACACGGTACTAAGCTGCAGTGGGAAGAACCCTCTCTACCCAGACACACCATTAAGTTAATTTTGTTGTTCTTTCGTGTTTATTTGTCCGTGATATTCGACAACTGTTTGTTTGTTAGAAACACTTTGAATTTCGCGTCTTTTATCGGTACCGCTGGTAACTTCTATTTACTGTTACTACGCTTTCTGTTATGTATACTCCATACGTATTTGCATTCTGTGTGTATATTCCACACTTTGTGTGAGGTGTTAATATATCCCAACATGATACTGTCATTTATTGTACTTATCGATGTGGACTATTCTGCACTTTAATGTTAGGAAATTGTAAAAAAAAAANCATGATACTGTCATTTATTGTACTTATCGATGTGGACTATTCTGCACTTTAATGTTAGGAAATTGTAAAAAAAAAAATATTTATACATACAAGTATTGTTTTAAGACATAGGCCTAGGATAAATTTTAACTACATAAGTGGTAGTCTTGGGATGGTGACTCAGAATCAAGATACGTCACAGGCGTCTGATNATATTTATACATACAAGTATTGTTTTAAGACATAGGCATAGGATAAATTTTAACTACATAAGTGGTAGTCTTGGGATGGTGACTCAGTATCAAGATACGTCACAGGCGTCTGATTTTCAGAGACTGGAGGCTGCCATCCAGAAGCACCCTGTTGCGTGATTAGCGCGTGTGCGGTTGGAAACCGCAGGAGTGTAAGCAACATTTTGGCAAGTTTGAGATTGACTCAGACGACTTCTCCTGAGGTCTTGTATCAGCGTAATGAAACGTGATTGGAAACGAAGCATCTCGTCTTCTGTAAAGTCGTTTATGTTTGGTATAATGCTATCGAAGAAGTGCATTTTGGGGGTCTTCGTCTTGTAGAGATTCCAAAATAAGCACCTCTAAATTTAAATTGTGTTTATTCCATTAAGGCTCGTTTGTACTTCCAGTTTTTCGTTTGAATGGTGTTGTTCCAAACTGTCATGTTCCACGTCACTCATTTTTTTTTTCATGTGAAGTGTCATGAGGTCCTACAATAACTGCCGAAAAAACTTGTTTGTGTTTCGTATAACGTTGCTGTTTTATAGAGGAAATAGTGTTTATCATGATAGACGTAGTGTTAGCTTGCATTTGGCGAAATTACAAATATTATAGTAGTCGCAAAATCTATTGTATGGTTAAACATATTTTGAAATTGAACACTATAATTCTGTATATTGCACTGAATATTCATTTCATATAACAAACATCATATTGTTGGATTCCATATTTTTTTTTAAAGCTTACAAGCTAATTTCTTAATTGCCACTATAAATCTCTTTCGCCACATAACACCTTTTTTTTTGTAGATTTAGCAAATATTTTTCTGATTGTGCTGGGTACTGAAAAAAACTTTTAATTTACTCTCATCGAACTGTAGATTCAAATTCGAACATAAAAGTTCTCCATGCCCCCGTGGTCGTCATGCGTGAGTGGTAATCTGTTAGTGTGTTTGTCCCAGATGACAGGTGCTCGAGAAATAAGACGATGACAATTGTTCGGTGTCGATATCTTTCCCTTCAGCCATTTTCATCACACACCGAGTACCGAGTGCGGGCCGGGGCAGACACTTCACAGGCCGTCAATGCCAGCAGCGGACACAACCTCTACGTCGTGTGAAGACTTCCTCCATTCGGTCCCACGGCCAAGACACGTCAGAGCGGATGCCGCCCGACAAACAAATGTTGACACGTGAGGACGTATCAGGGGGCCTGCTGCGCCCCCGCTACGTGTCATACCACCACTTACCGCCGCGTGTCAAAAGTTACCGCGGGTAAGCAAGTGTAGTCTGTTAGCGGTTTATTCACACTTTTTGAAACAAACATTTGAAAAACCACCCCATGTATGACGTGTTTAGTTATTTACTAAATATGCCATGTATTGCAAGCGTTTTACACCTCTGTTAATATAAAAGTATCTTATTTTTCGTTAAATTAAAATTTTAACTATATTTTATTTACAAATGATAATATCTAATTTACATTAAATATGAATAAGAACAATAAGAAAACATCTGTGTTGGCAGCGCCTAGAAAGAAATAGTTCTGATGGAAAATATTATTACAACTGAGTGCGCAGGAATTCCGCGCGTTGTCCTTTGGTGTAATTTTCCAGGCTTGGTTAAGCTTAGTTTACACGATGCGGAGGAATATCCTGGAAGTATATCTTGAGCAGGGATTCAAAAAAGTTTGAAGTAACCGTGAATAGATAATACACGCGAACGCGGGACGCACCCGCCTCGCGTGAAAGGGGCCTTAGCGGTAGAATTCTGCAGTCTACAATCAAAAGGGAAACGGTACAATTTAATTTTTTAATTTCTTGGCATTAAAAAAATGTTATGAAGACAGATTTTTTGTGCGCACGCTCACTCATGGGCAAATAAGAAAAAAAATACCACAGTTTTTTTTTTTTAAGTATTACGTAATACGATGAGAGTTACGAAGCTAAATGAGTACGTATGAGTGATTTGGATTTTGGCAGAAAACAATTTCAATCTATAATAATCGAAATATAATAAAATCGTGGTTACTTACTCTTGTTCCCGTTACCACAAAAGTCGTGCCTTAGTTTAGCCTACGAGCAAAAAAAAAAAAAAAACAACACACACACACGCGCACACACACACACTTCTGTATCACAGTTATGTGAAAATGTCTGTGAGCAGTGTCGCTACGGCTTCAACTCCGGATTGTGAGTTTTCGGGTTCGAACACCGGCAAAGCTACGAAAGCAGTGTATTTCTTTCTTTAAACTTGTCGGATTTAGTTTTACATCTCTGCTGTCTCCAAACCCAATGTAGCCGTACCGCACGTAAGCGAGTTATTAGCAAACATAAATTCACTTAATCAAACAGATGGTCTCGTGGCAGCGTGCCTGCCACACACCCGGAGGGTCGTTAACTTGATCCAACTCGTACTGGGGAGGTCACGTGTTCGATTCCGAAGAGAGGGGGGTTTCTCCGAGTGCTTTTCAGCCTCATTTCAGGCGAATGCTGCTGCAATCACTTAACGTAAACACTCGTCCTCGGACATTAAATTGATATCACGTTTAGGCCGGATACATAAAATTTGATATAGTTTGTTCGCGGTTTCTTCACACTTTTTGAATCAAAGCTTTGGAAAATCACCCCATGCATGACGTGTTTGGTTGATTCCTAAATACTGTCATGAACCAGACGCCTTTTATACTTCTGTTAACATAAAGTATCATCATTTTTTTGTTATATTAAACTTTCACTTACATTTTTATCTTTAAATTGTAATATGTCATTCATATTGAAAATTAACAAAACCATTGAGAAAATAGGTGTGTTGGTAATGCCTAGTAAGAAATAGTTCTCATGCAAAATATAACTAACCCGAGTTCACACGAATGCTGTGCGTTGTCCCTTTGGTGTAATGTTCTAGCTTAGTTTGCGTGAGGCGGAGGAATACACTGAAAGTAGAACTTTAGCAGGGCTCCAGAAAAGTTGTGAGTAACCGGGAACGGAGTATGAAGGTTATTTTTATTTGCATTGTTGTTAACGAAAGGCTAAGGCCTAGATCAGGAAATTATGAGTCGCCAGCCGCGGGTTCCAAATCGTATTAGCGCCGTCTGTGATATTCCGCGCGGACTCCTGCGGAGCGCCGAGATTGGCATATTGCGAGAGCGCCGGGCGCATTCTCCTTTGAAACTCGAGGAAGCCACCCGCGGAGCTCTTTCCAGCGAGGCCGGCTGCCCGCCGCCCTCGTTCCCGCCCGCTGCCAACACTCCAAAGACAACAAACTCCAGCCGCGCCCGTGCGAATAACAAAGCCAGCCCTGTCCCGCGGCTGCTTCCTAGAAGCTTTCACCTCCAGGGTTCAAATAACAGCTCCTCCGTCCAGAAAACGGAACGCTGCCGCCCCATTTCTTCTCCCTGCCAAATCTGCCCGGAGGAAATGTGACGGATTTTAAAGGAAAATTATAATGGTGTGTCGTTATGGACTTCGCAGAAGTGGGAGGGGGGCGAGCGAAGAGATTGAGTGAAGACTCTTAACAGCGAGGTCTTGAGAGCCGACGAGGGTGAAGCGAGGTGAGTATGGAGCAGCGCCCGAATGAAAAAGGCGCGGGAAACGGGAGATCAACGAGAAAACCTGCACACGATATGATTCTTTGTGTTTCTCAGCACCCAAGTATGTACGACCTACGGCATCCTCAGTATATGTAGTCTATTCATGGTTACAACTTTTCTGAAGCCCTGCGTAAGTTCTGCTTCCAGGATGTTCCTCCGCCTCAAGCAAACACAGCTTATCTAATTCTAGAAAATTACACCTAAGGGACGTCGCACCGAATTCTTGCGCACACAGTGTAGTAATATCTTGCTTGAGAACTATTTCTTATCAGGCATTACCAACACACACATTTTCTCCTTGTTTCATTAGTATTAATAATAAATAAAATATAATTTATGGATAAACTATAAGTAAAAGTTTAATTTAACTTTAACATTCATGTTATCCCAAGTATGGAACGTGTGTGCCAAATTATATATTCAGGAAACAACCAAATACGTCATAGATGGGGTGTTTCTTCAAAGGTTTGATTCAAAAAGTGTAAAGACAGACTTCACAAGACAGTGTTTGGGATACGATCGACACAATAATGAAATTACCAGATATTTCGCGAATTTTCTTATAAGGATCATGCTGAGGCCTTAAGTCAGAGTTGATGTTAGAAAATAGGTTATACAATGTCCGTAATAATAAACCACTCACTACTTGATAATTTTTTATTACCATATACGTACCTGGAATTAAAACATGTAATAAAATACATTTATTTTGTCAGTGAAACTGATGTGTAAATTCTCAAATAAACTAGCCAATGACGGTTCTCAGAATATGATGGTAGTACCNTTTTGTCAGTGAAACTGATGTGTAAATTCTCAAATAAACTAGCCAATGACGGTTCTCAGAATATGATGGTAGTACCCATCGAACGGATCCTTCAGGGGTTGTGAAATAGTCTGTGAAATACTGCCTGACCTGAAAACCTTCCTGTTAAGTNTTTTGTCAGTGAAACTGATGTGTAAATTCTCAAATAAACTAGCCAATGACGGTTCTCAGAATATGATGGTAGTACCATCGAACGGATCCTTCAGGGGTTGTGAAATAGTCTGTGAAATACTGCCTGACCTGAAAACCTTCCTGTTAAGTNACCATCGAACGGATCCTTCAGGGGTTGTGAAATAGTCTGTGAAATACTGCCTGACCTGAAAACCTTCCTGTTAAGTACCACCAGGGATAAACGGTATTAAAATTTTCTGTTGGTGATGCGACTGTTGACCCGTTGGTAGTACGGTTTCGTGGTTCTTCAAAGTACGCATCTCTCAAAATAATACGCAGACGACAAGCTGTAATTACGTTTGTCACATGTGGCCACTTTCAAAGCAATTGGCGAATAGAACGTTCGAAATACTTGAGCGCGAAGAAATTTGGAAAAGAAGATTTTCGACAACAGATTATGTAGATCTCGTAGAGTACCAGACAGGAATTTTGCGCCACGTCAACATTATTTCATCAATTTTCTCTTCCTCCACCAAAATACCACAGTAAGCCTTGTCGAAAAAGACGGGCATCACTCGTGCTCTCGCCCATCTCTGCAACCGGAGTTGCCAGCGACAACACCGACCATAGTCGTAGGCAAAAATCACGCCTTGGTCATCGCACCATAACGATAACAGCAGAACGTGTCGATTTTTTAAATAGACTTCAGAGAACTATTTTACCTTACCGATGCTCCAAGATCGCAGATGCTGGATTAACGCAGATGTGCAGTACGAACGGAATAAATAATACACATACAGCTAAAAATTATAATTTTACATAGTTATCCCCTAGTTTATTCTTTAAGTATATAGTTAAACTGTACAACTGCCATAAAACTGTTTTCTTTTAAATTTTTAAGTTTTTTAACATGCATATTTCTGACAACAGAATCTGTTAATATCGTTACATGGGATGCCTTGAGGGGCGTATCTGAGTTCGTGAGGGATGGAGGTATTAGTAAAGATAAAAGAACTAAATTTGATTTGTAATTTATTCACACAGCTATTATTTACAGAATTAAATTATCAGTCTCCACTATTACTCTTTTTATTTAACAGTGAGCGCAATATTTAATGCATAGTTGAACTATAATTAACGTCCTTCTTAATGTCTCTGTTTGGTTAGTCAATTAATTCATACTCATCATTAGCACGTATTCAGTCTATCTGTTGCCATAATTTGCAATGTATTTCACTCACGCATCTAGTCCAATAGTCTAGCGTGCCAGCCGCACNCAGTCTATCTGTTGCCATAATTTGCAATGTATTTCACTCACGCATCTAGTCCAATAGTCTAGCGTGCCAGCCGCACTCTTCACTGCTTGATACTCGCAGTCGCAGATTTCCCTTTCGCTGGTCACTTCTCCCACCGCTCGTCGTCTGTCGCTGAAATTCAGCCTCTCATCCATTCGACAACTCTGNACTTCTCCCACCGCTCGTCGTCTGTCGCTGAAATTCAGCCTCTCATCCATTCGACAACTCTGCTCGGAGGCCTGTCACACTTTCATATCGTTCGCCCAAAACATCTGGAAGGTTTACCGCACCCCGAGTCAAGCTGAGAGAACGAGGTCAGTAATCCAGAGCATTCTTCAGATAAACGCAGAAATCAATGCAACCAGGGTCAGCAGCGTGGGCAGCNCAGTCTATCTGTTGCCATAATTTGCAATGTATTTCACTCACGCATCTAGTCCAATAGTCTAGCGTGCCAGCCGCACCCTTCACTGCTTGATACTCGCAGTCGCAGATTTCCCTTCCGCTGGTCACTTCTCCCACCGCTCGTCGTCTGTCGCTGAAATTCAGCCACTCATCCATTCGACAACTCTTCTCGGAGGCCTGTCACACTTTCATATCGTTCGCCCAAAACATCTGGAAGGTTTACCGCACCCCGAGTCAAGCTGAGAGGACGAGGTCAGTAATCCAGAGCATTCTTCAGATAAACGCAGAAATCAATGCAACCAGGGTCAGCAGCATGGGCAGCAAAAATAATTATTGTGTCGGCTCGCTTTCTGTAACACGTACGCGGTCACAGGTCTATCGCTCGCTTGTTCATTCCAAAGAATCCTTTGACTCACCGCCGCGGCTACCGTATAACTGATGTCCTTCACTTCCGCTCGCTCGCGCGTGATGCGAAGTAGCGAGCGCGTGACAATAGGCTTTGATTTATAATGCCACTTTCAAACGCGTTCGTTTTATATCGCATAATAAATACAAGTATACATGAAGAAGAGTGTTCAAGAAACACGCAATTACGGTGTTAGCATGGCGAAAGAAGATAAAGTACACAATGAGACGTTTTTCTATACTAACGTTTGACAATGGGGTNTACACAATGAGACGTTTTTCTATACTAACGTTTGACAATGGGGTAAAAGTGTGTTGGTAACTACTGTTTAGATAAACGCAGCATCTCTTCTGCAGCAAAATACACTTCACATAATAATTATAATCCATTCACGGTTACTTCACACTTTTCTGAAGCCCTGACAAAGTTCTACTTACAGGATATTCCTCCACCTCCTGCAAACTTAGCCTAACTAAGTTTAGAAAATTGCACTGAAGGACAACGCACCGAATTCGTGCGCATCCAGTGGTAATAGTATTTTGCATTAGAACTATTTATTACTAGGCGTTACCAACACATATGTTTTATCACTGTTTTATTCATTATTATAAAGTAAATATTATTATTTATAAATAAAATATATGTAATTGAAGTTAAATTACTTTTTACCCTATGATTAATGTTAACAGAAGTATAAAACGCTTGTGATAAATAACTAAATAGTAAAATAACTAAATACGTATTACATGGGGTGATTTTTCAAAGGTTTGATTAAAAAAGTATGAAGAAACCGTGAATAGACGATATCAATAATTCCAAACAGATAATGCAACGACAGGGAGTACGAGAAGGACNAGTATGAAGAAACCGTGAATAGACGATATCAATAATTCCAAACAGATAATGCAACGACAGGGAGTACGAGAAGGACCTTTCTACCATTGAACAGTTATTTGCAACGTTCTCATGGGCACGCCTTTATTGTGAGAGGCGGCTAGATTTAAACAACGGCCAACAAAATTCGGATATCACGGATCCGAGTATAACCGTAATTTAATGTCACTGTGCTTCATATTTACGAGTTCCCTAGTCGTTACGGTAGAACGACTAACAAGCAAATAATATCATTACGCTTCGTTAAAAATTCGAAGTCTTGATGATTTCAACAAACTGTCGGAAACAAAGTGTACATTTCATTACTTGAAAATAGAACTAAGCTGCTCTCCACAAATTATCCAACATAAGTCGATAACCAGATACCATGGTTTAAAAATAGCGCTTTCATATGTGGACTAGTAAAGCAAATTTGGGCACTTTAATTATTCTATAGAGAATCATTGTCGCTACAAGGTGGAAACCCCGTAAGAAGATATAAATGAAGAGTGAATACTTTGTTAAATTTTGCTGTAACAGTCATTTAGAATATAGAACTACGGCCATTCGACAATACAGTTACCCATTAACGCCAAGCCGTCAGGACACTCACCCATAATAATTTATCGTAGCATGAATTTAAGCGAGACCATGGATATCCCCTTCCAAATCATAAAAATTTAAACCGCGGTTCGACAAAAAATCCACGCATTACGGAAGTAACGTTGATTTAAAAAAAAGTTTAATAAATTTATTAGATTATTCTTATTTCGCAAGAACGTTTCTATTAAGTGTTGTTGTGGACGCGTTACATTTTTTACACAAATTTTAAACGAGAATACTTTTTTTAATTTAAGCAGTTAAAATTTAGTTATAAATAACAAGAAACTAAGGCTTATAAAAATGACAAGAAATTAATAGTAGGATAAGTAGCAAACAACAAGCAAATGAAGGCCATAAATTATTACCCAAGAAAATTGTGGCAGGTTTATGTTAATAACCTTTCCGTATCTCTATTTGGGGAAAGCACTGATGCATTTTCAGTTTCATAGATTAATACTTTGAAATGCAATCAACTAGAATTGTGTACCTTCGCTTCACCTAACCCAAACTACAAAGTAGAATATCACAGACATTGTATTATTATCATTATCAAGCGTTGAAAGAGTTTTGAAATAGTTGATAAACTAGACGGTCCGTGTAGTAGAAATGTTTTCACTGAGTTATCAAGACTATTTCTGTAGAGGTACTATGCTAAAAATTAATGTTTGTATGTTATGTAGATTCTTTTGTAACTTTCTTGAAAACGTAGGCTGGTACCGGAAAGAAATTAAAATTATTTCATTATATAAATTAAGCAAAATTACTGTAAATATCATATTCATTCCCTTGGTTTACAGTAAGGCATACCGCTGGCTTCATGTCATAAAATCAAAATTCTTATTTCGCGCATAAATCCTTGGAGATTTGTAAGGCTGGCTATAAGGAAATGCAAATGCCGTGCTGAAATATTTCGNAGTATGAAGAAACCGTGAATAGACGATATCAATAATTCCAAACAGATAATGCAACGACAGGGAGTACGAGAAGGACTTTTCTACCATTGAACAGTTATTTGCAACGTTCTCATGGGCACGCCTTTATTGTCAGAGGCGGCTAGCTTTAAACAACGGCCAACAAAATTCGGATATCACGGATCCGAGTATAACCGTAATTGAATGTCACTGTGCTTCATATTTACGAGTTCCCTAGTCGTTACGGTAGAACGACTAACAAGCAAATAATATCATTACGCTTCGTTAAAAATTCGAAGTCTTTATGATTTCAACAAACTGTCGGAAACAAACTGTACATTTCATTACTTGAAAATAGAACTAAGCTGCTCTGCACGAATTATCCAACATAAGCAGTTAACCAGATACCTTTGTTTAAAACTAGCGCTTTCATATGCGGACTAATAAAGCAAATTTGGGCACTTAAATTATTATATAGAGAATCATTGTCGCTAGAAGGTGGAAACCCCGTAAGAATATATAAATGAAGAGTGAATACTTTGTTAAATTTTGCTGTAACAGTCAAACTACGGCCATTCGACAATACAGTTACCCATTAACGTTAAGCCGTCAGGACACTCACCCATAATACTTTATCGTAGCATGAATTTCGGTGCACGCATTACGGAAGTAACGTTGATTTAAAAAAAAAGTTTCATAAATTGATTAGATTATTCTTATTTTGCATGAGCGTTTCTATTAAGTGTTGTTAGACGCGTTATATTTTTTACACAAATTTTACACGAGAGTACTTTTTTTAATTTCAAGCAGTTAAAATTTAGTTATAAATAACAAGAAACTAAGGCTTATAAAAATGACAAGAAATTAATAGTAGGATAAGTAGCAAACAACAAGCAAATGAAGGCCATAAATTATTACCCAAGAAAATTGTGGCAGGTTTATGTTAATAACCTTTCCGTATCTCTATTTGGGGAAAGCACTGATGCATTTTCAGTTTCATAGATTAATACTTTGAAATGCAATCAACTAGAATTGTGTACCTTCGCTTCACCTAACCCAAACTACAAAGAAGAATATCACAGACATTGTATTATTATCATTATCAAGCGTTGAAAGAGTTTTGAAATAGTTGATAAACTAGACGGTCCGTGTAGTAGAAATGTTTTCACTGAGTTGTCAAGACTATTTCTGTAGAGGTACTATGCTAAAAATTAATGTTTGTATGTTATGTAGATTCTTTTGTAACTTTCTTGAAAACGTAGGCTGGTACCGGAAAGAAATTAAAATTATTTAATTACATAAATTAAGCAAAATTACTGTAAATACCATATTCATTCCCTTGGTTTACAGTAAGGCATACCGCTGGCTTCATGTCATAAAATCAAAATTCATATTTCGCGCATAAATCCTTGGAGATTTGTAAGGCTGGCTATAAGGAAATGCAAATGCCGTGCTGAAATATTTCGGCGTCGCCGTAAAAAAAAAAAAAAAAAAAA
>NQII01000967.1:579523-603731 GCA_002778355.1 Clitarchus hookeri | reverse complement strand
GGGGAATAGGAGATCCCCGAGAAAACACGCCGACCAGCGGCATCGTCCGCCACGGTTCCCGCATGCGAAAATCCGGGAGCGACTCCACCGGGAATCAAACCTGGTTCGCCCTGGTGGGAGGCGAGTAGTCTAACCACTACACCACCGCGGCCCCTTACGCGCTACCCAGTTGGGCACGTGCACGTGCTAGATGGAAACAGAAAAAAAAAAAATTGAAAGGAGGGGGGAGAGAGAAGAGGCCGTTTGAACCCTCGTGACGGTATCGGAATTGTGCTGACCAACCGTGATGCGCCCACTTCCAACGGAGCGACCGCTTCGATCGCGCGAGCATGCGCACTGCACGACGCGCTGGGATTGACTGGCTCGTTATTAATTCCCCCGTCGACGTCCCCTCTTCGCTCACGAGGGGATCCATCCGCTCGAGATTTCAATGAGGGCGCTGACCGACCGTCGACGTTATCTACCGTGTTGCGTTAAGGGCGACTTCGGCGCGGCTATTTAACGACCCGTCGCCTTTGTGCACGAGGCGTACGTTTTTTGTAACGGCTGTTCACGGTGAAGCTAGCACTTTTGTTTTAGGCAAATATGTGGCTTTACAGCATAACATTTTAGAGCTCACGAAACTTCATGAAAGAAAATGGAACGCCAATTAAATCCCAGCTCCAGCTGCCATATTTTATATTAGTTTAAGCCCCCCCCCCCTGCATGAGTTTAAACTGTCTTGCAGAGTGTTTTAAATACACGTTTTCCACGAAACTATTGAACGTGCACCCAATGTGTTGCTCTGCGAAATAAAACTTGAGGCGAGGCCTGTTGAGTGCTATCAAGACATCGTGAGCATTACAAACACTATATCAGAGCACTCCAACATAGCTCAAAATGGCCTTTTTAAAGAGATCTCAAGCTGTAATATGCGTCAGCTTCACAACAAAAAAATAGTCACGAGCCCTGCACAGAACCTTGATATAGTCCATACTGTATAAGAAGACCACTTTCTGACAGGTCTGCGAAAGTAGCGCCACTGTTTACATCTGACTACATCTGACTACGTATCCTTCCGCCATCAGCTGGTCCGTCAAGTCGGGGCTGTATTTTTTATCAACACGCTGTCAGCTAATCCACTTGCCATTGTACTGTATGCTAAACAAATTTTAAGATATTTTAAGACTGACATTTGTCTAAAAAAGTAAGTAGGTTATAAAAGTAAAAATATAAAATGTTGCAAATAATTAAATATTTACTAACTCTTTTTTAATTTGTCCGAGATTGTGAATTTGGGTTAGCATTTGTGAGACGGTCTGTTGTATCTATTATCACACTTTGGACGTTATATCTGACATATTCGAGTTGGAAAAATGTTACGTGGAATAACGTTAGACTTGTTTAAAAACTATTCACGCGTGTCTCACTTTCTACAGAAACAAGGAGATGGGTTTCAAGAGAACAATATGGCATATAATTTACGTAGACGAACGATTACCAGACGAATATAAATTACTTGTACTCCAAATCGTTGTAAATGAAATATATGCTACTTTAAAAATTAAGCAGAGCTCGTGGAAAAATATGACTATTGGCATCTGTTTGTAAATTCGCTATATATCGCTCAGGAAAGCGGTTCATTTCTAGCTGGTAATACCGCCCATAATGTCCGACAGACGGCGCGCACAGCACGTCACGGCGAAGTTTGAGCAACCTTTTTTTGGTCAACAGATAGCGTATTTTTTAAAGTTGATAGTTCTTATATTACGGGGTGGAAATATATTTCAAATTCGTGTCGTTTCGTCAAATTATTAGGAAAAATAATTCAACAATATTATGCAATATTTCTGTATGCTTTTGGAATTAATATCAAGGACGTGTTGAAAGTGAGGTTGGAGAGGGATGATACGACGTGAAAAAGCTTTCTGAAGTTAGCACAACTTCAGAAAACTTTTCCACGTCGTATCGTTCTATTGTACATTTCATTTTGAACACCTATACATAACTACATTATCACGAAGTTTAGTTTTTAACATTAACAACCATTGTTTTGTGACCTTGTAAAATAAAATGTATTAATAAATCTAAGAACTCTTTCTTCCCCGCGTATTTTCTGCTTTTCTGATGTGCATCGGCAGTGCACTCAGAATAGTCAACGTAATTTTAACTTTTGTTCGTTCGTGCATCAGCTGATACAGGATTTTGTAAATGGCACTTTGTTTGTTTCGTGTACGTCAAGTTGCCACTCACTGACTGTCAGAATGTGGCCTTCTTATACGGTATGGACCATACAGACTTACCACCAATAAAATTAGGGTCACCGTTTGAAGTCTTCTAGGTACATGCAGTGCAACNAGTTTTTAACATTAACAACCATTGTTTTGTGACCTTGTAAAATAAAATGTATTAATAAATCTAAGAACTCTTTCTTCCCCGCGTATTTTCTGCTTTTCTGATGTGCATCGGCAGTGCACTCAGAATAGTCAACGTAATTTTAACTTTTGTTCTTTCGTGCATCAGCTGATACAGGATTTTGTAAATGGCACTTTGTTTGTTTCGTATAAGTCAAGTTGCCACTCACTGACTGTCAGAAAGTGGCCTTCTTATACCGTATGGACCATACAGACTTACCACCAATAAAATTAGGGTCACCGTTTGAAGTCTTCTAGGTACATGCAGTGCAACGAGAACACAGTACGCCAGTTCAGAGCCTTGCACGTAGCGGCGATAGCGCAATTGGTGCGCGCAATAATGTCGCCCTTATCGCTCCCGCACTTCTCGGCCTCAAACTCTGCAAACGGCTTCAGGAAGGCGGGCCCGTTAAGGGGAACCTTCGGCCGCCATATTGGATTCATGGTTTTTCTAGCTTGTTTATATTTAAAAAATAAACAACCAGCTATTGAGCTTACACTATGATACAGACAAGACACGGGGACAACGAACAATTAATTCTTTGAAGAACACCTTGAAGAACAGAATGCGTCTTTTAGTGATCGGCACACGGCGAAAGCCGCGAGTGTTCTGCGTGTTGCACACATGCCAGGTATCGCTAAAATTTGTTACGAGATTGAAGCAGGATGTCTTGGTGTTTTAGAGTAACAAAAAAAAATGCAAATAATTTTGTTAATTCTGACGTGCTTATGAATAGTCCGTCATCAAACAGCCAAAGTTTGTTTACTCGTTACGAAAATTAATGCAGACCAAAGATGGGAACTCGGATTAAGTTCATGAAATAATTTGATGACAGGATTTTTATTCAGTTACTAATTATTCAGGCACAGTGTTGTACCTTAAATACTTCCCCTAATATTTGCGGTAAAATACTTTGCAGTTGTAGATTCAGAAGAGCGAGCCATCTTAGGAATAACTTAATGCAATATANAATATTTGCGGTAAAATACTTTGCAGTTGTAGATTCAGAAGAGCGAGCCATCTTAGGAATAACTTAATGCAATATAGCATAAACACCTATAACTTTTTCATTCATCACGTACCTGTAGCCGAATTTCTCTCTGTCGAATTAGTGTTCATACTGTATATAATCTCCCAGAGGCCAGGAAANAATATTTGCGGTAAAATACTTTGCAGTTGTAGATTCAGAAGAGCGAGCCATCTTAGGAATAACTTAATGCAATATATCATAAACACCTATAACTTTTTCATTCGTCACGTACCTGTAGCCGAATTTCTCTCTGTCGAATTAGTGTTCATACTGTATATAATCTCCCAGAGGCCAGGAAACTAAACGAGGCCGCTGCTTCGCGTATAAACTGCGCCACTGACGCCGTTTTCACGACGTCCCAAGCCCCCTTTTGTGCCCGGCCGAAAACACAGGAATGCTTTATCCCCACCCCCGAAGCCCTTTCCGTGTCGCAGTGCCCAGAGCGAAGTCAGAGGCCGCTGCTAATCGGCCCTTCTGGCGACATGAAAGAATTAATAGCGGGACGCTGTTGCAAAAGGAAGGAAGCCTAAGCCTTCCAGAATTATTAACGAACTACACGACAGTTCTTTCAGACAGGAGTGCAAGGGAAGGGACCACGTTCTTCCCCCCTCCCCCCAATCCAATTCCACTCTCATCAGACCACTGCTCTTGTCTCCCTTTTAATTTGTAACGCTTTATCAAAACAAAGTCCGAAATACGCATGCTTTACCTGGAAATACACCATGCGACCGTAATACTTGTTTTATGAATGTTTGTTTTCATTTCATGTCTATACTTTCCCACCGATTTAAACGAAATTTTAAATAAATCCCGCTATAAATTGCAACCCCGATATAAACATGTTTATACAACATGCAATTATAAACATAGGGCAATGATAATTTCTGACTTTATGAACTAGTAAACAATACGTCTTTAGTTTAGTTCCTAGCATTGGTGGAGAATGATTTACAGACCACCAATACCCTAAGTGAGTAAAATATCCATTCCTGCATAAAAAGACTCAAGCAATATAGTACAACAGCCAAGTCAGCTAAGACCAGCACCGCTGTATATGCATCTGTATGTAGATTTTACTCAGAATATTTATTGATTATTCCATGCTTTGACACACATGGCATTTTACATAAAGGTGTTTTGGAAAGGCGAGGTTTGTAATTATGAGATATACGTTTATGCAACTGAAGATATAATTGCTAGCTAAACCACAACTGAAGACTTAAGAAGGCGAAACATGCAGTTCAAGTGGAATGGTTTTATCTCCTTAAGCGACAAGCTAATTATGGATGTGTTTCATATTGACACTGGCGTAATATTACATTTATGCCTATTTATAACGGTTGATTGCACAATATATTAATGTTGAAGTTAGCTACTAAAGTTACATTCTGTACAGCAAAGCAAAATGAATCTCCGTTCGTTGGTGCTTGATTGGCTAATTAATACTACACTCCAAAAATAGTGCACTTCTTAAGAGTTTTTCTCAGTGACAGTTGAGGAAAGCGCGGATGCATTTTCGTTCTGCGCAGTAAAAATAGTACATGTTATATAATGAAGTATCCACAAGGAGTTAATATGAATTTCAGTAGTTGCAAAATAAATCTCACGAATGTTTCTCTTTCTGCATAGACTTAAGGAAACCTTCGCAACAGCTGTCTAGTGGCGATTTTCAGTCATAAAAGTGAAGATAATACCGAAGAGTACCTCAGTAAAACACGATTGTGACCTTTCTTGAGTACATATGAACAGTTACTATGGCTTCCAGTCATGAGTTTGTAAATATATTATATATATTTCTCATTTTGTGGGCATCTTCCAGTGGCAACCGGCAGGTGATACCAGAAGAACACCGAGTATGAAGGTACTTTGGTTCACCACATCTTAATTATTTTTTTCTTAAGAGGGGGCGAAAATCAGTGGCGCCCTTAACCATTGCAAGGCCCCGGGCGGCAGATCCTTGCCAGGCCCTTGTCCTTTGTGCAAAGTATGTGAATCGAAAGTAGGTATGAGATAAAATAAATAAATGTTGAGTTTTAAAATATTGTATTACAAGATTTATAAAAGTAAAAAAAAAAACAAACCTAAAGACGACAAATTATTAATGGTGATAAACTAAGGTACATAAATGCCTTGAAAGATATACGCAAGGATTTAAAAACGTTGTTTGCGGCTTTTCCTAAGACTAAAATCTTTAACTAAAGCACAATAATCTAACGAATGAGCTACGTCATTTTCAATTGATAGAATAGCAAGGGCTGAAAGCCGATCTTGTGTCATCGAATTCCTCAAATATGTTTTAATAATTTTAACATCGAAAAACTCCTTTCTGCTGACGCAACTGTCACAGGTGTGGTGACAATAATTCTCAAGACTACTTCGATAGTGGGGCACACTTCAGTTAATTTTTTTCCTATTATATATTTCAGCACCGAGATTATGTCATCGTTTCCTTCATACACACGGATAAACATATTCAGTTCTTCATACAATCCATGTCCATCAATATCAGATGTGTCTCCTACTGTTAGAGATATTTGAAAGTCGCTGCATTGCTTCAAAAGTGCACAATTACTAATTTACTTTAATCTTTTTATGTTATACATGAAACCAAATACGCTCTCATTATGTTTAAGTGCCTCAAATCTAGGTTGGCAGCTTGCGCGCACAGTGTCAACAATTACATAAAAATAGTTTATTTTGAAAATCTCTTCAGCAGGCAATTGAAGGACTTCATATTCCCCTTCATAGTCAAAATGCGATCTTTTGCGTCGCCTTCTCACGACTTTGACCTTTCTGTCAATATCATTTTCCTCGGCTATTTCTCTCGCTGTTACGAAGGATGATTGGAAACCATTTTCCCGATAATTATCAAGCCAATGTGTAAATGCGTCTAGGCGTTGTATGGCCGCATCTAGGTGCATTTTTTCGCTCTGCCGCATTTTACTTATAACATTTATCTTTGTGAGAATGTCATACCATACGACGAGAGAAACTACAAATTCGTAGGTAGTCTGTTGTATTTTCTGCTAAATCCTTCAAAGCATCACATATTTCGCTTAGTTGGTATTTAACGACCTTCACCGATTCTACCCTGCATTGTGGTTTTAGCGATAAGGATTTTACATGTGCTTTTAAAATAGCCCACCTCTGACTCGAGCCGGCAAACAGAGTGTACAGCCTTTGTAGCAAACCAAAAAAAGATTTTGCCTGAACACAAGACGATGCTGCATCTCCTAGAATGAGATTCCAGCTGTGACTCCCACAAGGTAAAAAATAAGCAAGTGGATTAATTTCAAGTATACGTTTCTGGACACCACTTTTTTTTCCACACATATTGGCTCCATTATCATACCCTTGGCCTCTGCAGTTTTGCAATGATATACCCAGCTGTTCTAGCTCTGTGATTATATAATCAGTCAAACTCTCAGCTGTGGTTTTTTCGACGGCTAAAAAGCCAATAAAATGTTCTTCAATGTGAGCTGTATTTGTATTAAAAAATCTTATAATAATTGACAGTTGCTCAACACGAGAAACGTCACGAGTACAATCAAGAATAGTTGAGTAATATTTATTCTTTATTATTTTGTCAACAATTTGAGTCTTCACGTGACTTGCCAATAATTGTATGAGCTCATTTTGAATATTTTTTCCAAGATAGTGGTCATTAATCGTCTTGTCTGTTACTTGTTTTAGGTGAAGTCGCAACATTGGATCAAATCGGGCTATTAACTTTACTGAATCTATAAAGTTGCCGCTAGTCTCACTTGAATCTGAGTCAGATATTATTTTCTCTCTATGACCTCTGAAGGCCCAATTGTGAGATGCTAAAAAATTTACAATTGCAAGCAGTCTTTCTAAAACATCTCTCCAACGCTGCCTTTCTTGTTCAGTTTGAGTCTGGGCTATAGAGTCAATAGTGGCACAGTTTTTTTTAACCCGTTCTCTAAATTTAACCATTTCAACATACAATCTTTGTGCTGCCGGCTAGATTCATGAGACTTTAGGTAATCACCCAAGTGTTGCCAATCACACACTCCTTCACTGGATCTAATTCTTGTATTTCCTAGTCCGGACATTCGACACGGAAAGCAGTAAATGGCATCCTTTGTTTGTGAACAAATCATCCAGCGCCTGTTAAGCTTTTCACCATTAGCTAATATTTTACTGTAATGATATTCGCTGAATCGCCGCCCATTATCATTTACGAGGAAAAAATCAACTTTAACCCGGATTAGACCTTTCAATACAATCTCAGTTCGGTCTACATCAGTCATTATTAAGGACCACAAACCGGGGTCATTTTGACGGCGGCGGCGGTGGTGCAAGAGATAATTATGTTGTTGACTCATTATTATCCTCGCTATTGTTACTAGGTGGCAGCGGCACCCATGACGATGTTGAAGGAATAATTTGAGCTGTGTTAGGGTTAGAGTGCAATAATATGTCACTTCCAGTCAATGAAGGGTCTTTAGAAGTTTCTTGACCATCACTTTTTGTATATTTATATAAAGACCCACGTAGATTTTCTTCTGCCTGCTTTCTTTTGATAGCTCTTTTCCTTCTTGAACTACCTGACTCAAATTTTCTACCGCCATCACGATCACGCGAACTCATTTAATCAATCTTGTTTCGCACATAAAACTAATGCAGAAATAATTTAAAAGTAGTTTTACACAGGTTTTTTAATAATTCACTCTTTTCTATCTAAGTACTGTTACTGTTAATAACGTAAAATTCACTAAAACCTAATATAATTTAATGTTTAATTATCTACTGTAAGATATGTGCCGTTGCCGTACAAACAAACGATTGTGTAACGCCTACAGCTGCGAGCAAAATGAGCGTAAGCGTAAGGTGACAAGAGTTGACGAACGAAATGAAACACGGGGATTCCCCGAGCGTAAATCGTAAACAGGATGAAAGTAACAAAACCGAGCGCTCCAGTGGGTTACCTATGCGCGAGATTTAAATAGTAAAGAATTTTTCAAGTATGTTTTACAGTCAAATAATACAAATATTATCATCCACTGATAAACTAATTAATTTTGATATATTTTATCTTACTTTTTATACGAATGTAACATTGAATAAATATAAATGAGAAATTTTTATNTGATAAATTCATTAATTTTGATATATTTTATCTTACTTTTTATACGAATGTAACATTGAATAAATATAAATGAGAAATTTTTATTTAGGCACTTATTACTATTTACTTTACTATGAATTAACCAACTTAATTTTATTATTATTACTAAAAGCGGAGGATAAAATAAAAAGTTATGAATNTTATTATTATTACTAAAAGCGGAGGATAAAATAAAAAGTTATGAATATAAACTTTTTTCTACTCGCGTTGTTGCGCGAGGCCCCTGCAAGAGCGAGGCCCAGGGCGATTGCCCTGCTCGCCACCCCCACCCCCCTAAGACCACCACTGGCGAGAATAAATTATCGGAGCTCCCCCCCCCTCCGAATTAAAACATCAGATCTCATGGGCCACGCGGCCACTTGCGCACATTGTGTGCATAATTTTGGCAAATGCAACTTTTATTACTTTGACTTTTTTTTTTTAACCACACGTCAGCCTTAAAATGAGCTCCTTAACTACGCGAGAAATCACGTAACTTCGCCTTCGCGCTGACCTCCCGCGGCGCAGTCGGTTGGTGCGCCGCCGGTCTGGGCTTCGGGAGGTTCTGGATTAGAATCCCAGGAAAAGTATGGGTGTTAGTTTCAGTTAGGCTACAAGTTAGTTTGTAAGCCATCCCCTGATAAGCCTTCAGGCGTAAAACCGGGAACGTTAATAAGCGCTTTGCAATACAATTTACCTTCACAATTAATACATATTTTCTCTGTTGAACATCTGATATTGTTTCCCTTATGTAAATTTTCAGTAATTTTAAGTTACTCTTCTGGGAAGACTAGACGACACATTTTCGCCCTNAAAAAAAAAAAAAAAAAAAAAAAAAAGTTGAAATACTTAGAAATAAATAATAATAATAATTCAGCCAGGCAGACATAAGATAACACCTGGCATAAATACATAATAAAAAATTGCCAGAATCTGAAAAGCTTACGTGGAACATTATGTACATGGCAGTACTGATACTCTGCCATAAATCTCCGAACTCACTTGCACGTTTAACTGCAATTACACTGGACATTATCACAACTACTTTACAAATGTTATCATCTAATCACAGTATACAGGCTATTTCAATGATTTTTAATTCAATCGTTATTTTTCCATTTATATCTCGTCATATTTTTTCGCCTACTTTCTTTCGTTCGGCCTCACTCTGCACAAATTTTACGATTTATTTCCACTCAAAATTTAGTACAGCATTTTTTTTCTAGCATCAGTTCAAAAAGAACAAAATCCGAGCCTTTATACTGAAAACGAAATTTGGTTAGCTTGACGGTAATTAAAAATTAGAACATTTCTTGCATTTTAGCAATGGCATTTGTACGCCGGTTTTTATTCGAGGATGTCATGTTCAGATGTAACGCCAATCTATATTTTTATATTCCACTAGTTATTCAATATAAAGCTGGATTTCTTATGCTCAATATGCAGCAAAAATTGATTCAGATGTATTTTTTACAAGCGACGACCAGTAACACACTATTATAATAAAAATAAGTGTGTTTCACTACTGCTTTCTAAGGATGTAGAAGATGTAGTAATACGTAGAATACATAAAATTAAATTATGTGCATCGTAAAAAAAAGTAAATTTAAATTCTAATTGGAATAAAAACATACTGTTAACCACAGCATGACAAAATGGAGAAAAATATGTTTGTGGCAACCTTGACTCTCACTCTACTGTCTTTTATCAGGACATCACTGAGTAATAAATTAATTCGCTATAAAATTTTCAATACTTCATAGCCATTATTCAACTAATAAACCTACAGATTCATTATTTTATAATAAGTTTTCATTGTATTCTTGTACGAAGTACGGTAACTGTACAACTAATATAAAATTTAAAAACCTCGAGTATTGTGCCAATAATTAAATTTCTCTGAGAATTTAAGTAAGGCCTATTACAGACATTCGTTCCATTCCAGCACACATGTTAAGTCTCAAAAGTTTCAGCTTAAGATTTCTGAACGCAAGTGCCACTGTGGTGTTATCGATAGTTGCAATATTTGGGTGGATTGTGCAACAAAATAAAGAAGTACTTTTTAATTAACGAAAATAAAAAGGAAATATGGGAAAATACTCTATTCCTATTCATTTTAGATATCCTAACACGTTTAACATTCATTTATCTAGATTTCAAACGTTTCAATCCAGAGTTACGGCAAACTACACAACAAGTGCTCCTTACATTTAATATTAATGTTTATGACATATGACATTCTATAACACATAACTAGCAACATAATTTACGCAGATACAAAATTAGAGAATTGTAATGAAAACAAACGAAATTAGGAAGTTCGTGCTATTTTTTTATTTCCACTTTCTGCGAAATAATCTCAGAAAATGGGAGTTTTATAAAGTTTTGATGTAAAATATTTTAAATTTGGAAAATTTTAATGGTGTAATAATAGGTGCAAGAGATTAGCCGGATGCACGTGAAGTATTCTGAGTGGAATTAAAAGTACCTACCTTGTGTTTGAACCCTCCACACAAAGAAGGCTACTTCAAAAGCGAATTTTAATAGGACCACAGACTTTAATTCATTACAAATAAATCATCACCCCCACTCCACCCACACAAATATACAAATTACCAAAGGAGAAGCTTTTTTTTTTTTTGTGATATTTAAGGATATTGTCATGAAAATGGGGAATAAAAATAAAACTTTACGTATTTACTTTTACATTTAATATTAGTCATTGCTGGCTACAATATTTATTTTGAACGTTTTATCCCATGGATTAGGCGTATATGTAAAAACAGTTTTCCTTTATATTTTCCTTTCTTCTTGTAGTTAACTAATATCACCCGGTCAATGCTTCACACTGATTATAAAGATCGCGGTCTATAGCTAATTAAAAATTTAACATCCATTCTCTAAACATACTCAAAATTTAAGGATGTTGCAGATGACATGTTTCTCGATATATCATGGCATAACTGAATGTGCGATTCCTGTTGTCTTTGGGTAAATAACAACAGAAGTGATTACATTAAAAACCATTTTCTAACACACTTCTGAAATCCGCTCGTAGGCTATGTTACCAATTCAATAATAAGTTTTCTCGAAAATACAAAATAAAAGGAACATCACTTACTCCGTACGATGATTGTCCTGTCATATCTGAATACTAAAATAATAATTGAAATTCGAAGTGGGACAGTCCACGTATGGACAAACTACATTCCACACTACTTACGTTGTATTTAGTAACAAACTTAGTGGTTGTAATACGCAAAACAATTATTCACCGTCCTCTGTTACTTATTCCTGCCGTTTACGTAAAAATAACTGTTTTTATGCGAGTCTTATTTATGTCGTTCGCAAAGGATAAAAAACGCACGTGCCAGAATGAAGGTAACATTTTTCTTTTCTAGGAACCTAGATTAAAACGTTGCATGGCGTAAAAAAAAAAATGGAGGAATTAAACAATTATAACTTTCTCTGGAAAACGGGGAGAACCTACAGGAATTCACGTCTTGTTTACGTGTTCTACTCTAAAAAAAAAAGCCATCAGTTTTTTTTCTTTCCCCTAGTTCGGAGCTCGATGTTTTTCATCTACTTCCCGGAGGTAATTCCTCTCTGTTCCAGGGCAGTCGTAAGCCGCTAGCAGCTGGGGTTTCGAGTGCGTCGGGCNGGGTTTAAGGGGAGGTGCACGTGCTGCCCTGGCGTATTGGACTAATCTGGCAACAGCGCGCGCGCGCCAAGTTGCCATGGTGACGTCACACATCACAGATCGTAACCTGTTGTCATGGTGACGGGACCCACGAGCTGTAGTCCCGGAAGGAGGTGGCAAAAGGGCTAGAGGGGGTAGGAGTGTAATCATCTCCCCTACTCCCTCCCCGCCCTTACACACCCACGCTCCCTCCATCACCCCTACACGCCCATTACGGCCACGCGATAACAAGGGAAGTTGAGTAACTAGAGGTGGACTGAAATTACAGCATCGATTAGGTCGCACTTACTGCTGTCAGGAGTTAGGGAGGGGGGAGGGGGGAAGGAGGAGGTGTTACTTTACCTCCTCCTGCGCGCCGCTTCCGTGGGAAATCCTCCTTCACNGAGGGGGGAGGGGGGAAGGAGGAGGTGTTACTTTACCTCCTCCTGCGCGCCGCTTCCGTGGGAAATCCTCCTTCACGGCACGTGACAGTACAAGCGGGAACGCCCATTTGAAGCGCACGCCGCATCTACAGTACAAGCGGGAACGCCCATTTGAAGCGCACGCCGCATCTACGTCCTTCCGACGCGAGATGGCAGGCCATGACATCGAAAAAGCGAGCTGCACAAGTCACAGTA
Organism: Clitarchus hookeri; assembly: GCA_002778355.1. Classification (NCBI taxonomy): domain Eukaryota; kingdom Metazoa; phylum Arthropoda; class Insecta; order Phasmatodea; family Phasmatidae; genus Clitarchus; species Clitarchus hookeri. The sequence goes on along the minus strand of NQII01000967.1, from coordinate 590,859 downwards.
ATCCCTACAGTATAAGCCTTCCACGAAACTCCTTTTTCATTCGAAAATTTATTTCGTCTTCAAAAGTCATACATGGTACTTAGGCTTTAATTAGTCGTATATATATTTTTTTTTTTAAAGGAAATGGCTACAATTTTTACTGGCTTCACAATATTTCACTGTATTGTAATTTACCCTATAGATATGCACCCTTCAAAGTGGAAGGAGGAACAACTGTTAAATTACTTCAGCGCTGAGGATGAATTGAGTTATAAGAGAAGGGGGAAAAACCACTTATTATGATTTTAAAGAACGACAAGTCTCACACGTTAAATGCTGGAGTCACATAGTCCCAAAGGACACGACACGACAAAAAAAATTTAATGTGACTGCTTGAATTTACAATACAGCAGTTTCCAGATAGACTATGATTTACCATTTGTAGAATTTCGTTTCATAGGCGGTGGACATGTGTGAAATTTAGAACTCGTGATGCCGACAAGGAATCCATACCTTACACTAATGCACTACACTTAGTCCAAGTTTTCCCGGGCCACATTCCTACAAAACGTTTATGTGTAAAAATTTTAATAACTTGAAAATTGAGGTTAAATTGGGGTTTATAGATTCAACACACACACAAAAAAAAACTGTTATTAATTGACCCCTACTTGCTATCTTGCAGCATGTTTATTCTCTACAAGTGGCGCTAGCCAGCGTGTTTATCAATTTGGAGGAAATACGTCACATCAACTTAATCTGAAGGTTACGTCATGTATTACGATTAAATAAGTTTATCAGTAGCGAAAGCAGGGGTAGGCATAAACTATTCGTCAAGCAATTTCACATATAAAGAGGGTTATGATTGTCAAACGAAGCAGCAGGGGGAAGGGAGGCTGTCAAACAGTCACGTATATGATGATGATTCACCAGGGACTTCTTAGGACGCCGATTAAAAATCGATGTTCTAAAAATTGATTAAATCGGTTACAAAAATTGATTTAAAGATCGATATTAAGGCTGCAGATTTTTGTTGGGCTCGATACATTTATTGTAGAATCGTTTTTCAATTCAGCGGCACTTTTATGTGACATTTAACGTTATTAATTTTTTTGAGGTTTAGACTGTCGTATTTATGGATTGCTCGATTTATATGGAATTTCATCTTTTGCTAGTTGATATTTTAAGGAGGTTTTGGTTAATAATATTTCCGACAGTATAACCTAGTTTCCAAGGCCATGGCACATCCTAGCACATTGAACTGATGATATGTTTGCAAAACTGGCCCGAAGAAGATCAAAAATCGATTAGTTGTAAATATACATTTTTCCTTCTGATTTTCTAAGCGCGTCGATATTCTGTACCTCGATCTAGATCAATCCAAGAAATCGATTAATTAGGTAAATATCGGCATGCCAAATCGCTTCCCAGCGCTTCCCGGAATGATAAACAAACATTGCGGAGTGGTGGGGAAACTTATTACGAGACCCTCAACCATATTGTAACAAAATAATCAGGATTTCGGAGTGCGATGATTTTTTTTCTTGCGAACCGCTGTATAAAATAAACGTGTCCAAGCAAAGTGTCCATGAAGCGATCAAGTTGTTACAAACATTTTGGAAATGTCTTTCGTTTCGCAACGGCCAACAATAATGTGCGAGGCAAAAAAAAAAGGAAAAAAAATCACACGTCCTACGGACTTTCATTATCAACATATGTTTAGAAAAAACTAAATGCTGAATACAAAATACTCCCGTNAATCACACGTCCTACGGACTTTCATTATCAACATATGTTTAGAAAAAACTAAATGCTGAATACAAAATACTCCCGTCCAGCATATCTACACTTGCAGATTTTATTTAACGCTAAACATTTGCAACGCATGTTTATTAACGTTATAGTCAAATCATGATTACTTACAATTTTTTTCTGAGGCCCTGCTGAAGTTCTACTTCCAATATATTCCTCCGCCTCATGCAAACACAGCNATTACTTACAATTTTTTTCTGAGGCCCTGCTGAAGTTCTACTTCCAATATATTCCTCCGCCTCATGCAAACACAGCTTAACTAAGTCTAGAAAATTACACTAACGGGACAACGCACCTGATTCGTGCGCACACAGTATAATGACATTTTGCATAAGAACTATTTCTTACTAAGCATTACCGATATGCATATATTCTCTTTGTTTTAATTCATATTAATTATAAATGAAATATTATAGTTTAAAGATAAAATACATATGTGTAAAGTTCAATTTAACCAAACATTAGGTAATTTTCCGTTGACACAAGTATAAAATGCTTATTATGATTCATGACATATTCAGGAAACAACCAATCACGTCATACATGGGGTAATTTTTCAAAGGTTTGATTCAAGGAGCGTGAAGACAACGAATGTAGTATACCAAATTGTTTCATGGCGAGCTGACACCGAGGCGAACGGAGCCGCAGGCCAACGCGCGGGTTGTTTGCACGGTGTGACCCGCCCGAAGCGAGACGAGGTCAACGGGTGCCCGCTGGCGAGATGCGTGTGCCTGGACGCCATCGGCGGACAACAGACGACCGANAGCGAGACGAGGTCAACGGGTGCCCGCTGGCGAGATGCGTGTGCCTGGACGCCATCGGCGGACAACAGACGACCGAACAACGTAGCGTGGCGGGCGTCCCGAAATAAAGTACCTCCCGCGTGCTTTCGATTTCCATCTATCACTACGTCCAATGCACGACTGCCCTCTTCTTTATACTGTTNTCTATCACTACGTCCAATGCACGACTGCCCTCTTCTTTATACTGTTGGTGGTTGAACGCACGAAATCATGGACTAATAAGCGGTCTCTTGTGAGTAAGTCGTTCGACACCTAAGGATGAAAGCGCCCGGGAGTAAACTATGTAAGCTGCCACTTAGGAGCAATCCTAGGGAGACAGCCGGGTTATGCGTGTTGCCACGCAAGTGAGCACTCACATGTAGCTCCAAGGCTCTGTTCGGTGAATTACTTGAGACTGGCGGGACATGGTAACAAACGAGTGACTATAGTGACATTCCAGTTGGCAGAAGGTTGTTAGAGTGGAAGTCGTTCAGACCTATGAAGCTTGACTGTTGGGCAGTCAAGTGGAGGGGCATGTTTTCCTAGATTGACTTAAGGTAGCAATACCGGACTGTCCAAAGATATTAGACTCTGAAAGTTGTCTCCTGTGATACCTTGGTGGATCTGGTACAGGAGGGGAGGAGGTGCGGAGAGCCGGACATGTNCTCTGAAAGTTGTCTCCTGTGATACCTTGGTGGATCTGGTACAGGAGGGGAGGAGGTGCGGAGAGCCGGACATGTTTCGAAAAACATGTTCAGTAAGATATTATTCGTGTAATTGGCTGTGCAGTTTTCACTCCGCCAACTCATTTTTTAACAAACTTTTTTTTGGCATCCGTCTAATATAAAACACGTTGGAACCGCATTCGAGAGGACTCGGGTTCGGTTACCAGTACGACCATCCCAATTTTGGCTACCCAGAATTTTTTCTTTTCAATGAATCTCTGCGAATATAGGGGTGGTTCCCTAATACAGGTCCTGGCCGATTCTTTCCCCATTCCTAAATGTGTAACGTTCTGCTACCAAGGCCTTGTCGCTGCTCAGAAGCAATCAAACTATCTAAAAAAATATATTATTTTTAAACTAGAGAGGTTTGACATTTAGTTGGAATAATCATTCGACTATTTGCAGTTAATACTCCGGCAGACTAATAAAAGGCACACAATTTAAATGAAACGGAAGCTAATAGTTTGTATCCACTTTGGATTTACGTATATTTCTCCATAATTTAATTTTCAGAGACAATATTTTAAAACCAAGCTTTTCAAGGCATACGGCACATCTTAACAGTTATTTAGAAATCCAACTTATTTTTCTTACACGATTCATTTCACATTTGTAACGGTGATCTCTTCCATGTGGGAAAATACAAATACAACTGAAGCCATACCAATTTTAAAAATTCCGTTTAGTAGCCCTCCGCGTCATGTCAAGCTTCGATTTTTAATATCCAATAATAATTTTTGTTTAAGAAAATTCGTAACAGAACTTAATGATGGCAGGATAGCACCCCGTTAAAATTTCCTACAGCTGCGAGGTTAGTTATTCCCCGGCCATCAAATGCTTGGGCAGAAACACGCGCCGAAAGCCGGGCGTTGGGCGTGTCACATCCTCCTAGAGGAAAGGAAGGAAAAAGGCGAGAATGTTGAAGGAATGGGAGGTGGGATCGAGGGCGAAGAAGGGAGGTTGAATTCCCCAGTCGGCCGCGGGACCGAGGGGTTGGAAAAGGGTTGATGTATTCACGGGGTTGCGGCACGATTGTTTGGGGGCTGCGTAGCCGCCTCTCCCGGTGTTGTCCATTGTTCTACGGGCGTCTGGCGGGGTTACACGAGAAGGCCTGTGTGGAGGGGTGGGGGAGGGGGAGCCTTGACGTCATTGTCTGCGCGTGCGCAACAGTGGTACATGGCGGCCGCGGCCGACGACGCGACGACTGCGTTGAACGGCGACGCAGACACAGGCAGGTTTATCAAGTTCCATTGTTTGTCCGCGTGGGAAATGTTGTCCGAAGAGTCGCAACTTTCTTGTCCAGCGTGCAGAAATATTACGTCACAACGAACTATTACATACCATTCGCTGTTTTTTCACACTTTTTGAATCAAGCCTTTGAAAAAAAAAACACCTCAAGTATGTCGTGTTTGGTTGTTTCATAAATATGCCGTGTATTACAAGCATTTTATACTTCTGTCAACACAAAAGTACTTTTTTTTTTTAAATTCAACTTTAACTTATATTTCATCTGTAAAATATAATATTTCATCTATTATTAATATGAACAAAAGCAGTGAGAAAATAGGTGTGTTGGGTAATGCCTGGTAAGAAGTAGTTCGTATGCAAAATACTGAATGCACACGGATGTTGTGTTTTGTCCCTCCGGTGTAATTTTCTAGACTTAGTCAAGCCTAGTTTGCAGTAGAACTTCACCAGGGCTTCAGAAAAGTTGGAAGCAACCGCGAATCGCCTATAATTTGATATCTGATATTCATAGTGTTCGCTGTATAATTAAAATTAAGCAACCCTATCGAGCACATTTACGTCGCGTGGTCTTTGACATGTCCGCAACCACACGCGCTAAGAAATTAATGGCAATTTCACCACAGCACTGTGCACTGAGAAAGAACGAATGGTGCATAATGTATGTTATATAGTGACATGCCAAATGCCAAACGGCCAACCTATCAGATTTCCCACTAATAAAATTATAGGTTGGTCGTTTGAAGCTCCGTAGGTTCACGCACCACGACGAGAACACTGCGCGTTACGGTGACGGTGCACTTAATGCGCGTGACGGTATCGCCCTTATCCCCTATGCTTCTGAACTTCATGTACGATAATAGTTGGAGATAGGTGGCCGCCTTATAAGCATTGGTAACGAAATTTTTTGTTTTATATTTGTACCACATACTGTTTAACTTGTAGACATTATCCGTAACTACTTTTTCTTCAGATACATTTTTTTTGTTTATATGGTTTTTGCAAAATGACATTTCAAAGTCAAAATTTTTCCTGGTTTTGTAATGTACAAAAAAATTTATTCGCAGAAAATTTAACAAGGGCCAGTAAAAGGTTTTGTAAATTCAAAATTATTTACAAAAATTCAGGGGTAACAACAAATAAAAAATATGCTTTAATTTCCCTTATTTTCAGCAATTGTTTGAAATTGCAAAAACATTTCCTTGTATGATTTTATATNGTGACGGTGCACTTAATGCGCGTGACGGTATCGCCCTTATCCCCTATGCTTCTGAACTTCATGTACGATAATAGTTCGAGATACGTGGGCGCCTTATAAGCATTGGCAACGAACATTTTTATTTTATATTTGTACCACATACTGTTCAACTTGTAGACATTATCCGTAACTACTTTTTCTTCAGATACATTTTTTTTGTTTATATGGTTTTTGCAAAATGACATTTCAAAGTCATAATTTTTCCTGGTTTTGTAATGTACAAAAAAATTTATTCGCAGAAAATTTAACAAGGGCCAGTAAAAGGTCTTGTAAATTCAAAATTATTTACAAAAATTCAGGGGTAACAACAAATACAAAATATGCTTTAATTTCCCTTATTTTCAGCAATTGTTTGAAATTGCAAAAACATTTCCTTGTATGATTTTATATACTTCTAGAAGTAGCTCTTGGCATCATCTTCAGTGTGAATTCTCATTTCTGTACTAAGTTAGTTTTCATTACTTGTACATTTCTGAAACAGTGCAAATGTGATTTTGACATGTATTTATGCGAAAACGATGAGCTCATCTCCCCCCCCCACCCAGGAATGAGTAATGCGCTCTAATTAACCGGCATACACGTAACATAACATATGAAATGGGTAAGGGAAATCGCTTGGGAGGAAATTAACTTTAGCGCATCTGAATGACATCAAACCCACGGCATCAACGCGAGTCAGTCATACTGTCGGACGGCTGAACACACTCGGCATCGCGGAAATCTAAAACTTCTTCTGCGAGGTGAAACCGATAGTCAACGCGAAACCAGCGCGCGCTGGACCGACATTCGACGACCTGCCTTTCCAGCAAAGCGACATGATTTACTACTTTCCAAATTACTACCAACCTCGCGAACCTCTGAAACTCTACGCAGTGCTTATTCTGGAAAACAGTATATGCGCCGGGACATAAAACCAGTCAAAAGAGAGCACTTTCGCTCTCGCTAAAGTGAAGTACTTTTCATATCAAAATGTTCCTCTGCAAAAATGAACTAAGTGGAGTTGAGAACGGCAAACGAGGAAAGTAATGAGAATTTGACACAGTCGTGCAGCACAGCATTATTCGAATTTTTCGCTACTACGCTTGAAGGATTTCTTTACATATATTTAGACATTTCAAAAATGGAACTTCAAAGCTTGTGAATATATGCAAACATTGTCCGTTGTGTAGCTCTGGACTGTTGAATGTGGCCTGGATTTTTTTTTTTTTTACCAGTATAGGGCCTAAATGTTGTGACGTATGATTAGAATATTACGCCAAGTTTCTATCTTTTCTACGCTAGATACACAGTTACGGGAAGTAAATTGTCTAAGAATACACTCACTAACTTTCCCTAGGTGGTCATATCGTGTTTATGAGTAGGCCTACCACAAATATTCTGCATGCTACGTATAATTTTTAAAGCTGGATTTAGGTGCACACTTGACAAAATTACAAAAGGTGTGGTGAAAAAAAAAAAAAAAAAACGGAATCAAGTGAAGACGAAATCTAGTGGTAACCAAACCTTCCCAAAGTAATTGCTGGCGTACTAAATAATGTTAGACCCAATTATCATTTGATTACTTAGCAGATAATTGCGATTGTTTTTGTTGCCCAACGGTTTCCGCTGTTTGCAGTATTGAATACGTTGTGGCAACAAACACTCGCCGTATTTATTGCCAGTGTAGCCACTACTCGTGATGATAAAATTATAACACGGTAATAAAAAAGGAATCTCGGCGTAGGACCGCAGACACACGACAGCGGCTGAGTTGCGGGTTATTCGGGGTGCTCCCAGACCAACACTGATGACTGTGATCAACGCTCGAAATGATGTGGAGGTGGGAAAAGCTCAGTAACACAATGGCTAATTTCAGTATAGTCAAACGTTGCGTACAAAGTATTTTACCGTGTGGTATTTGATAATGAGGCCAATTTAATATTTTATGGAGAAGCGGGGAAAAATAATTGAATGGCTATTTTGTTTCGATCTTTGCAGTAGTATTTTTGTTGTATACGAATGAACAGCAACTAATTAGCTGATTTGTTTTGACAAATTCTGTTTTATCCCGCAACGCAAATAGTTAAGTAAATTATACCTTGCAATTTTATGTAAATGAAAACAAACCGCCCACAATCCTACAGCGAACTTACGGCTACGCCAGACATTTTTAACAATACACAATAATTGCAGAGGTTTATACGGGTTTGTGCGAACGAGGGTTAATAGAGTCGGGTAAACAGAAAATAAACCACTTCGCTGTTAAATAATAAAAAAAAAATGCATATCTAAATATAACATCCAAAACACTGCTAATTTTAAATGTGACATCATACTGTGCTGCATTTCATGTAAGTACACTAAATTTTGACGCACAAAATGACCAACCTACACACTACGTAAACAGCAACTGCTCTCGTTAAAGTAATGTATCAGCTGATGAGTTGTTGCGGGATGTACGTTGTTACGTTGGCGGTATCGATGATGACTATGGAAGACAATAGCACCAAGAACATAAAGTCGTAATTCAAAACTTACATTATACTTACAACATTTGTGGTTTAAATTATGTATTTAAAGTAATGTACATAAGCATATTGGTTAAAAAAAAATGTGTTTAGCAATTATGGCGGAGCATGTGGACAAGTTACGAAAAGTGAAACGTTTCCCGCCATTGTGAACGCCATTGTAGATGTGATATTTTTCGTCGCGTTATGTGAATATCTTACTGGCGTTATCAGGATATTATATCGTAGTGAATTATTTTTGTAATTACTTTCGTTAAGCATAGTTGGTTGTAAGGGTGCCTTTTCAAAGCGTTTTATTGCGTGAAATGTAATATTATCGACACGTGTATGGCTTGGTCCGCCATTTTCAGTGCCGTAGTGGAGCCCCAACGTGTATTTTCGTTTCGCAGCTTATTAGTTACGGTAAATCGGTTAAGTGTTGTATTTAATGAATGATTCTTCTGCAAATTATTTCGTATCAGCGGCAGACAAGCGTGTCCAAGGATTTCCACGGAACAACATGTGTTCAGGAGTTGCAAACAGAATTATGAACCATATAACAGTGTAAATTGTGTATTTCAAAACGGTTATTAGAATGTTTTACATGTACGCGGTATTCTCTGTAATAATTCTTTGGATAAGAACTATTTATTACTACAGGCCTTACCAACATACCTATTTTCTCACTTGTTTTATTCATTGTAATCGCAAATTAAATATTATAACTTATGCATGAAATTCGAGTTAAAATTAAATTTAACCATCAATAAGATACTTCTATGTCAACAGGAGTCTAAAACGTTTGTGATACATGCCAAATTTCGGAAACAAACGAACACGTCATATATGAGTAGTCTATTTCCAAAGCGCCCCTTGTCCACAAATATAATTTCTAATAATGGTCCTGCTGGTTCCTTCCTAGCCTTTGATATGGAATGAAAANAACCCTCGTCGCCCCCGACCTCTAATTTCTCAGCCGCCCACCCACCAGAATGTCTCTCTGTGCTTTGTTCCCCAGGCCGATGTCTTCTGGCGCGGCTGACGGCCACTTACAGCGGTGGATCCAAGGCCCGAGAGGACCGCGGTGGTGTGGTGGTTAGACTACTCGACTCCCACCAAGGCGAACCGGGTTCGATTCCCGCCGGGGTAGCCCTCGCAAGTGGGAATCGTGCCGGGCGATGCCTCTGGTCGGCGGGTTTTCTCGGGTTTTCCCCCCGTCCCTTCAGACCTAGCGCTGCTCCATACTCACCTCGCTTCACCCTCACTGTCTCTCAAGACCTTCATGTTCAGATCCGGGGAGGTGGAGGCCAAGGGGACCCTACCCTACCTTGGAACTGAATTTTACATAGGATAAAATGAGATTGTTTTTACAGCCAAATATGATGATGATAATGCAGCACTAATGCATACACTTAACACAGTGACAGGAAATTAAAAAAAAAAGCACTACGATAGGCTACCTACTAAGTACTGACAAAATGCACCATTTAAACTTAAGGCGTACTAATAAGCGTGTGGTTTGAACATAATGCACACAACCGCATAAGGTTGAATGAGAGCGGGAATCCTGGTTACTCCGCAACCATCAATACACACAAACACAGTATGAATTAAAAATTAATTTAGCATAAAATACAATTAAGCTATCTTTATAGTTAAAATTGCATTTGAAAAAAGATAGTTAAATTTTAACTAGTGCAAGATGATATTACCGAAATACATTCATTTAACAGTAATTAAATTTTTTTTTTNAGATAGTTAAATTTTAACTAGTGCAAGATGATATTACCGAAATACATTCATTTAACAGTAATTAAATTTTTTTTTTTAAATCGCTTAAAATCCGCTAATTTTCTATGAAGTTAATTTATATTTGTTCTCCTAAACAAACTTTCCGAAGCAAATTTTGTTTCTAAGAAAAGAGTGAACCTTCGTCTATGGTTTTTCATGATATCATAACAAATTGTCAATAAAAAGTCACTGGAAAAAAATATTATCGTTAGTAGTGTTTGTTTTTTAAACGAATTTTTATATTTGGCCATATAATATAAAGATAAAGACTTGGAAGAACGAAATTGTGAAAAAACCGTAGATATTATTACCTACTATTTTAATATGGTGGTTTTGGTTTCATGTAGATAGGATGAATAGTTTTCGAAGGACAATTTAACTACTGGAATAATCTTAAATTTAGCTTATGACGTGCTGCTGTTGGTGTGTGGTGGCGTACTCTGCAACCGCTAGCAGTGGCCACCTGCCGAGAATGGAAACTCGTCAGTCACGTGGACTAGGCGGCGCGCAGAAACTGTCTCACGCTTGAGAACCAGAGAATGTTGAATGGCTACATAAGCAGTGCTGTGTACATAGCATTGTCTCCACATTGCCATGCATTTCGTAACAGCATTCGTGCAAAATACACCAGCCCGCGGCATATAAGACTGCTTTCTAAACCAATTACTACCACACATTTATATTACGCCAAATTCATATTTTGATACCAAGTGGTGCTGTAGGCGAAAGGATTATAACAAGTACGATTTTACCGAAGTGCCTCGACTCGAATACTAATATATAACCCGTCTATACACGGGGAGAATTTTTTAATTGCTGTTTATTAAAGCNGACTGCTTTCTAAACCAATTACTACCACACATTTATATTACGCCAAATTCATATTTTGATACCAAGTGGTGCTGTAGGCGAAAGGATTATAACAAGTACGATTTTACCGAAGTGCCTCGACTCGAATACTAATATATAACCCGTCTATACACGGGGAGAATTTTTTAATTGCTGTTTATTAAAGCCTCTGCTTTATGCTAAGTGTCGGGGGAGAGGAGAAGAAGATCGGCATATAATTACAAATAACGTAACTTTAAACTAAATAATAGTACAGCCCTGAATTATTCGGGATTCGGATTCGAACAAAGGAAGTTTCGTACTGTAATGTGATACCCCAGCCAAGTATGCTACCCATAGAAGTTTGCTACAATGTAATAATATTGTCAAATATGTCGAACTAGATGTTTATCGTCTTACGTGCCCTGAT
>NQII01000967.1:542438-574505 GCA_002778355.1 Clitarchus hookeri | reverse complement strand
GGGGGGGGGGGCGTCTCTTGATAGGCCATTGCCTGCCTGTTAACGCGACTGTCGCGTCGGCGAGTCGTCTGAAGCGAACGCTACTTCGCACCCGAGAGAACCCAACAGTTTTAACTCCCCCCCCCTTTTTTTTCTGTACATACGTCAGCACAGGTGCAATGGCGTTGCTACCCTGAACCAGCGGTCCAATTTCGACCACGAGTGCACCCGTACACACTGGACTCTAGACGACATCCTTGCAAAACCGGGGTTGTTAAAGAACTCAAAACAAGTTTTCAAAAGACAGAAAAAAAAATTCCAGCATTTATGCTTAACCAAAACCTACAAATTCAAAAGCAGTAGCAAAAATGCTCCTGCGATAAAATAAAATAAAAAGAAGTCATTACGTTGACGCAATTCGTTAAATGTCGGCTAATAACATGAAAGGTTGCGTGCATAGTTTTTTTTTTGCTGATCGTTGCCAGCACAGAAACGGGGGGAATTAATAAGAAATAAAATAAACCCGTCGGCGGCTTCAGCCACGTGTGGTACATTACTCTTGACAAAAACAATGTCTATCGAACAAGGTCGTAGGAAGAATTCGACACACCCTGAAGTAAAACAAGGCGTAATGCTGCATTTGTATGGAAAAAAAAAAACGCTCTTTCGCCAACACGTTTTCTTTCATACTCACCTGCCAATTACTTTACAAATTCAGAAATAGCTTTATAAATTTCCAGTATTTATGAGAATGATATTAAAAATAATTAAGAAACATTATACATGTCCAATTCCAGTTTCAGTTGCTCAGTACTTCGTCCCAACCCTTAAAAATATCTATAATCTGGAGGTTGCAAGAGGAGTAGTTTTCTCGTGGATTTTTCATTCCTATTCGTGGCAAACGCTAAAAAAATTTCCATTATATGAACCCTCAAAATTCCTAACCTATGAATAAGACATTCATTACACTGTTTATATTAAATAAATAATTTTTTCTCTCTCTTAGAAAGAAGCACTTCTAGCCACGTCCGCGGTACGTAGGAGAATCAACGTCAACTGAAGAACGGAAGGCATGTATGTAGCCAAGATTAAAGAACAAATATTTTTCAACAAGTTCAAAAATATTTCTGAACTTGAGGTGCACGGTTAAGAGCTACATATGCGTTTGCCGACATGTTTTTGCAGACGCAGAAATTTCACAATTTAATTTGACAGCACGGATAGACTTGAAAGTTCCGTTTGTATCACAGCAAATGAATGGGCTGTTGATTTTAAAGATATCATTCCCTGTGCTCTAGGTTGTTCTTGATTCGCTATCAGTCATCGTCGTCTTCATCGTCGTCATGTTCTTCATTGATAAGGCTGTATGGATAGATCCGACCCATAACTCCGCCTTTCAAGACATCGCTTCCCTCCGGCCCAAGCAAATTACTGAAATATATTTTCTTCGGCCCTATTGCGATATTCTGTCTACCATTTCTCGCACATGATAATTTCGGTCGAAATCGGTTTCAGTCTCCAATTCCTCTTTAATATTTACGTTTTCAACCTAGCAATCCTCTAACAGCCTTTATAACTGTATGCTTCTAGCATCATTCTGTTACATGACGCCTATTTTTCACTCCATTAAACAAATAAACACTGGCACTACCCTGTCCTACAGAATTATCCCGAGTTCTTCACATACGCTGAATATCTGATTCGTTAGTTCATTTATAAAGGTTTGTTACTAGTTTAGCGGTTTATACTTGTGTTAACATAAATGCATCTTTTGATTAGATCTAACTTTTGCTAATGTCAATTTTATCTATAAATTATAATAATTCATTTATAATTAATGTTAATAAAGCATAGAGTAAAATAGGTGCCTTGGTAATGCGACGCGTTCATCTTGGATTTTTTTTTCTTCAAACCTTCGTAATCAAACTTTATGACAGATATTAAAAATCAAAGCTTAATGATATGGCATAGAAGACACCTGAGATTTTTTTTTTTAGTTTGTACGGTTTCAGACATATGAATATTTATCCACGGGAAACAGAAATTATAAAATAATGAGGGAAAATTTTATTAAAGTTCCGGATGTGAAACGTATCACTTGAGAAATTTAAGTTGGATTTCGAAATAACTGTTAAGATGCTCTCTTTTTCTTGACAAGCTTGGTCTTTAAATATTGAATGACGAATATACGTAAATACAAGATGGCATGGATACGTCCTCCTTAAGGCCTTTACACAAATTAAAACCTTAGCATGCGGCTTTATGCTTCTGTCAATTTTATAAAGCTGCCAATGCACAAAAAAATGTAAAGTTAATATTATGGTGCACTGAAAACCTATTTTGTACCTATTATGAAAATGCAATTAATTTTTGGCAAATCGTTATCACCCAGAAAATTATTTTATGTAAATATTCTTGAAATAAAGTAAAACGTTTATAAAAAAAATTGCATTTTAAAATACACAAATAATCCACTTGATTTCTTTGTTCATAAGTACCCACTGATACGTCTTTTTTTCCCCACGCAACATTCATTCGTAATTTGTTTTTCTTTCCGGCATGACAATATTACAACGGTCTGAACGGTATTTCACAGATATAAACACAAATATATTGCTAGACGCATGGTGCAAGACTAAATAAACATAAGTGTACCGCCTTGGTACACTAATGACAAGTAGAAAAGCTTGCATCAGTATGAAGACAACATCTTGTCAGCATGAAAGTAGGGGAGATATTTTTGTGTGAACAATGAGATCTTTATTTACCTAAGGGACAATGCGGATATGTGAATAATAAAGTGATCAAAAATAAAAATTAACGAATATGCGATTCTTTGATTACAGTTGTTACATAACAGGCAACAGAGCACTTAATTCAAGCCCATTAAAGTTATACTAGGTAATTTACATAATACTTTTAATTAAAGATGAGATCTCCGTTCTATAGTGAACTTGTATGCACCAAAAAAATTTTAACAGTATTAAAGTAGGGATGACATGAGTCTGATACTTATGATAAAGTGGTTCGGCGCAAAAGTGAAGTTGTGCACTGAATATTCACATTCTTCGAATACCCAAGGAAAAATCAATTTCTGGCTGTATAAATAATAATTGCATCTGTAGGGGTAACAGTATATTCAGATGTTCGAAAAAAGGTTCTATTCGCAACCTCAACAATAACATACACTTGACATGATATTAAGCTCAAGTTTACTATAATCTAAATATATATATATTTTATATGTATATATTTAATATGTATATATTTAATAACCATAATTTGCAGTTAAGTTAACTAGTTCGTAAATGTGTGTCTTGGAATTCTACGCCATTTACATGGGAATGGACAGCATTAAATTTTCTTTACTTATGTGGAATATCTATGATAGAATATCAAGGACGAAAGGCAAAGACTGAGGGTAAGTCAAACAGCTAAGACAGTAATTTACAAAACTTCGACTTCAACTTCTTGCGAAAATACCGAAGAAATGCACATTTATAAGCCGCATGGTTTGCAATCCCCCCTCAGACCCGGCAACCTGAAGTGCCCTCAGAGGCGGGATTATTAATCAGCAGTCGGTGTTTAATTAGAGGTGCAGGTGTCCCCGGTCGCACGCCCAGCCTTAATGCAGTTCCCCAATAACACCTCTACTTAGCCTCCTCATGAATTATTCCGCGACAGCGCTTTCAAGCTGCAAACAGCCTCGTGTAGGCGGCGGTGGGCGCAAGAGCGGCGCAACTGCCGGTGGTGATCTACAACCTCACATCTAACGTCACGGAAACGCGACTTCCAAACGTCCCGGCCACCTGGAAAATAAAAACTTAATTTCGCACGGTTATGCACATGAGGGGGATATAGTCCGCTGGACCTTGTTTGCTAAACACGTGGTGGCCATCTCTGTATTTGTGGTAGTAGGACTTGTTCGAATTCCTCGCCACCTTGCCAATCACAACCATCAATATAAAACCTTGAAGAACGCTCATACTTGGATCAACGTGTAAGATTTAACTAAATTCAAAAACCTAATTATTTACACCAAACAATACCAAACCACAACTAGAACTGACACAATTAAACCGAACTTTGCAAAAAAATTATAATCAACAATCTATTCTGTACACAAAAATAACAGCAATAGCATACTACATTAAATCAATAACAAATCGATTAGCCACCCAATGGGCTTTGCAATCTTTGCACTGTGCAATATTTTGATCATGGTCTCCAGTGTTTACCTGGGGCACATCGAGTACTCCACCCAAAGTTGTCATTGCACTCGTGGTCGTCTGGTATTACGTTGCCAATTCAATAACAGTTCGCCGACTTTCCTCACATACACAGAAACAGACACACACAGATTAACAGACATGCAGACACACACAAACTCACAGACATACACACACACAGAGAGACACTCACACACACACAAACACTCACATACAGGATGAGTATAAAAGAATACCCCAATTTTGAAGGTCTATAATATCAAAACCAAACCACCTACAACCTTGATTGGCCAATCAAATGAACCGTGGAACCATGATGCTTGTTTACCATACATTCATAAATGTTCAATGTGACCACCATGAGCGGCCCGAACGACATCTACACGATAATCAAACTCGTACCACGCTCCGGTCAGCATGCCCAGGTTCCGGATTTATGTGGTCCACTTGGCCAGGCTCTGAAGAAGAGTCAGGTACTACTTGGACCAGCGAGACCACAAATGTTGCACGAGCTACTGTGCGTGCTGCCATCGGGATAGACTGTTGATGGGTACTTCTTATAGATGTGGTTCAACTGTGGTAGTGAGTGCATCACCGATTAGGAAATGTCCGGAGTTAAGGGGTGCCAGGTCATTTGGATCACTCGAAAGTGGGGTCAATGGACGGGAGTTGAGGCAGACCTATATTTGGGTCAAGTACGAGTACATTCCTTCATATGTCAGCAGTGGTGCTCCAACAACCCTCCAAAGACGATACTAAAGCGAATTCACTGCAGCTTCCCATAGACCACCAAAATGGGGAGATCGAGGTGATGCAAAGTGTCATTCAATATTTTCTTTGGCCAACATATTTCTTAGGGCACTTTGGTGTTCTTCAGTCTGATACAGTTGGTACAACTCAATTAATTCTGTGTGTGTTCCAACAATATTTGTAGCATTGGCATTGTAGACGCGGGCGCACCTCCCACGCTGAGATAAAACATTTCAATATAGCCGAAAATGCANCCCACGCTGAGATAAAACATTTCAATATAGCCGAAAATGCAGCAGCAGTAGGTATATCCTGTCATAAGTTCTGTGTGTATAGCCTTAGTACAGAGACACGCAAATATGGCCACTTAAGCCTTGATGGGGGAACCCTCCTCATTTAAGACGTGATCGAACAAGCACAAATCCGCAGAAGTCTATGTTCATGTGCAAGAATGGTCTAGATGGCTGCAGCCTCTGGTAAGGTAGTTCACCCATGAGTTGCTGAGCCATTCTGTGCTTGTTCTTGGAACACATGGGCTCATTACCTGTCTTGCATGCTAAATAACACCCTTTAATGGCCAGTATTTTTGTCTAATCCCTGCTAGCAAGAGTTGTGGTCCAGCATGAAGGTGTCTATCATGTTCATCTGAGGCGATGAGTTTAGCTATCTTACTTTTCTTTGGCAGAAGGACAGGGTGTTTTTGGTCATAATCAACCAATTACTTCTGGATTCTTCCCCATACCCGAAGCAGTCCCGATTCGTCAAGAAATTGATGTAACTGTCTTGTTCCGCTTCTTGTGCTGATCTGCTTTCCAGCCTCGATATCACAGATTTCCTTATGAAACTCATCACTTGTTTGAGTTTGATTACCCTTTCCAGAGCTGAGACTAGTTCTGAGGTCTGAAGGGGATAATTTACATGTTCTGATGGGGACGTTTTTGCATTTACAATGAATCTACAGCAGTAGGTCATCACTCGTTTCAGTTTTTGTAGTGAGGAAAGTTAAATGTTAAGTCATAAAATATTAAGACATAAAAAATGTGTATTTAGACATTAATTAAAAAAGACAGACACAGTAGCGTCATGTTTCAAGGACCTCGTACAATTAATTAGGCGATTACACACGCGCGCGCTTATTCTAACAGTCAGAAAAAGTGCTGCGAGATTCATTTACTCGGCTGTAAGAGTTACATAAACATTCTAATGAATTTACTGGAAATTGGAATAGAAAATACTGTGAAAAAAAAACTTCAAATGCAATCTTTCACTCTCGACTTGTGAAAATTTAGTTGTAATTGTGCATTCCAATGACCTTTTACCTTAAAAAATTTTTTTTTACCACAGTTTGTAACCACCCATTTTTTTTTTTACACTACCGGCAGATACTGGTCTTAACTCTGTCTGCAAGTTAAGAAGTAGGATGTGGTTTACCGACTTCTGGGGTTTGAGGTCTGAACAGCGATTCAGACCACCATCATCACCACCACATACAAAAACAAACGGGAAATAAATGCGGTGACTTTCTCGACGTAATGAGTGCCAGGATGTTGTCTTGGCGGCAGGAACCTACCCGGGGAGTCGTGTTTACCACCTGCTTCCTTCTCGTGTCGCGAGTCCTGGAGGAAGGAATGGCGCCCGCCGCCCAAGAGGAACTATTTTAAGTCGCCGAGAACGCGAAGCCAAGCGACAGTTCGGGAGCAACATTTCCGCGCGCGCGGCTACGAAAACTAATTTCGAAAACACCAAACTTGCAATTAACCAAACTGAAGCAGGTTTAACGTTTTGCTGCAAACTGTTTGTATTTGTCCACCAATTAATAATAAAAATTTGTGGAATAACGTCCATCACAATGCGGCTTGAATGAAATTACATCGAGTGAAAACAGATTATCGAATGGGACGCGACGTTCAGGCTGATTAACGAATGCCGGAACGCTGAACAAGGGTATAAACAGAACCTTCCGTTATATTTCACAACACATTTTATAGATTGCATTCTACACTTTAGATTCTAACAGCATCACTTCCGAAAACGAATGGGGGCTGCGGTGGCGTAGTGGTTAGACTACTCGCCTCCCACCAAGGCGAACCGGGCTCGATTCCCGGCGGGGTCGCTCCCGGATTTTCGCGTGAGGGAATTAGGCCGGCGGTACGATACCCACGTGTGAAAATCCGGGAACGACCCTGCCGGGACTCGAACCCGGTTCACCTAGGTGGGGAGCTAGTAGTCTAGCTACTACACCACCGCGGCTCCAATACAAGCTAGACTTTAAACAGTTGTACATTTGACTTTCTTTTCCAATTGGGGATCAGCTTATATAGCTTGCACTGGACTAATTTAAGCGGATAAATTATCTGCATGAATAAACAGGACCGAAGCCAGTGCTGCCTGATCTGGGGCTATAATGGAGTATCAGCAATTTAATAATTGACTGAGGCTTGAGATTGTGGAGTCTAACTTGTTGCTAAATGAATCCGCAAAAATTTCCGGCTCTCTTCTGGTATGTAATCAATGAGAATTTATTTTTTTCAAAGATACCTACTTTTCTTTCCCTCTCGGTCTCTGAAATTAGCCGGAAATTAAATTTGCACAAGGAATTTCATGTTTCGCGCTGTTCGAGTTTTATGATAACTGTGATCCCGGCAAGATGACGACAGCTTTCTCTTTCACCAGTGCACAGAGGCTAGCTGAGCCATATAGAAGGAAGAGCTGAGGGTTGTTTATTTGGTAAGCATCGAGGAAACCTACCCTACACACCTCAGGAGTACCGAGTCCCGTGGCTTAGGAGCGTTGGATACGAAAAACTTTTTAACTTTATTTTATATTCGCACCTCGTACTGTTCAACTTATAGGCATTCTCAGTGATTAAACTTTCCTCCCCAAGAAAAATTTTGTGCGCATAGTTTTTCTATAAACACACGTCAAAATTACAATTTTACTGTTTTATAAATATACAACTAATGAAAACGAACTTATACAGTAATAAGATAATTCTTAATAAAATAATATGCCAACAGCTACTTCAAAATTTCCATAAAATTGTACAAGGAAAAGTTTCTGCAATTTCAAAAAATTGCTGAAAATAAGGGAATTCTTGCATATTTTTCAATTGTGGCTACCCCTGAATTTTCGTGCAAAAAATGTTACAAAGTATATCTCAAAATTAATCAAGACTTTCAGTTGACTTTGATAAATTTTCTGTAGTTTGGTTCATTTTATTTGTAACATTGCAAAAAAAGTAAAATTTGTCTTTGATATGTCTTTTTGCAAAAACCACAATATTTAAAAAAAAATTAAGCACGAGAAAAGTAGTTAGAGAAGTCTACAAGTTGAACAGTATTTGGTATACATATAAAATAAACTGTTCATTGCCAACACCCTCAATAGCCCTATTTCGTGTAATTTTTCGTTTGCTGGAAGCATTAGGAAACAATAAATAAAATTCTTAATACCAGATAATTTTATGATTTAGTGATTTTGTTAGCTCGCAGTTAATCCAAAACTTTCAAAAGCTCTACATAGTATCTTATCTCCGCTTTACGTAACATTATGCATCATGGAAAAATTGACATTTCTGTGGATGTTTGATATGAGTTTATCCATGTTTCGATTAACTGGCACGGTGGAATTGCTATAAACTTAACGTTTAATAATACGCCTTATCATCGCCTAAACAATTTACAACAAAAAGACCATTAAAATAAGAATAATAGGCCAAAAATTATAAAATTAATCTTTTTTTAAAAAAAAAAGACATAAAATTATACACTCATAAATACTTCCTTTTCCGGATGCTTATTTTTAAAGTGTCAAGTTACATAAAACATGAACAAAATATGACAGCAATCAAGAAATTACACGCATTTACAATACCGTGAAATAGGCGCGGGAATATTTTGAAGAGTGTTTCGAGAAACAAGCACCGTCCAAGAATAATTGTAATCTTAGTAAAAAAAAGTAATTTCAGATTGAAAGCACGCAGCTTTGTTATGTTTGCGTTTTATATATAAATATTTGCGACCTCACGTGAAATCTTATAAATTCAGTGAAATATGGAATTCATGAAAACAGATTTGCTGTGAAACAGAAGGTAATATACCTTTAAGTAAATGAGTGCATTGCTTATGACGGTGTATCTCAGTGAAATGTTCGCACGTAGAAATGTGTCCACCAACACTATGTGTCATTTTGTCTCTTTAATGGAACAGGCAACCATCTTCGAATGTTTGTTAATTTGTTAAATCCTGAAGTGTATAGACGTCGAACAGCTAATATACGTACTCAGCAAAGGCCACACGGAATAATATCTATCAATTTTACCTTAAACTGCTGGCCTGGAAAATCTTCACTGACATTTCTGCAGCCAGCGCACTATCTCGACCCAGTTTGATATAACGCTGCACATAATCACATGACACTTCACATTGAAATGAAAGAACAAACATAAGCAAAATGACACACAGTAAGGCGCGAGTGTTGCGTATTGCACACGGTAAAAAAAAAAAACTACCATGCAAACCGATCGATTCTGTCTACACACAATGCGTCATAAAATATGAATATTTAAAGTTTACAACGGCCAAACTGTTGTACAAACACATGGTTAAATACACTTACGCCGTAACTAAGGATCATTCATTTGTAAATATTATTACTTTTTGTTTTCTCTTCTTCGTCGAAAACGTCAACAAGTCCTACGAAGTTGAAAAATTTACAAGAAGCACAAGCATTTTAAAAGCGAATACGCATTAGGTTAAGGCAGAATGCGTTTAAAAAAAAACCCACAGATTTGGTGTGAGTGCGTCGTAACCTGAATACGTACTCGAACCCAGGACACTGGGTTGCTGGTAATCAAAATCGAACTAATATCATCGCCAGTTGTTTCTACTAGAAAAGACTTACGCTTAGCCGATTTGGTAAAGTACCGAGAAGTCGAAGATCCAGGTTTGAACCCCAGACCTAACTATAAAACAGAATTCGGGTCACAGCGGGTTAAAGGTAAGCTATTTTAACATGTCAACAGCACCCTGATTACCTTACAAGCACAAAAATAATACGTTGATTCTACGTAACAGAGCAGCTCACAATGTAAGGTAAGCATAATTATATACTATATATAAACGGCAGTCATCAATTCGACAACACAAGAATACAAGAATTAGCTTTCGGAATACCTGATGGCACCCAACCCTATAAGCTCCTGTATACTTGGCCCGGGAATAATACAAGATACCAAATGAAGCACTTCGTATAGATTCTATTCTCCCCATTTCTAACAGCAAGCACGACGATACTTATCAACGTGCTCGAGCAATGTAATATCGACCTGTCGCAAAGGGTGAAAGGGACGAAAATTTTTTTCAAGCTGTTTAGGAGTAAAGGGTCATACAGGGCTGGGTGGGGGGGAGGAGGAGACCCCGAATACGCGATAAGCCGTCAACTGAAAAGGTCCCAGTGGCGAAACGTGGTCGGCGAAATGAATTGGCGAGAGAGAGTGGTTTGTAGTGTTGGATTAANGCAGCGGGGAAAACACGAGCGATACCTGCGACGCCTTTCACACGGCGCAATTTGCCTAATGCGTTTCGTGCGCTCTGAATGGTCGCCGAACGCCGTAACCAGCACCGGACGACGAATGAGAGGGCGCGAGAGGTGGTGTGGGGTTGAGTTACAACGGGCGATAGTAGGAGGTTAGGAAGGAGCGGGATGGGAAAAAAAATATATAAAAAAAAGCGGACCCCGTCATGGCCGCGCGAAGGCGCGCATTCACGGGCGCGGCTACGAGTAATTACCGCTAATTAACACGGGTCGCCATGGCAACGGGCGCCCGCAGGTGCGCCGTATCAGTGGCACAGCCTCCGGCGGGGAAGCAAGATTTACTCCAATAAGCCGGATATCCGATAATTAACAGCCCTGTCCGACCGGCCTCGCACCGCCACATCAAAACTCGGCGAGTCCTTTGCGCGGGGCTGCACATCTAATTACTAAACAGCATATCTGAGCTCGGCTGTTCGATACCACGCTGGCGTTACTTCTTTTTTTTACTTGCATAGCACGCAGCGTCGCATTCTGGTGAAGGCTGTTCGCGATCAAATGAGCACTTTTGTAATCAACCTTTGAAAAATGTCACTGCTTCTACCTGCATGCATCTTAACGTGCACACTGAGTGACATGCGTCCTGTAAAGTTGGCTACGACGGAGGGGAAGTAGTTCCAAGTTTTAACGTTTGATTAAAAGCGTTTGGTAAACTTTTGTGAATACTAAAATTACTTAGGCTGAAAAAAAAAAAAAAAAAAAACACTTCTCAGTGTAAAAATGAGCAAAACTGTGAAATATATACTTTTATTAACAATCAGTAGAGTTTCACTCGACGGACGCATGAATAAATTGGTTAGGCCCATGAAAATGTTAATTTCATGTAAGGTAGGAGAATACATTATATGTATACAAGTGGATCTTAAGCAGAGATATCAAAATTGCTCAGATTACCGTGAACGGACTAAATTACTCTAGTACTCTACTTAACAGCAACATTTCGATCTGTGTGAGCGAGTACTGTAAACTCTGTCTCAGTTACGAAGGCCACTTTTTGACAGTTTTAAAGCAGAGTCGATGTTGTTTTGACGAGGTATCCTTCCACCTCAGCTGTTCCGACACATTTCAACCACGGTCGCTGCCCGTGTTTGTTTTGTCAATTTTACAGAAACTGGTCTTGACGAACCGTGTCCCATTCAGAAAAATCACGTTCTGTCTACCACCAAATGGTCGAAAAAACGGCCTTCGTACCTGAGACAGAGTATACTGAATTTACGTCTCACAATTATTGGGTATAAAGAGACGTCATGATTTTCTCGGGGTAAAAGCCACATTCCAGCCATCTGATGAGCGAGACTTTTGTACACAAGAACCTTGGAGCTATATAGCTACTTGTAGAGCTGACAAAGGTGCATCCTTATTCACCAGTTTTTGTTTTGTTTCTCAGTGATTTAAAACAAAACCGAAATGCTTCAACAACTAAGCAGACGAACAAAGCAATCTGTCGGCGAGCTCGGTGATGGAGCTCGCCAAGAATTTACTTCGGTCTGCGAGGTCTTCAGCTCAAAACAGAGTGAAGTCATGGGCGTGTAACAGTACCTTTTCGGATGTAANTTACTTCGGTCTGCGAGGTCTTCAGCTCAAAACAGAGTGAAGTCATGGGCGTGTAACAGTACCTTTTCGGATGTAAGCTAATATTGTTACGCTTATCATTTGTTTTCGATTAGCTCACCAGCGCAAATCGGTGGCGTAAAACTGCAAAAATTAAATCATTACCAGGCTTTTGTTTAGGCGGATTCACACACCCTGGTAGAATATCTTGTAATGTTCACGTGTAAACGAAAATTTTGTTTACCCGGAATGGTTTACGTGACTATAGATTGGTATAACTACTGCCAATGCATTACGGCGGTGGGACGGGGGACTCGTCGATTCAAGCAATCCTGAAAATAAAAAAAAACCAAAACAAAAAACCCAAAATATATATGAATATATTTTCCCCACAACAGACGCGTGCTCTGATTGGTAAATATTGACCGAATTTCCTGGTAACGGCACCACTGTTCAAAGCCAAAATATTTAAAAGGCTTTACTTGAAAAAACTGTAGTCATTATAAAATATTTGGCGGAAGCAGACAATGCCGAGCTGTTATTTTCTTCTTATAAATATGTCGATCATCACCACACGAAACTTTTGGCGAGGTACACTTTAAACAACATACTTTGATGTGNGAGCGCACTTCCCTGGTAGTGAACATGTTTTGCGCTGTATCCAAAGACGGGGGTTACTGGTCGGTGACTCCTTCGGGAGGAAGGTTTCCGGGCGTTTGAGGTGGTGTGGCAGTACTATGCTATAGTAGCCAAGCCTGGTAACCGCATCGGCCCTAGAAAGGGTGGATGATGCGTCTCTTATAGGCTCTCTCCACTCATAGTGACCCAAGACTACCAGTGACACCCCTGTGCTTTGAAAATTGGGCTCCACCGCCCGTTTCTCTATGGGAACCAGTTTCCTCGTGACTGGTAAGGGGTATCTGCCGTGATGGTTTGGGCCGATAGTTAGTACCTAGGCCCGACCACTTGGCATTCAGGGCAATGGGGCCCAAGACAGGAATTTCCTGTGTGAAGAAATTCCCATGTATGGTAATGGTCAGTGCCCGATGACGGCTCCTCCAATTGCACTGCTAGTAGTGGGAAGTGGTGGCGATGGCTTGGAGGCTGTGATGACAGCAGGGGGATCTATGATTCTAAGTGATGAGAATCCTCCAACTCAGAGCGAGGGCTGCTACCCCCGATTTCGGCATTCCCCGAGGGATCGAGGACGCATGCCGCTTCGAGACGTTCGTACTCCTCCCTTCCGGTGGGTTGTGCAGAGCATTGGAGGAGCGGTCGGGTAACTGGAAACCCACAAGTGCCATGGTAAATCAGTGGGAGCACGGGCTGATCGGGTTGGCCCCACCAGAGGTTCTATCCGGTGTACCGATCACTAGAGGTCGGACTCGTGCTGGCAGTGGTTAACTCTGTATGATGGAGGAGGTCTGGAGAGATTCCCCCTCTCAAAGAAGGACCGGGTGTTGAGAGACAACCTGCTCCGGTTGTGTCCTGGAGAGGCACTAGGGGTATGGATAGAACCCCGGCCTAAACAGACGCTTGGTATCTGAGGGCGAGGGTCTCAGAACCTTGTGGAAGGATGTTTTCGGCCGTACTTGTGCATCAAGTCTGGGCTTTGGATTTGGTTACCTCAGGTGCATGACTGGGACACCTGCGATGAGAGGGCGTGATCCCTCTTCCCTTGCCGAGTGGGCGGCCGAAGCGCGGGATGGCACATCGGCTAAGAGCGCTACGTTCAAATATAAAAGTATGGCAGCCGAGAGGCGGCTGTATTAGCATCACGTATGTACAGCATACGATTCACGGATGATTCTCTCCCAAGTGAATGGATCATTTGATGTTAGTATACTGGCGTCAGCAATTTCCTGTGACCTTGCACGAGCAGTAGCGGTATTATGACGAGGTCAAGGGCCGGTGGAATCTCCTCTAACCTGCAAAGAAGGATTGTGTTTTCCGCAAGCAAACTTGGCTGACACTCACAAAAATGAACTGTTTCGGTGTCACTTCAGTGGATAAAATCTGGGAACCGACGTATGTTCAGCGACTATGAAAGGAGGATGGCGAATAAATGTTCCCTAAGGAACTTTACGCATACTACATACAGCCCACATAAAAAAACAAAACACAAATTGTTGCGAACACTTGGTTCTACTTTTCTCCGGCGATATCATCAATTAACGAAATCCAATTTGTTTCTAAGAAGGCAGTGACTAGAACTACAAAACCGTATTATCTTGGTATAAGGCTATTTACGGTAAAGTGAGCACTTTTGAAAGCCCTCTTATTTGGAATAATAGTCAATAAGTATACTATATTTTAGCCTTAGACGTTAACTTCCGAGTGGAGTATACACACTGTGTTTATTACTTACATGACAATATTGATTTTAAAATATGGTTAAAGTATAAAAAAAATGCTGAAAGGAAAAAGTAACTAGGGCATCAGAAGTGCCCACTTTACCGTGAACAGCCTATACACTGTTAGAAAAAATGTCCGTGAATTAGGGAAAAATTACAAATTATCGAGACATCTGCGTTAAATTATGGTTTCTTCGTTTTTTTCAGTAACGTTTTCTCCGTAAATTTCACATAAATCTCCGTGAATTCACGGAACGTGACCACAAACTTGCAAATTGGTTTTTTTAAATCTTCTCTTTATAAAAAGGGGTAACAATTTTTTTTCCTTTTGTTACGTTGGCGATTCACTGTGTATAAAAATGACAATAAAAAAATTAAGAATTTGGTCTGGTGGCGGGATTTGAACTCGGAAAAAATGTAGACAGCTCAACACATTATCCACTCACCCACCATGCTATTACAAAAAGTAATGTTGTAAATACGGAATTTATCAAGAATTTTGCACGTTTCTCTTAGTTTCTAGTCATGTAAGTGTGTGTGTGATTTAGTTTTTTTTTTTTCAGGTTTAAAAACAGGGTTAAGAAAAAGCGTTATCTTCGTAGTGTATTTCACTGTGTATAACAGAGAGTTAAAAAAAATAAGTTAGAATATTTCGTCCTGTAGTGGGATTCGAACACGAATCGAAAAATTAACAGTCAATAACTCGAACCACTCAAATACCACACCTTTACACGAAGTATTTCGTAAATATGGATTTTACATGAAAGTGACGAACGCGCCTGTCTTAGTTTGAAGTCGTGATGGAGCGCTTGCTATATCTGCGGTTTAAAACGAGGTTACGAAAAAATTGTTTTATTTTCGTTATGTTTCACGGTGTAAACAGAAGGTTTTGTCCTGTAGCGGAATTTGAACAAGAATCAACGAATTGGCACTCCATGAGTGGTTCGCTACTCACCTGCTACTATTTTACACGAAGTAGTATTGTGAAGATGGGATTTTATACTCTTCAGGTATCATCTGCATTGTTCGTGTCTCAAAGTCGAAGCCATAAGAATACGGAAAACTTCCGTATTTTATATTTACGGAGCTCATTTCCGTTATTCATCATTACGGAGTGCCTTTCCGTAAATTAACTCTACGTATCCGTAAAGATTTCCGTAAATATACATACATTTCTAACAATGTAGTTTTAAATGTACAGTAAAAATCACATTTTTTTTACCCGTGCACATATGCTCTAAATGCCTTTTATCTTGTGATATTTTAATAGATTACAATGCTGCCAAGAAATCAAGGAAAAACTTTACACACACAATTTTTTTTTTTTTTTAACGGAGACATAGTATTTTGTGTCCTTTTTACGCATGAATTGAAAATTTTGTTTCGTAATTTAAATATAAATGTGAACAAAATTACAAGAATATGCATATGTTGGTTTTTTTATTAGGCTTAAAAATCCGCTATGGTAATGACATCAAAATATCTTTCAACATACACAAAAAACACGATTTAAACAATTAAGTCTGTGGTTTATCACGTATCTAGCATCAGGCACGTAAATTGAAAATTTTAGGTAATTTTTAAACCTGATAAAACGTTGAAAAGTCGGCTTGCACATTAACATTTTCAGACCCACTTCAACTTACGGTTCTATGTGTTGCAAACAAAAAAAAAATTATGATACGTGCTGTACTTAAGTCGACACAACACTTGTATCGTTGTCACAGCCAATGAGCTGTAGGCTCTATGCTCGGCTACAGTAATACGAACCAATTATGACCTAGACCAGTAAGATGGTTTGCGAATCATATACCCTCAGGTAAAGTCATTAGGCTTCGCAGTGTGCAGTACAGACCAAAAATTATCTACACGTTCGTAGTGTACACACTGTGTACTCTACGAGTTGACGCAGGTGNAGTGTGCAGTACAGACCAAAAATTATCTACACGTTCGTAGTGTACACACTGTGTACTCTACGAGTTGACGCAGGTGTACACGTATTGTTGTTGACGCAAGTCTGTCTGAGATCTTGAGGGGAAACCACCTCCCAGTGATGCGCTGACGAAGTGAGCAGTGGCATAGTTCTGGTATTGTCCTGGAGGGACAGTAGAGGGGAAGGTTAGCTCGCACCATGGGTGCCGCAGAGCGCAGAGGGTCTCAGAGACGACGTGAGTGGGCATCCAAAGCGCATGACTGCACTGTCGTCTGGCCAACTGGCGTGCCAGCTGTCTCTACGCCGATAGAGCGTACCTCAATCCTTCGTTTCATAACTCAAGCAGAACTGCATAGTAAGGGAACAGGTGCTCCTACGTGGGATATCCCGCGTTCCTGGGCTTGCTGTCAGAATGATGAACTGTATGGATAACAGGGGCCAAAGTGGTTTGCAGAGCAAAATACATTATTTATCCGATGAGACATCCATTTCAGATTTTAAAAAGAACTGAACATATCGCCAGATATTTTTTCTGCAATACGTTCTTCTTGTTTCTGCTCTGGAACACGTTTTAATTAAACGCTGACTGTGTTGTTATGTCATAATAGTTTTGCAACAGAATTGCGCGCATAAAATTAACTCGTAGCCTACGTACCTAATTAAGAATGACATCAAGTACAGAATCATCAACAGCATGTTCCGATCTTATGAGGATGCATGGACACTCCAGAATCTGTAAAAAAAACCCCGTTCTTTAATGACCCAAGGGCAAGGCGGTAAAGGTGCAAACCAACCGTCTAATCTAACAGCCTCTCTGAAAAATATAACGGTTGAAATTGTTTGTGTGAAATTTAAACTTACGCGACTAACATCACTAAACAGAAGTCAACTAATTATTATAAGTTACCTCCCTTTTTCTCCTTCTTATTCGTAGCCCAGTTACAGGAAAAATAACTCTAAACTGAATCACTTCACGAAAACCTCATAACTGTTCACGAACACCTCATAACTGTTCACGAACACCTCATAACTGTTCACGAACACCTCATAACTGTTCACGAACACCTCACAACTGTTCATGAAATTCCTCAGCTTGGTTGTTTCACGAATTGCAAAGTTTATATGCTGTTACAATTTAAAACGTACACCGANCTCATGAAATTCCTCAGCTTGGTTGTTTCACGAATTGCAAAGTTTATATGCTGTTACAATTTAAAACGTACACCGAACCCCTTAATTTGCGGTAAGTTCAAAGCGAAGAATCAGTAAACGAAAATATAAACAAGCAAAACAATCTACAAGCGAGAATAACGAAAATCAGACACACAACACTTTATTATTATTTACTCAAAATCAGAAACTGAAATGTAGTAGTATTTACGTGCAATCGCTAAAACTTTCCGTACGCCTGAATTTGTTTCATTAATTTATAAACCCACTAATGTAATCTGCGACGAATGCTTTACGTGACATAGCGTAACACGCCACGAGAACAATTCCTCGCGCACGCAATACGCAAATCAGTAGATTATGACCATCCTGGGACAGCTAAACCTTACAACTTTTTTGGAGCCAAGCGCTGATACCGGCAATCTTCCCGCTAACGCGAAGTCATCAGCCCAGTTATCATTAACGACAATCTCTTTATCATTTCCAACCGCACACGTCCGCTAGCATACGCTCCTTTGCGTTATGCAGTATCCTGCAGAACTTCCGTACAATGCAAAAAAAAAAATTGCGTAACTTTACATAAAAATGTATGTGGCAGCAGAGTTTCCACCAAAGTCAGTGTAATTTTACGCCAACCATGTTAATGTGTCTTTACTTTCATGGCATGGTAAAAATGCCATAAAACAGATAAAATAATGAAGCCGCGGTGCTTGTATTACCTACATTTTAAATGTTTACGTATTTTTACACTATGGCAGGTGTTACTGGCTTTTCCAAACCTTTCACATACAATTTACGTGGTATTCATCCTTTTAACAGTTTAGTATTAGATACCGCAGCGATGGACCATCCATTCACAACTGTATCCCCAGCGTTGACAGGATTCAAACCCGCGACCCTCGGAGTAGCGTCCAGGCATCGTAGCCACTACACCACCAGCAACTGATGCTTGTCAGGGATCGTTAGAATAATAAGTATGGAACGGTATGTGGTATAAGAGACAAGCGATATGTGTGAGAATCGGTTGTGATTGAGCATCATCTGGTAATGTTTTCGAATACCACTCGTCGTTTACAAAGCACATTTTAATTCCCCCCCGCGATTATTTTGGCTCAATTATATAACTGATAAGTATATAGTAAATCCTTGCAACCGTGGGACGATTTACATGTTCAAACAAAATCACTTCGTACGATCATCAAATAAAAACACTTTTTTTTGGACTGCCTTCTCAAACACCTTAGTTTTATGTACGTAAAAGGTTTAGTAAGTGCATATTTCGTTAAGATTTTATCTTAATTTGCACATACACTGAGAAGTCAGTTATAACTGTGTTTAAAAAAAGTACTATGTAAGAGTTTAGCTGTACCAAAATCATATAACATTCCGATTTTATATTTAACCAATAATTAAATTAGTGTTATGTTTTCACCGTTTAAAAAATATATAATATAATGCTTAATTTATTATAAATTAATGACGGTGTTAGGTTCTTTAAAACAAAACTTTCCCCATAAGGAATAAAATTGCAGAAAACACATCATTAAAATTAACGTCGCTAAATTACAACTAAAAATATAAAAACTAGAAAATATTTGCATCGCATGTAGAAATTCAGAATTTTGGGGCAGATTATTACATACCTACTGACTGTAATCTTGCAAAAATTTTAATATAAACTCTTATGTTGACGTGAATGTGCTCATACAAATACCGTGTCGTACTAAAAACATACACTAAGGCAGTTACTAGAAATTGTTAAAAAAAATTAGTAATTCAACACGTAAGTATACGTCAGAGTTAATAAAGTTTTTTAAGTATCTGTTTAAACAGGGGTTTTGATTTATATTGGATACTTAAGAAGTTATGTGTAAAAATTTTACACAGTGTTGATGTTCTTACTACTAATCATGCAAACAAAATTGCAATCTATAACGAACTGAACATGAAAATTCATTCTTTATTTATTTGCAACAATGGTATTTTCACCCAAATTTTTAATATAAATTTACACGTATTTTGTCATTGTAAAACTCCACTATGGAAAATAGTTTATTTAAATAATAACAGTGTGTTAATACAATGACAGTACAGTAATAAAATACAAAATGAAGAGATTTAGAACTATGTGTCGATGTATTTTTACACTAACTCTTAAATGTGTAACTTAACACCAACTTTCTAGTTAATAAACTTATACATTCGCGTACTTCAAACAGAGATCTTTAGGCCTTTTTTGTATTCGTGAAAACATTTAAATAGAATTACATATACTGTAGTAGTTTTCAAAAATTACACATACAAAATTGTAAAACTACCAAAAATTTGCACGTATAAATTTTAGATTTTTTTGAAGTTTAGTTTTATGCGGCATACCCGAAAAAAAAAAATAACTTCGCTTAATAGTGGTATAGGATGTTCGCGGTTATCCGAGCATTTTTGAAAGTCCTGCTCGGGGATATACATCTATGTCCATTTAGTGTCCTTCCACCAAGTGTAAAATTAAAATTGTTTTATGATGGCGTGGTCAGGCCTTATTTCGACGGCCTGCCTGGACGCGCCATCGCACATAAGACAGTAATCAGATCAGCACGCAGCACTTGACAGAAATCAAGACGCTGCTGCCCAAGTGCTTTGTCAGCAAGTGTCTCATCCGCCAGACTGATAATATGATCAGTCCTCGATTGCAACGCAGAGTCCGAGGNGCGATGCTCCTGTATTCGTCTTTAAATAAAATAGTAATATCGAAAATCAATTATAACATGCAAATTTTCGGGAGGGGGGACTTGCCCAATTGCTCTCTCCCCCCACCAGAGTGATGCGCAAGTGTTACTCTGGTTAAACCCAGCGCCCATCGAAAGAAAGTTCCCGCCCCCTCTCTACTAGAACTTTTATCCTATCATAATAAAGAGCATGATTCCTATCCTCTGTCTCCTGTAGCATTTTCTGTTAAACATGATAATGCATGAAGCAATTTTTAATTATTTCCTGTCGAAAGGGTTTTTTACGGTGACTATGACGGTTTTTCCCTTTCTCTTCTAATTATAGTTTAGCTATAAGTATACTTAGGGAGGTTGTCGTGGCCGCAATCTGGCCATGGCAGCCCAATCCCCCTTTGCCGTGACGCATGTCTCCTTGCATGATACTCCCTTCCTTGTAGGCATATGGGGCTTAGCCCTGAGACGCACTTAACTCCCGTCCCTACCGCGGGCTCATATAACACTTAGTTTTATAGTAGTTGGTAAAAAAAAAAAAGTTAAAGGAGCGACCAAGAAGACCGCCGTAATACGATTATTCTACATCAGCCTTCGGCACCAATTTTTAAGGTGAAACACCTCTAATTAGTACAACATTAAAGTGGCTCCATGAACTTCCATTTAGGTTTAAATACAATTATATTATATGTATAATAGTTAATTATCTGTAATTTTGACTAATGCCCAGCTATAACTTAGTGCCATTAATCCCTCTTGTTAAACGTTGTCACTCCAACAGTTATCCCATGTAAAGTTCGCTCCTACTCTAACATGTATGGCTTCCACATTAGCACAAACATTCAAACTGACATACATTTAAATAACTAATTACATAGAACCTTAACAACTGTTAAGGACCAGGTACCATTTCACGAGTCGGTCAGGTGTAAGTATGACATTGTTAGGAAAGTACGTAGATAGTACACTCATTCTTGGACTAATGCGAATGAGATAGTCGGAAGTTTATTTACATAAATTTTGTGTCCACAGATTTAACACTTTGACATTTGAGCATTTCTTCTGACAGAAAGTTGTGAATACAGACTACAACAGAACCACCAGTTCTGCCGGTCCGTGCATTTGCTCCTAACAGCGTCCCGCTGGTCCGANGCATTTGCTCCTAACAGCGTCCCGCTGGTCCGAATTACACCCGACATGCGTACAGTACACTAAAAAGTTTCATCATTTGCTGACTTCTGGCTAACGGCTTGGCGAGCCAGGGGCTTTCCCCATTGCAGTGGCTTTTCGCGGAATACAGTTCATGTTTATCTCTGTAATTGAATATAAATTTGTGTTTTTTTTTTGTTCGGGAAATTTACATGTGGTTGTGTGTTCATATTAAGTCAACATACAAACTGTCGAGGCAAAGGAAGCACATCCGTACGAGTTCTGTGCTCGAAGCCAAAAAAATAATCCGCAATAATAAATTTGCCGGAGCTCGACTCGGCCATTGTCATCAAACTGATAAAACGTTACACTTTAAACTTTAAGTAAATTAATGTAATTACTTTACCTGACTCTCTGCCAGTTTAACAGAAATCGCGCAAGTTAAAGGGTCCATTACAATGTACGCAGTTAGGTAAAGGGAATTTTTTTCAAAGTTTGTTTTCAGAAATGCTTAATTAACTGCGAAGAAAAACTACATAATCGAACTTTGAAACGACTTACTCACATTACATGACAATTGTATCGTAGGATGTGGGTAGCATACATAAGCATTTTATGACTGAAGTACGCAAGTTGGGAAGCACAGAAAAAAATGTATATAATTAAAAAAAAAAATTCTTCAATTTTGCATTTTGGCAATATCTTGATAACATGTCTTGCAATGCATCACTCGTAATTTACTATATATTTAGCGTTTTTGGAGAGTAAGTCTGTATCTTTATGGCTAAAAACCCAAAATATTTATTTTTTTTACACAAATTCTGCGATAATCATAAATAAAAAATTCGGTTAATTTGTTTACAAAAAATTTTACCCAAATATTTCTGACGTTGTTACGTTTGGTCTAGCGTAAAGCTCAAGTTTATTCGGAGTTGTGTATTTATTTAACGTACAAGAGAAGGCACGCACACAAGTATATTGTTTTCATTTTGTTAGCGAAAACATTTCTCAGAAATATTGTTATCGCACACTGGAAAGCCCACTGCTAATTTTCTCTAATGATCTGGTTAACGCTTAGAATAAACAAAAGCTTGAAACAAAACATTTTCATGCAGGACACAGACAACCACAGACACTACTCGACACGTGCAAGCACAACGCCGAGGCACGAAACATGTTTTGTTTGTTAATATTTTGTAGTATCCGTTATAGAAAATAACAGCATACGTTACTTTATAATGTGGCACACGTTGCTGGCGATTATCGCCTGGTCTGGAAGCGCCAACACCAACTTCTACACGCAAATTTCCCTGTTAAGTTCACTTCAGCGAGAAAGAAAATTCAGAAACGTTCGTGTACACCATGCACAAACAATCGGCCACATTAACAAGTTCGACAGTAAAATCTGTGAAACTGCATTATTACCTATTAATTATTTATTAATATACTCGCTGACTGTCAAC
Source organism: Clitarchus hookeri (assembly GCA_002778355.1). Lineage (NCBI taxonomy): Eukaryota > Metazoa > Arthropoda > Insecta > Phasmatodea > Phasmatidae > Clitarchus > Clitarchus hookeri. Next base: position 551,621 of record NQII01000967.1, on the reverse strand, counting down.
AAAAGATGTTGTTTAATAATAATAATCACGTTATGTACTTATTACTATTTGGAAATATCATTCGATACAACATCCCATTATGTATCATCTTTGCCAAAATGAATCCCAAATTAAGTCCTTATTCTAGGCTTAAAACGCAATTGTCGAAAACGCGCAACATGATGAATACTCCAGGCATACTATATTGGCGAATATAAAGAGCTTAGAAAAAAAAAAAAACAAAGAAACATTTCAAAGCAAGTAAAACTAATGTATGTGGTTTATTTAAGTCAATCAAAACAATGATTAATAAGTTACTCTCACGTTGTAAAAGATGCGCGAAATGTTTTCTCGTCACCGATACTAACCAAACTGGGTAACCCATCATTTTATTTATGCTACAATGTTAAAAATATTTCCAAATGTGAACAAAACACATTTTGTGGTAACATGCAAATAAAATGTTAAGTGTGTTGAATCATACCACTGTTTTCATTTCGGACGATTTCTCCGTGCTTGAAAAAAAAAACCTAGTTTGTGCACATATCTGAACAAATACAACCCACGTTTAAAAGTCTTGGATAAAAGAATTGTGAACATATTTTTCTGCAATGCTGTTCCTATAGGTGAAACAGAATAATTGTTTGTTTAAACCTGCACAAGTCAGAAACGAAACTATAAATTTAAGGCTCAAAAGTTCTATGTCATTTGGATATAATCCAAATAACAAATACCTGTTAGGTTACTTTTGGCTTATTATTAACAACGATGTGCTTTGGTTATACATTCTTTTAAAGTACGTTTCCTTTACATAGGCTGTTTCTATATATGGAAATATAATTAGCCTAAGCTCTAACTTTAAGTTTATATGTTATTTTCTAGTTTGTCAAACTTGTATGTAGTTATCATTTGCGGTTTTTTTTTGTTTAATTAAACTTAGTTTTGCCGTGTTCGGTAGCACAACGGTTTGAGAGAAAATAATTTTTTTCCGAAGGTTTAGAAACCAACATGAGCATAAAATACGCATTTCAAAGTTTCTTTGACACAGGACACATGCATGGTACNTCGAAGGTTTAGAAACCAACATGAGCATAAAATACGCATTTCAAAGTTTCTTTGACACAGGACACATGCATGGTACAGCGCCAATTAAGAGAGACTATTTTTATGCACATACACATGGTTTGTATGTGCGCTTTACTGGAACACAAAGTAGATAGTTTTTCAGCTAGCATCACTGAATAATTAAAAGTGCAACGGTATAGATATAAAAATGATTCAAAAGTGTAATTAGCTATGACAGACAGAATATTCACAGCGAGGCGCGAACCAGATAGCTTGAAGAAATTCGCTGAACAGTAATTATAAAACCAATCTGCGAGTTACCGCTTGAAGGAAACGACCAATAAAAAAAACCTACTAGGTTGTTCTGCAAGAATAGACATTATATAATAAATACTTTTAGGGAAAGCGTAAGATTTACAGTTTCATTTAACTGCAGCAGTAAATTAAAAATTTATATAAAATGAAGTAAATGCGAAGTGGAAAACTGAGCAGAACGCCCAAATGTAGAAGTTACTTAACGTTAACCACGCATTGGAGATTTGTAACATGATACGGGGTGAAACACTTGTCACTGCATAGATTAGAATTATTGTGCTGCACGTTGAAGTGTACAGAATATAGTTCAATGCTCGAAATATAGCGTAAATGCATCATGAAGAATTTATGTTACTCACCGAGTTGATAGCTGTCATCTCCTTGGCCCGAGTTGACTCCGAATCCGCTAGCCCGGTATCACTCTGAAACAAGAGAAAGGGAACACATAAGTTGGTCATCATCGCCAGGCAATAAAGACGTGAAACAAATCACCAGTCAGAGAAATGGGAATACATATGTGCATCGTGTATATAAACACATGCACACTCGAACACACACTTATCACACATGTGTACACATCACCAACGTGTGGTGAACTGTTACAAGGTAAGCTGCGTTTTGCTTAAGTGCTAGTTTACACGTCGGCCACTTAAACGTAGTAATACAGTTGACGTCACAGCACGTGTGTAATGGGGGTGCCTAGTCGCTCTCTCGTGAGTGGCCGCAGTACTATCAGTCCTCCAATCTGGTTACTGGTTCCTGCTGCGTGCGCCGAGTGCGTACAGCACTGAGCAAGTACCAGCTTACCTTACAACACTTCACCACACGCCGCTGGTACACATTACGCTATAGATTACAGCCATCTACGCCATAGATTCCTTCATTGTCCGGTTTCGTTGCAGCGTTTTGCTCACATAACGTTGTGCATACACGGGAGTTAGTCAACAGGTGTGGGGTTCTGTGACGTATCTGAGGTTTCTTATAGTAACAATCGTCATTATGTTGCAGGCCAAACTTTTACACGGTGTTATTGTATCAAACGCATGTTAAATGCGGCAGCAGGACATCTGCACGAAGTCATATGGCAACTTGCGCGGCTTTACTATTAAACTAACAGGAAAAAGCTTCAGTTGTACACATTTACATGTTTTGGGCGTCACAGGGCGTTGGTGGCAACGGCCTTGAAAACTGTATTAATCCTTTTCTCACACACATCTAGGCCAACCTCTTTGGTAAGTAAAGAGGTGTAGATAATTATAGTACAAGGCTCACCCACTAAAGTAATATAAATACTTACAGTTAAAACGAAATNAGTAAAGAGGTGTAGATAATTATAGTACAAGGCTCACCCACTAAAGTAATATAAATACTTACAGTTAAAACGAAATTGTTTTTTTTTTTCAGCTTATTATGTCTGCTATTTCATGAAGTGCTCAACATACGGTATAGGCTATTCGCGGTAAAGTGAGCGCTTTTTAAGGCCCTCCCAATATATATATTAACTACTAATATACATATTTATTAGTGGTTTTATATATATGAAGTTGCAGCCCGACAACTTTTGAGAGTTGTGAAATATATACACTGTGTGTAGTAGTCTCATGGCAATGTTTACATTAAAAAGTGGCAGAAAGATATAAATTAGCTGAACGGAAAAACTTATCAGGGGCTTAAAAAGTGCTCACTTTACCGCGAATAGCCTTTATAAAAAATGCGTAATCGCACAATCGTAATTTCACTAACATAACTTTTAATTCTCTACCATCGTAAGATTATGAGAATAAACACTCTTCTGTGCGAATTAACTTCTTGTGGAAGTTTAATTGTCGCCAAAAAACAACATGTACGGGGCCACATGACGTGAATATTTGGCACAATGTGTTCGAGCAATGTACTGTGTTCGTTTACCCTGTAATAGGTTGCTAGCAGGAAATACTGTGGAAGTAAGCAGAAGCGAACAATTTTGAATATTTTTACAGGAAAACAAAGTGGTGTTATAAACTTATCCACTTGCCGCGTAAAACGAAACTTTTATTTGCTCATGCTCAAAATGGAAAATGTATTGATCAATCGACAATAATTTGTCCTGATTAAACTTCTAACAGGACCGTCGACGTAACCAATTTAAACATACACCATATAAAAGAGTATTGCATAGAACACCTATTTATGGGACCGTAATAGCAATTAAAATTAACTTAAAATATGTACAGAACTAGTACTCTTGCGCATACAAAATAATTCAACGCTAGAAGACACTACGCGTCGAAGATAAGAAAAACAAATAAAAAAAGTGCGAGCAATAAAACTCACGCGGTTTTGTATTGCTTGTAGAGCAAATGTCTTGTCTTTCGACAGCAAAATAATTGCTAGTATATCTCAACGTATATCGCTGACAAAACCTGGGCACATTTTCCACGGCATAACTTGGCTACACAACGACAAAATTAAAACCAACAAGACAGCGAATGCTGCAACCAAGTCTTGGTTGTTGTAAGGGGGTGGGAAGGGGGAGAAACGTTAGACTTAGCCAGCTTTTCCACCCACAGGAAATTCAGGAAATGCTTCGCCGGTTGCAGCATAACCCAGCCGGTGCCAGAGGTTGCGGTTTGGCCAGACCCTTAGGTATTCCAAGCAGGAAAACGTTTAAAAATACTTCTCGTAACAAAAAAAAATAAATCTCGTATAATTACGGAGAGGGGGGAGGGGAGTGAGAGAATTAGGCAAGGGGGGGGGATCGTAGAGCACAAATCTTCAAGTAAACGGTAAGAAAAAACATAGTTGTTTTTGTTAGCAGGATAATGTTTGACACGGGTACAAGGCGCCACGTTAATTTTTCGGCGGAACAAACAACTGGCTTGACAAACGATGGAGGGACACGCATAGAGGCCCAGGTTGCGGGCCGGGTCTTGATGTATATACCGGCCGGTGCGCCACAATTCTCTCCGTGATGCACACAGNGGACTGGGTGCACGTGCCAACATCTCACCACCACCGCCGCGATGCAGCCGCGGAACCAGGGTCGTGTTCCGTCAACTCCGCAATGCGCAAAACACGCCTCACAAGTTGTTTCCGCTACCTGTCTATAACACGGTGACCAGACGTCCCGATTTTAACGGGACTGTTCTTTTTTTTTTGGTCCCATGATCTGCCCCGGTGTCCTAACAAATTTTTAATGGGACCCCAAATGTCCTGTTTTTTTTTTTTTTTTTTTAAACTTGCAACAAATGGCTGTTTAATTTACTAGATATAATTTTTTCGTGTATTTTACCTATATAATGTGACAGATTATTATTTTTTTAAACGTTTTAAATCACAAACACGTTTTTCAAGATCAGAGAGCTCTTAGAGATTCTGAAAGTGAAAGTTAAAATTTCATTCATAACATCATTTTGACACAGTGCAGTTCCACTTAAATAATAAGACATGGTTTAAATGACTAATAGTCACTATTAAATAGTGTTATTTGATGATAGAATGAAGTCTCTTTATAACAATAAGTTGCCTAATATTGAACTGGAACTGCAAGACTTAGAAGGAACGCTTGCGCTCTTTGTTATTCAAATGTCCTGTTCTTTTTTAAGGCAAACTTTGTAAAATGCGCTGTTTTGTAAGTTTATAAATCTGGCCACCCAAGTCTAGAGGCGCATCACTGTACCTCCCACGCCATTCTCTTCCCGGTTAATTTGGCGCATCAACTGTGTGGTCTGGGGCACTAATATTTAGCGTGCTGACGTCAGGTTGGCGCGAATTGCTGGCGGTGACATTACCGAAAGTTGGGTTAGAAAGCTAAAAGGTCTTTAACCGTGGCATTTATTAGTGAAGCAGTGCTTCTAGAACATTCGTTTGCGTAGTTTCAAGTACGGTTAAGCTACGTCACGTGCACTGGGTGCGTTTGAAACAGTCAAGTAGACAACGCAAGGATAAGGTGCGCAAGCTTGTTTACACGATGTGCAATCTCTAGCTTCATTTTCAACTAATGGCGAAATAGGCTCATGGGTTGTTACTGTCAGTGTACGTACGTAATAGGTAGGGTCAGTGACTTTTCGCGTGAAAATAGGAGCACACAGTAGACTTAAATACCATATACACGCCTCAGCTGTCGTTATACCTCCATTGGCTGCTGGCGCCGTGTCCGTCTTTGACCGAGCCACTCAGGACTAAGTAACTCCGACACTGAACCTTCGTGATTCGTGCGCAAACGGTTAACACGGGCCAGAACATTTTTTTTAGCCAATCAAAGAAGCTGGACGACCCTACAGTGCTTTGGACTGTATCTTGTCTCGAAATATTTTCGCGAAATGTCACTGCCCGTAGTAATAGGTTATGGGGAAAATGGCGGTTGCCGCCCGTATGTGTCCAGTCACATTGGCGGCGAGTGCGGCGCCTCCAAACTACCTGCGTGCGTGTGTGTGTGTGTGTGTGTGTGTGAGTGTGCGCGCGCGTGCGTGCGTGGTTCCACATCTACTGGCGCACCACACGTACTTTCAGAGATCCAAGTGTACTTGGTCCCGTGCTATTCGCAATGAACCTGTCACGGGCGTGTACCATCCTTAGGAGGCGAGTTAGTTTAGATGCCACGTACACACTTTCCGTCTATACCTATGCGAGGTATCACTAGACGGAGTTAGTCCGCTAGTTTTGTGTACAGTCGGTATAAGCGTTTATCGCTCTTTTGAATATACATTTCAAAAAAGTTTTTATCATCACTTTTATCAAAAAACTGTTTACTTTCGGTATAAAGAACTGCGTTATTTCGTAGTTTCGATTAAACTCGACGATTAAACTGAGTTATATTTTACAGTCGTCACTTATCATTCTGCGGTGGGATACGGAACTGAGCCCCCAAGTTTCTTCATTTGGTTTCATACTGCAAACGCAGAATGCAAGTAACCCAATATCTGTTGTTGTATTTCGGTACAAGGTAAGTAATGGAAGAAAATTTGACAGATAGCAATATATGATACGCGCTACTGACGAGAGTTCGTTAGCCTGTTCAATTTTTATCCTCTCTGAACTTCGTTCGTTATTTTCTGCCCTGAAGCACGTAGAATTCGCGTTACCGACGAGCGAGCAACTCGACTGTAACAGAACTTTGTAATTTTTTTTATTCCTCCCGGACTTTTATTCCCGTGTTTAACCACGTCACATAAAGTTACCCGCCGGAGTACTCTTTATCATTGGCCGTAAATCCACCGGAGGTGCGCCAAAATACAACACAACGAAAAAAAAAAATTGACTGCAAGTATTTCAAGTCTTTCTTGTAGGCAAATAATAATGCAAGTTTCGTATGTGTGTGCGGTTCACTGTACGTACTACGTGACAATAAAGATAACGGTACGAATTTACGCCGTGGTTAATTTCTAGGAAGACTAGGCATCCACACTAGCAATAGTGCTTAGTGTTTCGCAGTTGAAAACACCTAGGATTCGGATAGTGCTGGATATTTAATTACGGGGTCAGTCCGGCCTCTGGGATCAAGTAAGAGCACCAACGTGCGATATTATTTAATTACTTATTTAATACTTTTGTTACGTCACACGTTTGAGGTCTTACTGCTGTAGCTGCATGGGGCGATTTATTAAGCAGTTTTTATGAATGCATGTTTACATTATTCTTAATTGCCACAGAATATGGTTTTTCCCGAAGTGCAGACATTAACATTAATATAAAACTTACCTTAATGACCCGCACCCACGTCTCTCTTATGTAACTCGCAAAATTTTAAGAAATATGAATGGATTATCAGTTACGTAAACAAAAAAAAAATTCAATGGCAATAATCACTGTAGGCCTACTTAAGCTACAACTTTAGGACATTAAAACACTTTTCGTAATTCGCTGCCAAACTCCACGTATTTCATGAAGTTGGCAGGCCTTCGAGGCCCTTGCGTGAATGTTCTTGGATTCTTGGTTGTAGCTGCGTCATTGTCGTATAGACAGGCGATATTGCTGGGCGGTCCCTTTGATATGAATGTACTCCTCCTCCGATTGGCCGCACGAGGCTCTGGGAACGGGCATTGTGGCTGATTGCCTACTGCATGCTGCGGAAGGTTGCCCATTGGCTGGACTACCTTATGGCTGCGAAATTCACATTATTATTTGATGACAGAATACACTTCAAACACTTGTAAGTTTGTACTGCTCTTGTTATTGGACTACACTTTGAGTGTCACGCCCTGGGCGGCCCTTGAACCAATCGGAAACGGATAACGACGAAGCAGCCCAATAACGTCCCGCCAAGACAAAAGGGACAACGGGTCATCGCTTTTGCAGAAACCAATAAACAAATAACATAGCTTCAAGTGTATACAGGTTGATTCTAAATTCATGGGACAAACATTGAGGGGTGGTAGAGCTCACTAAAACACACAATTATTGTACAGGAATATATGGGCGGGAGTGACGCGTTGAGTCACAAACACAAAAATAACACATGAAATGCAACACATTGTTTATTTACAACGTCAGCGCTAAATGCCTTTTTACAGCAATGATTATAATAAAAGCTCAAAATTGCTACCACCAACAGTAATGCAAGCTTGGTAGCGTCGGTGGAGTGATTGGCGAACAGATTCAAATACGCCGGGTATTTCACGCACGCCACCATTGTCAGCCAATCACGTCATATGTAGAGGTCGCCAAGCATGCGTGACTGTTGTTGGATGCATTTCTAGCAACTGTTTTAACATTTTCTGTACGGAATCACTCGTTAAGTATGCTGCTAATGAACATTTATGTTTCCGTTAATGTGTTATGTTTTTGTGTTTGTGCCTCAACGCGTCACTCCCGCCTATATATTCCTATACAATAATTGTTGGTTTTAGTGAGCTCTACCACCCCTCAATGTTTGTCCCATGATTTTAGAATCACCCTGTATAGCATGGGGAAGTCTAGCAAGACGACAAATGATAACGCGAATTCTGCAGGTCTCTACTCATGGCGAGTACGACACCAGGCGCTGCTTGGCGAACGGCGTTCCGACATGTTGCAGGCCAGTGGCGCCATTTTGATGGCGCGTGTGGCTGGGAGTTCGCGGAACAAGCAGATATTTCACCTCTGTATTCTGAAGTACTCTGTGGTCGTACTTTGCCTCGAGGTTTCGGGAGACATTACAGCATCCATCTTCAGGGTAGAGTAACAGCAGAAGTAAGAGTTTCTTACTAAGGCTGGAGCTCTCGGCCAATCCCGGGCTGGTTTCTCCCTGGTTGGCTAACAGGGACGAGTTCACCTCTGTCATTTGTTTCAGCTGCTTTTGGTGAATGTTGAAAAGTGGCGCCCGGATATTGCTTAATATAAATCCATTTCTGTTTATGTTGGCTGAATTTTTAAATATTTCAATGGCTTCTAGGGTATATATTTTCTTGTGGTTTGGGGGATGTTGACTATTGTACTATATCTGTGAAATTCATAACAAACACACACACACACACACACACTCTCTCTCTCTCTCTCTCTCTCTCTCTCTGTGCGTGCGCGCGTGCGTGAGTGTGTAGGTGTGTGCTTTCTGTTTATTTTTAAAATAAATATTACTGTCAGAATGAGAAAACAAGTAAAATGTTTACTTTTTAATAACTCCAGAGTTCCGCTTGACCGAAGCATGAATAAAGTGATCCGGCCCATGGAAATGTTAATTTTACATACGGTGGAAGTACACACGACGTTTTTAGAAGTAGATCTTAAGCAGGGCTTTCAGAAATGCCCAGTTTACCGTGAACAGCATATAGTTGGCAAACTGTTTGCACTGGGCTTCCCAACCTTCGCCGGGTAGTAGGCAGAAGGGGGCGGAGCTGGGAAACGTACCAGAGACGTCACATCCCCCCC
>NQII01000967.1:509130-539179 GCA_002778355.1 Clitarchus hookeri | reverse complement strand
AAATATATTTTTTTTTTTAGCCATTCTTAACATATGAAGTAATACTTTGTTTGTAAAACTGAGCAGTCGAGACTGATATTACAACACGATATTTTCCTTGAATGCTGGTTACGTGGAGACTCAAGACAGTTATAAGTAAGTGGTTTTTTATGTGGCCATAGCCATCTGTTTTACTTCTCCTATATCACAGTTTCTCTTCGACCTTACTCAAAAGTAGCGGGAAATGGCACAAAGCAACGCCATGGTAACTTCATGGTTAGTTCCAACTATGTTCTGCTACATGGCTAAGTTGATTATTAAAAATCTCCAAGATAATTAATGTGCATTACTTGTAGCAAGTTAAGATGGTTTCACAGCGAAGCTAAAAAGCAGTGATGCAATCACAGTATGGCGGGGGGAGGGGGCTAAAGTGCTCCACTGCTGGTAGAGGAATGAGTAGAATCAGTTATATATGTCTATGTCTAATGAAACAATTAGCTACAATGAACATCGGGACCATCTTGATTGTTGAATTCGCCTGAGAGATGATGACGGTGGTGTGGTGTTTACAAAGAGAANAATGAACATCGGGACCATCTTGATTGTTGAATTCGCCTGAGAGATGATGACGGTGGTGTGGTGTTTACAAAGAGAACGGCGGTAAGTGGAAACGAAAAGCAGCGGGAACCGGGGTGAAGGAAGGTTTATTCCCCCCGAAATGACAAGAGCAACTATAGTGTATTCGCGGTTTCTACACACTTCTTGCATCAAACATTAAAAAAAACCACTCCATGTATGACGTGGTTGTTCGTTTCCTAAATACCGCCACATATCACAGGCTTTCAACACTTTNAAAAAAAACCACTCCATGTATGACGTGGTTGTTCGTTTCCTAAATACCGCCACATATCACAGGCTTTCAACACTTTTCTTAACATAAAAATATAATATTTTTGGTTAAACTTAATTTTTTATTATATTTAATCTGTAAGTTATAATATTTCATTTATGATTTATATAAGTAAAAACAGAGAAAATAGGTGTGTTTGGCGATGCCTAGTAAGAAATATTTCTTATGAAAAATATTATTACACTAAATTGCGCACGAATGCGGTGCGCTGTCCATTTGGTGTAATTTTCTAGACTCGGTTAAGCTTTGTTTGCATGAGGCGGATGAACATCCTGGAAGTAGAAATTTTGCAGGGCTTCAGAAAAGTTGGAAGTAACTGTGAATGGCTTATAATTCATCTTCGACAATGTTGAAACACAGAGTAACTAAGAATACAGAGGAATAACAGCCGCTTGTAAGGCGAACGCCGGCAAAATGGATTCACTGAACTGCGAAATGTTGGAACGCCAAACGCCAACCTGCGCCTGGTAACTTACTTGCCAGCTGACAGTCTAGCTAACAGAGAACCTTTCAGTCGCGCAGTAGCCAATCAGACTGAAGGCCCATTCCCAGAGTCTTGCACAGCCAATCATAGATTGGGTACGCCCACATCGGAGGAACTGTCACGCCATTTAGATTATGTATATTCATCTACTCTGCCGTTCAATCTTATGTAAACAAAAAAATTTTCTACTTGAAAGAGTAACTTCTGTGACCTATATCCTCGAAGTTAAACCTACTTTATACATGACATAGTAAGTTTATTTGATCCATTGTGACATATTTTATAGTTTGCAAAAAATAAATGAACGTCGAATATGCCGGAAGCAGATCTTCAAAGAAAATCCCAAGTATCATGCACTTATATTGAAAAAAATTCGTTACGAGTAGAAAACTCTCAGATTTATTTGAGGGCAAGCTAGACTTTAATTTCCTATACATTTATGTTCACAACGCGACTTAAATCTGATACCCTCTGCAAGACATAGTAATGGTAACCTCACAACACGAAGAAGGCCCAATTTATATTGGAGAGAGATTTAGGTGACTCTTAACATCGAGGTCTTGAGAGCCGATGAGGGTGAAGCGCCGCACCGGAATGCAAGGGCGGTGGATACGAGAGATTCCCGAGAAAACCCGCCAACCAGCGTCATCGTCCAGCACGATTCTCACTTGCGAAAATCTGGGAGCGACCCCCCCGGGAATCGAAGTCGGTTCGCCTAGGTGGGAGGCGAGTAGTCAAACCACTACACCACCGCAATCATCAGCAACAGTTCGGAGTCGAATATGCATCTCTCGGTGGGCGGGCAAGGAACTAAAGAAGGCAACTATAAATTGCAAATCGCTGTGAAGTGTAGGTTAGCCTGCAGGTCAACGAACTTGGGAATCCTTCCGGGAGCTAATAATACGTACAGGAGACAAATGCACTGTTCGAGATAAGAAATCGCTTCACCAGAGACAAAGACTTCACAGATACCGTGAAGAGAATGATAACAAGAGAGAGAGAGAGTGAAAACTGGGGTTAACTGCGGTAGGAAAAAACATACTAGGAGCTTGTCTGCTCGGGAAGTTCTGAGTAGAGACGGACAATGCAGCACTATCCATCTCGACGAAGAGCGGACAGTAGACTGTTAAAGAAAAAAAATATTACAAGAGCAGTGACCTTGCAAAATGAAATTCTGTCCAGAGCATTTAGTTGCACAAATCTTCGTGCTAGAGAGAGAGAGAGAGAGAGAGAGAGAGAGAGAGAGAGAGAAAGAGAGAGAGAGGGAGAGAGACAGAAGAACAATGTGCAATTGATGGATGTAAAAATGGGCTCTCGGTGGCTGCTCTTGAGAATGAAGAGTTACAGAGTTAACTTTCTACAGCAAAATATTGAAGAACTGGAACGAAATGTCCTTTTTAAGACAAATGTTATCCACGGAAATTCTCAAAGCGCAGCCATTGTAAGACTACGTCGACGAAGAACATTTGCTCGGGTAACAAAAGTTACTTGAAGTTATAAATATGAAACTCAGTAAAGAAGTCGGAGAAAGAAGAACAGAGTGGAAGGGAAATGTCGTGTCCTGGCCTGAGGACAAGAATGTCTTGAAAAACCAGGCATGTGAAAGGATTTATAAACGTAACTTTGTAGATCCAAATGAATATCGGTTAACTATTCAAAAGGAAACAGTACGACGAAAATTTTAAAACCCTTGATGAGAGACACGTAACTAAAAAATAAAAATAAACAGTAGCCGACACTTCTAGCAAAGACTCGGTTACTTTTTCACTTTAGAAAGAACAAATTAACGAAATTAACTTCCGCAAGGTTATCGCCGGTATTTCCAGGAAAGAAGTTAACGTAAAAGTACAAAAATAAATCGAAATAAGAAAGTTGTAAGTGCATAGGTTTAGTTTTGAACTGGTGAAAACTTCACTATCTTGAGAAATCACCACGTGACTAAAACATTTTGTTTACAGAAACTATGTTCAAACAAAGCTACAAAATGTATGTGCGTTTTTATTTTAAGCGCTTAAAAATATTTAATAGAAGGTTCTTGATTATGATCTAATAAAAATAAGAGAAAACGAAAGTCGTACAATTTATGTAAACCATTAAACTATGAAGAAAGCTGCACACTTACACAATTGTAAGAAGTGCAGAACAATCCATTGTTGCGAACACGATAGTAAAAATGTAGAAACAAATACGAAGGATTTTGAAAATGTATTTAGGATCAAATGGGATGAGGAAATATCATTGGACCAGCTGTCCTAATGACGGATGTTAAGATGCCGGAAGTTAAGGACGAGATAACGAGAGAAAATGAAAGTTGTGAACAAAATTTACAGAATGTTGGTGTTGGTAAAAATGAAATCAACACCAAATTCAGCATTTTTCGTTTGATTTGTACCACTTTTCAGATACCAAGGACGTAAATCTATTTGGAAAGCCTTGGAATGGGTTCTAAGATACATCAGGGGAGGTACGATCCTTACGCTCGTCCACTAGATGAAAGAAATATAATCGGCATTTACGGACTTGCAGATTCTTGTGGGAAGGAAATACTGCTGCCCAAATAGTATACTTTACAGTGTTTTATGAGGATATAAGAAACAGGCAACAATGGCCTGGTCTTTGACTGACGAAACTGCATACCCCTACATCGGATCGAACCAAAGTGGCTGACTACGCAACTTTCTGACACAGTTTGGAAAAGAAAATGACAAAATGATTCCTACCTCAAAGCATTAAAAATTATATCACAATTTCGGATTGCAAAGAATTCATACAACATAAAGTAGAAACGTACTCTGACATTCAGGACAGAGTTATAGAGAAAAGTGTAACCATACAAATAATCTGCGAGAGCTACACCAAGACGAAAGAACAAAGTCCTATTAATAAAGAAGTTTCATAAATCTCCCCGAAAAAAATGTTCAACTATAAATATCACGAAAGAGAAGCAACGAAAGATATGAAACTATTTACAGTTAAATAACCTTCTTCATTACATATCAGTAAAGAAAAATCACGTGAGAAAAAAAACAATTTTTCTAGTAAAGATGTCCTATTAAATATTCGCTCTGTGTATTCGGCACTATACTAACCAAATAAATGGACATGTTCATATATAGCAACCCCATAAATGAAGTTAATACACACAGTTTACAGTAATGTCGAATATTTGAGCGGAAATCCTTGGCTACTGCAAGATTTAAACTCTATTTCCAAAATAGCATAAAACTTATCGAAGACAAACCGCCTTAGCAATAGACGTAGCACATGCACATGACTTTGAAATATAATACTAATTGAGAGACATTGGTGTTCAAAACTGCACTACAAGATTTATTCATGGAAGTGAAACAGAAAACCCGATATTTCATCCACGTAATTTCGGAATACGTAGCTAGAAATTCACTTTGCCAACTATCAAGAAGAATTCAGGTTTGATTTCCTCGACATCTCTTACCTTCCCGTAAAACAGTTTTATTAAAGATTGCCTGCTTTTATTAGAAGTACAATATGCGTCATGAGTAGATACGTAGTTTTAGTGTTATTCCTTATATTAAGGACAACAACCCTAGGTTCAAAAATTCATCGATATTATTTATTTACAACCAAGGAGGGTAGAAGAAAGGGCGGTAAAAAATGTTTTGTCCTGCAAATATCGGTACTGGAAACTAAATTTACACAGCAAAATATATATTTTCGAGCACGAAATGCGCAAAGTAATCAATAAATTCCTAAGAGAATTATTGTTTGGTAGGATGCATCCTTGCTACTTCCGGGATTCCAATAGCGAAATAACGTGTGTTAATGGTCGTTAGCTTCTAAACCCGAGTAGGCCTATATCATTTAGGAATGGTTACTGCTGAAACGCGTTCAGAACGTGTAAATGGTTTTTTTTTTGGAGTCAGAGTCGTATAAAGATCGAACTTGTAAAGTTTATTTGTGTACTCTTTTAGCAACACTTGACTGAGATACCCGAAACTGTAGTCCCAAAATCGCATATGGAGGAACCCTACTGCAAAGGTTAGTTAGTGTTACGTATTTGTTTACCTTACATTAAAACCCACAAAAAAAGTAGGCCTACCGAAAAACATTAGCAGACTATAAACAGATGTAAGAGATCACACATTTTATTTTCATCTGGAAGATGGCAAAAGAAAGGCTACGAAAAAAAGAAAAAAGATTTTATCACGCAAGTCTAATTTAATTTGCCTGCGCGGTTACATAAGGAACCACCACCAAAGCTGAAATCTTAAAATACCTCAAACAATCGCCTATAAACAATAGCAAATCTTCTGTGTCCCGTCTAGGAAAGTGATGCTGTGGAAGACCGCGCCACTCACGTCAATACCCGAGACGCACTTAATTGCCAGATTCATCTCTTGCTGCGGCTTCACAAGTATTGGGAGGGGTCCTTTGTGTTCGGGAAACAAGATGATGTATCTCGCGACTTGCCCATTCTTTCCTAATTAACGCTGGCGGCCGTCCCGCAAAATAAAACCGCCAAGGAGCAGGCCATATTGCAACAAAAGTCCTCATACTTAATGGGATTAGTACATCTCGGCGAGTCCCCGCCACCACGGATATACGCCGGCTATTTTAAAAACTGGCACGAGGCGTTACGGAGACGGCAGCTGTTGCCAAATTCTGAAAGTGGTTCACATTCTTTTCCAGTGGGCCTTGAACAGCAGACATCGTGATACAGCCAAGCAGCATCATTAGAGGCACGGCACCACTGTCTTCCTACGACTTGGCCCGCACGAGGCGCCCCGGACTATCACACATGGCAAACCGTCTAACGTCAACTGGCAAGCAAAAAAGTCCTCAAGCACGACCGTGGATCTGAAGTCATGCCGTTGCGGACGTCTCTCCTATGCCTCGAAACAGGTCCAAAACTTGCTGACCGTGTGTAGTCATGTTGAGTTGAGAGATTTGGGTGGCTCGTAAGAACAAGGTCTTGAGAGCCGATGAAGGTGAAACGAGGTGGAAAAGGAGGAGCGCTGGAATGCAAGGGTGGAGGAAACGGGAGATCTCCGGGAAAACGCGCCGGCCAGCGGCATCGTCCGGCACGATTCCCACTTGCGAAAATCCGGGAGTGACTCGGCCGGGGATTGAACCCGGGTCGCCTTGGTGGGAGGCGAGCGGTCTAACTGCTAAGCTACCACGGCCCCTGTGTGGACATGTAGCGAGTTCGACTCACATTCGGTAGATCGTGGGTTCGATATCATACGGTTGCACTAAAAGTGGCTTTTCCATAATGATCCCCAGGGAAACAAATGCCATTAATCGCAGATTAAACATGTCGCTTGTTCAACATTCAACCTTAATAGTTCACGTGTCAAGAATAACATCACGAAAATATCACGGAAAAGGCCATCAGTTGTTTTTTATCGGGTGAACCAGCCGTTCATAATATTACCTTCGTGAGCACGCAACCAGCAAATAATTAATGTAGCGTGGAAAAAAAAACCTTGCTTGTCACCGTGTGTACAGTATAGTACATGTAAAACTTAGTGTGCATGTAATACAGTGGAAAACGAATGAGAACGATTTACCCAGGAAATACACTGCCGGATAAATAAAATGTAACACGAAGAAATTATGTGATAACCACGGTACGATGTAAGTAGCGAAAGTACGGGCTGGTATTCACATGTTTCCATGTTGGTGCGTTTGTATTCAACAGCACAACCGGCAGTGGCGCTGCAAGCACACACCAGCCGTCGTAGGCACCGGCGCATAGTCGAAGTCGAAATAACGCGAGAAACACCAGACGATAACATACAGTATGAAGAAGAATGCCGGGAAGACGCCAAAGACGTCACTTTACTCAATTGATGGACTTCGATAGAGAAGTCAAAATCGGGATGAAAACCTCAGTGTGGTCGTATTGACGCATAACCCACCATGTGGATCGTTCGGACCATACTGTCCGATGCTGTTGGGAGCAGTGGGCACGTGAACGCACCGACACACGAAGGACCAGCTCAGGACGGACGAGGTCGACTACCAGTCGAGAGGATCGACGGATCGCGCGCCAGGCGCNGCGACCCGGTCCACGATGCTGGCCAGTGTTGGAGCCTCCTGCGTGCCCACGAACCATTTACCGACACCTCGCAGAGGCGAATCTGCGATCCCAAGGCCAATTACCTCCGCTGCCATTATTTCTGCAACAGTGGCGACTCCGTTTGCAGTGCACCGCCAGGCCGTAACAATGTGGAACGCCACAGACTGGCGGTGCGAGGTGTTTAATGATGAGTGCTGCTTCGTCGTTATGGAGACGGATGATCATCGCGCCCGGATGAGGGGTGCCCCTGGTGAACACCACAACACCAATCTCGCTATCGAGCGGCACACTTCCCCGAACACCATGCATTATGGTCTAGGTACCCACAGTCTACGACAGCCGATACTCTCTCGTCGTGTTACGTGGAACACTGACATTCCAACGGCATGTGTATGAGATCCTACGCCTCCATCTGCTCCCATTTCCGACCAGGATTCCTGGTTTGATATTCTGTCAGGACAACGCACATGGCACGGGTCGCCCAGTATCGTCTCCGTCATATAAAAACTACACCTGACTTGCCCGCTCCCCTGGCACGTCCCCAATCCAGCATGTGTGTGACCAGTTGAAACGCAAGGTGCCGCCGTGCCACAGTATCCAGGATTTGGAACTCATCGCCTCTGGACAACATCTGGCGTCTGCCGGACTCCATACAAGACCACGTTGCAGTGTGTGCGACGGACTATTGAAGACGACCGGACGGAGTATCACAGATTCATACGTGACTGTCCTGCTGGTCTGTTTTTTGTGATCCCGTGTTTAACTCATCTGTATCAATACCTCTATAAAGTTTCAGTACCATCCAATGCATCCTTCTGGCCACACAATTTTTGTTATCCGGCAGTGTATCTAGATAAAAACTGGTTGCATATATATTTAATAATCAACAACGTTTGCAGCAAGATCTCAATTTTCACAGTTAAAATTTGTTCGTATATTCACGGATCGTCTTACGGAAATGTACATTGTATGCGGAAACATGATTCGTAATAACCAGCCCCTGGTTATGATAACGTGACATACGTAAGTTTTGTTAGTTTCTAGTAAATTTTCAGCGTGTTGCTTACTGTTACAGATCTCCGATGGTACTTTTGATAATTGAAGGGGTATGCTTAACTGGCATGGGTATCCTTAATGCCGCAGTAACTATAATGTTCTGGTTACAGAGAAGGAAGAAAACTTCGTGCAGACTCGTCATTGTTCGTTTCCGAAACCCGAAGCTATAGGAAATACAAAGACGTTCCGTGTAGCTACGGAGCAGCGTGGTAAAACCGCAAGAATGAGAGCCTACACTCTAAAAAAAGTATTTGTAAATTTACCATATCAGTGTATACGTAGAGTGACAAAGCGCGAATGGTAAATTATTTTACAATACATGCATCGTAACGTTCCTACAGTTGCTTAGAAAGGAGTAACATGCACAGGCAAGTTCTCAACTTTGTATAGTAGCAATGCTTAACATTCCCATATTATCAGTCTGACATGTAGTATTATTTCCCATTACAGTTTAGGAAGTTTACTAGAATTTTTTTACAGGGTAGCTATTACGCTGACCACCTGTAACCACCCGTGCATTGGTTTTTAAAGACATTTCTTCACATCTGCCATGGCCTAGGGTTGGAAATATAACATCACAAGTTAAAATCCAAATTATATTGAACTCTTGTGATGTTTTAGCTCTCATTTATCATACTGCTCACAGTTTACTGCGTACTCATCCTGTAGAAGCTCCACCAAGGCAGGGCATTTGTTTGTGTTTGTTATCTAAGTGCATTTTTATACATACACCTTGCAGTCTTCCCGTTAAGCGAATGGAGTTATCAATCAGTCCAGCTCAAGATCAATAACTGCCAATACAAAGTTTACACCGGTATTATGTCGCAGGCTACCTTAGACTAAATAAGCGAAATGACACGTGTATAGCCAACTGCAGCTGCAAGAGTCGAGAAAAATCACACCTCCAACAATATTGCGGAACATAATTCACCAATCAGCGCCTGGGAACGGAACACGTCACACGGTTGTCCGCCAAAACGACACTCCTTCCGCAGCACGCAGCAGCCAATCACACACGAGGTTTGGCGGAGCCGCGGTGGTCGGGTGGCTAGTTCACAGCACAGTTAGAAAAAAAAATCGTCAAGAAACCAAAATTTACAAGTAAAAATTATTTAGAAATTTTTGTAAAATTACGGAACACTAATTAATTACGGACTTGCCCGTAAGTTTTACAAAACTTAACGTGAATTCACGAAACGCATCCGTAAATTGGTCACTAGATTTTTGTGTACTTCCGACACAATAAAGATACAAAAGAAAAATTTACTTTCGTTATAGGGGTGTTAAACAGTGTAAACATAAATTAATTTAAAACAAATAAAATATAGTGTTTTAGTGTGGCATTTGAAAACGAACCAAAATTTTCGTAGTACGTAATTATTACCGCTCCGCTATACCACTTCCTGACAACAAAAAGGAATATTAGCTTATTATTATTATAATTAAAGTGAAGTACGAATATTTTTTTCAGTATCTAGGAATGTGTGAAGAGTTGCTAACTGTTGGAGGTAGTTATTGCTCGTTTTTTATTTATTTTTTAAATTAGGTTTAATTGCCGTGAATGTCCTAACTTGCGAAGGAACTATAATACTCTGGTTACAGCGGCAAAGAATGCTTCGTGTAGACTCGGCAATTGTTCGTTCCCGAAACCCGAAGCTAAATAACGGAAATGCGGAGACGTTCCTGCATATTTTGTATTCACAGAGCTCAGCTTTATTTTACGTTATAACGGATCGCGTTTCCTTGTACACCGTACAATTCCATAATAAATTCCGCGAATGTACGGAAATTTCAGACAGCGCAGGTTGAGATCTCTCTGCAAACTGTCTTGACCTCGGACGTATTTTTTTTTTTTCCCCCGGAAAGGAGGCAGGAGGAAAATTCACGTCGACGTATCGCCCGTAGATTCCACGTGGCCCGCTTCCAGGGCACCGCGTGCGCAGGCGCTAAGATTAAAAGGAGCCGGGGGCTAATAGCCTCGACACATCTTCATTCTGGAACAGAAGTAGAAAAACAAAATGGACCGATTTAAAAAAAAACTTGACTGCTACCGCCGTGTAAAGAAAACACGCTATTACCGGCGAGAAAAATGACGCACAAAGGCGACGCCTGCGTCCGCCCCAAAGGAATTTTCAAAACTAAACGCTGCATGCACTGTCGCGTTTTTTCACCCCCCCACCCCTTTTTTTTCTCTCTCTCTTCCAGGATTTCTCGCCAGCTGCACACTTAGTCACGACAAATTATGACGTGTCAGAGAATACACTCAGCGCATTAACACTAACAGAAACGAAAGTAGGAAAGAATCTTAAGAAGAAAAAAAAAACCTCACGTGCTTCGTTTCTTTGGGGGTTAAGAGGTCGCTGCGCTCGTGATGAATGCGTGTGAAAGGGCCATAAGGTCGACCCCCGACACGTGTATCAAATGAGCCTTCGCCGTAACGACTTCCACCCACACGTCACTGGAAGAGCTGCTCATTGGGAAATCAATACAGCAACCGCACGTGTAATTTACGAAAACCGATTTATCCGCAGAGCTTTTTGCCTACCCATGCCTTTCAAAGCAGCAAAAAAGAATTATTTCACAATTAGTTCTTATTTTAAGACCAATAACGTTAGTGGAGGAAGTTACTACTTCGGGCAGTTTACTGATTTGTTTAGTTTCCTCTTTCAACGCATTGCAGTCTAAGGGCATGCGTAAAAGTGTAAAACTTTTGGCCATAATACTACCACTCATGCTTTAACCATGCGTTACTGAAAAAAAAAATGTTGCAAAAAGTACGCATTTTACAATATTGCACAAAATATTTTATTATTTACCAATTTTATCTTTACGCGTTTAATGAGACTTTATCAAATTGCACTACACTTCATAGCTCGCTACAAAATCACCATGTAATCACATTCTCGAAAAACACATTTGTAATTCTTACAATTAAGCGGGAACTTCCTATGCAGTTATTTCTTGCGGATTATAGTTTATCAATTTATTTAGTTATTAATTTATTTTTGCAAAAAAAAAAAAAAAAAATATNAATATATGCAACACTGTGTTTCAGTATCACCTGACACAAAAATATGATAACTGCATCAAAAATGCACTGAGAAAAAGTATTTTTTTTTTTTTTTCAATTAAGCAAAGTTCGTGTGACGCAACCAAATTAATGGTTTGTATATGGGGCAATTAAATATTTAGTTGCTGAAACCAAATTATTTTGTTGTGCATATTTAGTTGTCACAAACATTTAAGAGTTCACTGCAGCACATAAATGTTTGTATGGCTCTACGCATGTTCAACGGTTTCTAACATAAAAATAGAGTATAAGTACGAGCAAGTTTCGAACCCAGAACTTTGATGCCGGCCGCTACACCTTATGAATCTCGGCTGTGATTACCTGGTGGAGGGAGAAGGGGGGGGGGGTGTTACTACATCATTTTATAATACAGGAAGTCTACATAAATAAGTACTTTCAAGTTTTATGCCTTCACTTTTTTTTGTTTCCTGTTCAACTTGTTTCACTGTGATTACAATTACTAAGCAACAGTAAACGCACTAACATACACTGTTGCTATCCCATTTGTCACCAAAATTTCAAACAAACTTTTGAGCTGTATTTTCTAACATGACCCGATTACCTTACAGCACACCAAATAAATGCCAGTCCTGGACCAAGCTGACTTTCTTACCCCCAAAAATTATGTAATAATAAACACATCACACGGCAGTTCCCTCTGACCAAATGATTATTCACTCCAAACTAAATAATAGCTTCACTCCGTCTTGGTATTTAAAATGTTTACCATAACCAAACTGATTAGTTGAAAATACTCTCAAAATAGTTGCACGTATTAAATACACGTAGGCTATTTGATGTCGGAACAACAACCAAATAAGTGCTCGGTCCAACAAATTATTTTCAAATACTTTATTTGGTTCAAGGGAACGAATGCAGATGTGCATGTTCTTACGAGTTGTGATCAGGCCCTTAGCTGAGCGGCCTGCCTGATCACACCTTCACTTGTTTATCCAAGACAAGGGCCGTGATCGCTGAAATTAGTTATGAAATCGCAAACCACAGAAACCCCCTCCTCCGGCCAGTAAACGGCGACAACGCAGCCGATATAGGGCAGTGTAGTCCGTGGGCGGTGTCTTTTGTCGTCGGGCCATTGGAAATAGAAGACCACTGAAGATGGGTGTGTCCGGCCGTCGAACTTGTGCCATCTTAATTAGCCTCCAAAATCATGAACAAGGTGGGGACTCTCCAATTAGGTTTTACTCAGAATGTGGCTGGTTAAATCTTTATATAATAATATAATTTGATATTTCAGTATATTTGTATAGCTCCCCCACTTCATATTCAATCATATTTATAATTAAATAATATTGCACAACCTTAATGTTAAATAAACGTCATTTATATAGTGTTCATTACATGACTTGTTATTGATAACTTATATCCCCGTTAAGGATAAATATCAACAAAATGTCAAAATCATAACAATGAGCAGATTATTAGAGTGAGAAAATATTGTTCATTGTAAACAAATACTCTTGAAATAAATGCACTTGTTATCTGCAAATACATATTTTTCTCAGTGGCTTATGCGGAAAACGAGGGCGGTTTCTGATTGGCATGTGAATCGGATACGAGAGTGGGGAAAGCTGGGAGACATGTGGCCAGAAACTGCACCAGTATGGAACACGACCAATAACTAGGTGGTAAAACAACTACCCTGCAAACCAAACAGTAGGGATCGAAATAGCGGCCTTCCGAACGCTAGTCCAGCTCGGCACAGCGCAAAGCACGCCCTGTTTATACAAACGCGCGTCAAAAGTAGTGACCTAATTTAGATACGAATTTAGAAGCCGAGACTTACGTGAAGTCACTAAGGCGTTTTATTCGCAGTACGAGTTTCCGGTTCCGAATGTGTGTCCCGCTCTTAGACGTAGGCTAGTTTAGAGTATAGACTAAGTCACCACGCTCGCCATTCCAACTAACCTGACGCCAAGAAGGATGATCGACAATCACGAATAATTCATATTCACTTGCCGACAGTCAAGCCTGTTCAAAAATGCTTCCGAAAGCTTCGTGGCATGTTGGCGACACTGAAGTCTCCCACCTTCGGATAGTGCCCGCCTGCTTGGCACGTAATTCGTGTTGCATTGTGTTACTGTTACTCGCGCCAATCTTTAAAACTAATGGAGTTAATAATTTCCAACCGCTTAAAAAAAAAAAAAAACTAAGAGCGTATGAGTAAATGAGTAAAACAATTCTAAGACAACGTGCAAACTGCAAGCATCACTTGGTAAATGTTCAACAACCGAACGACACTGTCACAATGAATATATGGAAGCTTACGATGTTAAACTGAATTTTACAGTAACCTGCAATTCCGTCACTAAAAATAGATTGAAAACATGTGCCTCAAACAATTCAGTACGGACAACCGAATTTCGCGAAAAGATTTCAGGTCATGTTGGTTTTCAATACCCTACGGGCGTACCAGCGGTTTTCTTTAGCTTGACTGGCGAATGAGAATTAAGTAACTTCAATGCAGTACGTCTGTGATTCGTGCGTAGATATCTAATACGCGTAACACACAAATCATCCAATCACGAAAGTGGATCTGAGCTAAAGTTTTACGAAGTACAACTGGTCGTGGAATCTTTTCGCGAAAATCGGGTGTGTCTACATTCAAGCAATTCTTTACGACAGCATATGCCTTTGAATGTAGTTGAACCGATAGCTTCTTTAATTGCACTTAGGACGGAAACAGCGTTTCTCGATAACATGTGACTGAAAAATAAGTGCGATTACTACAACACCTGTCACTGTCATAAAATCATTTCATGGCAATACGTGATGCTGTATCCGTAACTTCATTTTCGTCTCACAGACCATAAATAGTTCAAGTCCAACTTATATTTTATTCGCAGTAACTACTTTTTTAAATAACATTTTTGCCCCATGTATAACATGTATATGGTTGTTTCCTAAATATGGCGTGTATCTCAAGCGTCTTATAACATGTTTTTGGTTAGGTTAAAATTTTTATATTTAATTTATAATTAACAGAAATGAAATGGAGAGAAAGTAAATGTTGGTAATACTTAGTACAAATAAACTAATTTACAAAAAAAAAAAATGATCACCTAAATGTGCGATCGCAGGGAAAGGAATTATGTTGCATATGAAAGAAGAATGCATATAATATATAACATAATATTATATATGTATTTTCTTACACTGTGAAATATTTTACTACAATTTGTTTACTTAAAAGTAAAAAAAAAATCAATGTATAAGACTCAATTTTTTAATTAAAATTTAAACGCGTTTCCATTTTGGATGTTTTAGAAAGCGGACATCGCTAGAAAATCTTCGTCAAGAAGGATAATCATAATATTTGCTACTGTTGTACGTAAAAAAAAATTGCCACTAATGTTTAAAAAAAACTCATTTTATGCACGTTCATCTCAGTTGACATTTAACATTCGTAGCTGAAATGGACGTGCATAAAATAAATTATTAACTATATATGTAAACGTTCTTGCTCATTTTTATTGTATACAACTCGAGTAATTATTGTAACGGTCTAGCTTGACGAATCTGTTCCTACCTTTTGAATGCCGCCTTCCGATTATCCTGCTGGCATTAATAAGCCACATAAAAAAAATTCCACGTTGACCGTGTCTGCAGCGGGAGTCCACAAAAAAAAACCGGAGGTACGCGCGACGGCGTCAGCTGACGACGCTCAAAGCCGACAAGTTGAAAAACGAAGCCTCGTGCACGGCGTAACACGGACTCGTGGACGGGCCTTTGGTAACGGATCCGCGCGCGCGAAGAATGACGCCGAGGCGTCGAGCACCGAGAGAGAGAGAGAGAGAGAGAGAGAGAGAGAGAGAGAGAGAGAGACGTCGACGCGGGAATGAGGCGTCTCGTATTCCACAGAGGCGACCCTCAAGCACTCTACGACGTCGCGCGGGCCTAGTACGAGCCCGGGCACTTGCTCAGGTTATGTAAATATACAGAGGACAACCTTTGGACACGCGCGCGGGTGTAGAAAGGCGACGACGACGAAGAAAGAGCAGGATGATAAGGGGGTTGCGAAAGGAGCGTCTAGGTAGTTGAAGACGCCCGGCGGAAGGGGGGGGGGAGGCAGGAGGGGTCGTTTCGACACATCTGCATACCTCGCAGTCTGGCAAGACACTATCCCGCATGCAAACACTTAACACGTACCTCCCTCTGCCGCTTCGTGGGCGGGAAGACATGTTGGAGCGGGGTGGAGAGATTTGGGCGGCTCCTAACATCTCGAAGTTTTGAGAGCCGATGAAGGTGAAGCGAGGTGAGAA
The DNA here is from genome assembly GCA_002778355.1 of Clitarchus hookeri. NCBI lineage: Eukaryota > Metazoa > Arthropoda > Insecta > Phasmatodea > Phasmatidae > Clitarchus > Clitarchus hookeri. Next base: position 523,339 of record NQII01000967.1, on the reverse strand, counting down.
CGGAGCAGCGCTGGAACGAAAGGGCAAGGGGAAACGGGAGATCCCCGAGAAAACCTGCCGACCAGCGGCATCGTCCGGCACGATTCCCACGTACGAATATCCGGGGGCGACCCCGCCGGAAATCGAACCCGGTTCGGTTCGCCTTGGTGGGAGGAGACTAGTCTAGCCACTACACCACTGCGGCCCCCCAAAAAATGTTGAAGACGACGCGCCTTCTCTACAGAGCCTACGACATCCGTCTTTTCATCTGCGTGCACACGATATCTCCAGATTTATTGCGAATGCTTGGCCAGATCACAAGGAAGGTCATGGTGAAACAACTACAATCACGGCACCCAGTGTGATAAATCCCCGCTTCGACCAGTAGAAAAGACGCTCAGATTTCTACCATGTTCGATGACGTCTGCAATAAGAAAAAGGTTTTGTTGAATAAAATAACGCTTGTTTGGCGAAACCAAATTAATTGTTGGTATATTTTGTTGTTATTGTACGGACCCCCTAACTTGAAATATTTGGTTGGTGTAACTATAGATTTGTATAGCTGTACCTACATTAAACAATTTGTGTTATTATTAAAAAAAAAAAAAAAAAAGACCAAGTTTCGAGCCCGAAAGTTTAGCGCCCTAAAGGCTTGGCAAAATCGGCAGAAGCGACTACTTAAATATGAATATATTTGAACACATAATTTTCTAATAAAGGATAAGTACGTAAATAAATATTTTCAAATTTGATGTACTAACTTTTTTGTTTCCTGTTATATTTGTCCCAAAAATTGCAAACAAACTTTCCAGCTGTATTTTCGAAGTCAAATGACCCGATTACCTTACAGTTAACTAAAAAAATGCCGTCGGTATTTCCGTAAAAATAAACATACCAATTTTAATTAAAAAGGGAAATTTTGACGGAAAATGATCGATTTTAATGGAAAAAGGGAAATTTTGAGTGGGAGTGGCCGCCGGGGAACGGAATGACAGAGCATGAACAGCTCCGACGGTCCGATCCCCCATCCCCTTGTGCCCAAACATACCAAATCATTCTACTGGCTTACGTATAGCCGGTTATTGTCGTTTGAATGAAGTATGGCCCTATGACGTAGTCTACAACGATTCCACATAACACGTTCCCTTTCCACTGTCGCGGATTCTCTGTCGCCCAGTAGTGCATATTTCGTAAACTTACGCGCCCATTGTTTGTGAAGGTCGCTTCATCGCTAAATAGTATGTTCTTCAGAAAATTGCTGTCATCCCTTACAGACATCAGAACAAACCTACAAAACAGAACACGCTGCTGGAACTCACCTTCATGTAATGCCCGATGAAAAGCCACGTGATTTGGACGGAATTTACGTTGGTGCAGTATCCGTAACACACCTGTTTTACTTATTCCTACGAACCTGGAATGTTCTCGCGTACCCATGTGGGGGTTTGCATCGACAAGTGCCACATAGTGTTGATGCGTCTCGCCCGTAGCAGTCTTTCTTCGCACTCGTGTTGTGGAACCCCAATCACCTCGTGACAAGAGACGTGTGTGTGAATTCTTCGTATCTTTTTCCGTGAGATGGGCGTACTATTAGGATACCTGTCACCATACATTTGGACGGTTTGCTTGGCATTTCTGCCACTCTCACCGTATATAAGCAGAGCGTCCAGTTTTTCCTCACTCGTGAACTTCATTGCGTACGTACAGCCACACACTGCAATAGCACTTAGATTACGGGGTCTGGTGCTGCGCTGTTATTAGGAAGCGGTCCCGCCAGGAGAGTCACGGCGCGTGTTGCTTGCTTACAGCTGTGCGTACATGTTCACTGCCCCATGCTAGCGGCCAACCTAACTTTATCATATTTGCACTCTATTTATTGGCGTTTCTGCGTTACTTTCCACAGCATATGCCATATCACGGAAATCCTCTTTGCACGTACTTTCAGATGACGTTAAAAATAATTGTTTGTTTCCAGGGGAAAAAAACATAAATGTGGTGTTATTATTTATGTCCATACGCGTGTTACGAATTGTCACTTTGCGAAAAAAAAAAATTACTTGCCCCCGTACGTAATTTCATTTAGCGAAAACCCCATTTCGTGATTTGCAACCGTTCCGGAAATTTTTGGGGGTGCCCACGTTAGGCGGACCATCCGGTATATTTCTCTCAGTGCGCAGAACATTCCAAGACCTTGTGAAGAATTCCCGAAATTCCTCGTTTGGTCTTCACAGCCACTTGAAATACCAAAGAAAATTACAAGCGCGTACTTTAGCACACGTGGTACAGTATATTCATGGTTACTTCCAACTTTTCTGAAGCCCTGATAAAATGCTACGTGCATGCTATTCCTCCGTCTCATGCAAACATAGCAAGGTAACATAAGTATTAATTAAATGCTTGTGATAAATGTCATATTTAGGAAACAAACAAACACGTCATACATGGGTTGATTTTTTTTAAAGGTTTAATTAAAAAAGTGTGAATACATCGATAGACAATAAAGAGCAATTCCATGATATAGCTATCGTGAAACATGTCCCTACTCCCTATACGCCTTGCACTGCCGTAATTTTAATTTTTTTTAAATATATTTTTCCTTTCGAAATTCGAACGCGCGCACATACTAGAAAGCAAGCTGCGCGTTATGACTTCGCACAACAATTGCAGAATTCTAGAACTGTGTGATTTAATTTTACATAATTGCATGCGAGAAGGAAATACAGGAACAATGGGGTATGAGTAACTGCAAATTTTATAATCAAAATATATTTCTATAAAAAATAAATTTTCCCGTTCCTTATAGGTAAGGTTTCTGTTAATGCAACAATTTTAAACTGTAAAAGCCATAATCTCATTTTTTTATTTTATCCACTTTTTTTTTTTTTTTTTTTTTGGAATCGGGTTTTTAACAGAACGCAAAGCAGTACCATTCAACACAAAAGTATCATATTTAAAACACGATAAAAACAGAACCGTAAAGTTACATGGCAACTTTTTTTTTTTTGCATCGCCCGATTTATTTTTATGTTAAAATACGCGGCTAGTATCTGATAACGCCTCGCACAATTCCCTTCGCTTGCAGTCTCGTAGTTTAAAAGCTGCTCCCCCAAAGAAGATGCGGTTCGACATTATTTTCGCCAACTTTTGCAAAAAACCCGCCCGGACTGCATGCTGGTGACGTGGACGAATTAGAGAGAGATATTTTTTATTACAGTTAATATCAGAGTGAAACTTCCAGAGGGAATGTTCGATAAATCCGGTGCGAACACAGTGTTTCTACAATATTATACTGTACTGCTAAAAATATTGTTACAAGAATGCCTGATGGGCTTATCCGAGTTCGTGAGGGATGGAGGTCTTAACAAAAAATAAAAGAACTAAATTCAATAATTATATTTATTCTTAATGATATAAACAGTCAAACAACTGTTATTTACCAGTCTGAGCGTCCTATAAACGCTTGCTATTCTTATTGAGCGCAATATTTAATTACTATATCCATTTCAATTAAAGTCTTTATCACAGTTTTTACTCTTGCTAATGTCCCTTGAACTGCTCCAATTATGTCCACACGTTTAGTCAAAACTGTCTATTTCCATCGTCCCGAATGTCTTTTCACTCACGCATCCAGTCCACAGTACCGCAGATCAGTCCCACCTTCACTGAACACAAGCTCGCCGACGCACTCTCGCAGATCGCCGGTCCGGAATCGCCCAACTATCGCTTAAGGTCGCACGAGACGCCAAACTCTCGGCTTTTAATCACCCCCTCCTCAGAGGCCCGCACGTGGCATTTACACTTGAGGTAGGTTCCATCTAGAACGTTTTCGGCAATCCAAGTTGTTCTGGGAAAGGTAATGGTGATGACGAAATACCTGCGTGATAAATGGGGAAATATGAACTTCTCAGGGTCAGCGAGGCGCGAGCTGCGATTAAGTATATCGGCGTGTGCGGCGGCGTCCTTTATGATAGGCCGCTCGCTTCGTCTAATGTTACAAACTTGACCTCCAGCTCTCGGCGCTTTCCCACGCGAAGGAAACACCAAACAGCGAAATGCAACAATATTGAGTGAAAAATGGTCTTCGCAACGTTATTGAACCCAAGAGTTCAAACACAGTCAAAAATGCTATTTTAAACACAATGAAAATATATATATAAAGTGTTTGGCAAAACAAGTAATTTGTGAGATAATAGTAAAAAAAATATCAGGTAAACAAACCACATCAACTATAAGTAAAGGTAACAGCTGAATGGAAAGTGATACGTATTTGTTGTCATGGTATTTTTTAAATCAATAAATCATCTGTACTAAAATAGCAGTTCATATTATTTTAGGACTGAACACACAAAATTCCGCACGCATTTTTATCCTCAATATCTGTAATAAAACTTTATAATTTAAGGATTTTTTTTTTTTTTTGGTAAACGATCGAGGCGGAAAATAATTGTCAAAGACCAGGATTTCCCATAAGCCTCTCAGAAAGAAAATAAAATAAGATAGAAATACCACAGCTACAGCAGGGTCAAAATTAATATAGTACAACACACGAACGTTATTACATACGCAAAATGTCTTACAATCATAAAAGAAAATAAATGCAAACAAATAATCCACAAAACTATCTCATAAACCATGAAGTCCCAGGAGGCTTAAGGCAAAGTATTACCCGCAGCTGTTATAACCGGCATAGCATTTAACATAAACGTTAGCTAATCAAGTACACCACGTCACAATTTTTAAACTAACAAAGTTACATATAAATTTCTTACTTTAAGCTATGCACTTTAGATACTCGTCAAGCGGTGAGCTAACATACGGCAGATGCAGAGTTTTTTTTTTTTTTTTTTTAAAGAGAGCAAAGTTATGGTAAGAGATCAAAATCGCTCGAGGTACTGCATATCAGTTACAGAATAGATTCTGCATATCGTTAACGTAAGTCTCGAAGGCCGGTTCAATATTCGTTATTATTTATTTATGTAATTGCTTCAACACACGGTACAGTTGTGCACTTCGATATGTCTGTGTCACAACACGTTTAAAGAAATGCGAGACAGTTCAATCAAAATAAGTAAAAAAAATATGGTAGAATACGACGGAGGTATGTATAGAAATAAATTACGACCTTTATAGAATAAAAAAAAAAATCGCCAGTGCAAACGCGCAAGATTACTTGTACTTTGTGAAGTCTGGCGTGGTTAACACCGTTCATATGCAAATTCACGTGACACAATAAGGAGCACGAGTTTCCCCTCTTTTCTTAGGAATACTCGTGTGGCAGAAAACTGATCGACATAGCAAGGCAGGGTCATTCTCGGCGGTGGTGACTTCCAAGCCAGCTGGTTCCACAAAATATAATGGCCTGACATATCGGCGAGTAACTAAGGGACGTAATCAATAAAAGACTAAAGACGAAGAAGACCTATACTTTTACCTTCCATCATATTAAATTATTGAATAATTTAAATTGCTTATCTTTTTTGCGCCAGATTCAGATAACTGTTATTTATTTTAAATCTTATTCCTGAGAAATTTAGATTGTAGTATTTGTCCCAGTTTACATACTATTTATCAACATATATTGGCAATGCGAAAAAAAAAAGTACTTTCGTTTGCGATTATTCTTTGAGTAATACCCACGTGTTATTTAATTTTCGTAATTATTCGATAATGTAGTACCTTTATTACGGTTAAATACATATACTGTGTTTATTACCAACGTGCCAATAATGATGTAAAATGGCGGTTAAAGGATAAAAAAATGGCTGAAAAGGAAAAAGTAATTAAGGACTCAAAAGTACGCACTTTACCGTGAACAGCCCATAAGCGCGTCACCAGCATTGATTCGTCCATCGTCAATGCAACTGCCAAAGTCAGGCGGTCATCAGTGATGGGCGGATTATTTATATTTTAATTTTAAACAGACTTATCTTTCTATATGAACGACACACTTCGACTTGCTTGAATATATTCTTGTTGCAATAAAACAAGGTTAGAGGTAGCGTACATCTACTTCAAAGCACTTACTTAAATAAACAGTGTCCTAACCTCAAATTCTATCCACGTTATTTTTGATAGTGCTATTGGCAAAAAAAAAAAATACAGCCAAACTTTTGATAAAGGAGAGGTCACTGAGAGAAAGGTTTGTTCCCGCCAACACAATAGTTGTTGGTATAGGGCCAAAAATATATTTTGCTGCTCCAACAAAATATTTTGTTGAATCAACGGAATGTATTTTTGTGGCCACTCATTTCATCGCTTTCTTCAAAAATACAACTCGAGAAGTTTTTGAATTTTTGTGACGATTAGGACAGAGTGCTCGATCTAAAGTTTGAATATTGGTCGGGCTTCCAATTTTTACCGTAGGTACAACTAAATAAATTCTTAGTTGCACCAACCACTTCTTATTTTGGGGCAACCAAATAACTGATCCTATACAAACAATTAGTATAGCTGAGCCATACAAAATTTGTTTTAGTGAACAAAACCTTTTTCTCAGTTCGCAGCTCGTATGAGCACTCTACCCTAATTTTTCCTCTACGGGATCAACGGCTTGGACAACCCGAAAAGGGAGAGAGATCAGCCATGGCTTGAGATAAGAAACCGTTCCATAAAAGCACTCGCCTGGAGTGGTTTTCGGAAAACCACGGAAAGCCGAAATCAAGACGATCGTTCCGGGAAACGAATAAGTTTATAGGAACCTGCGTAATTTAGTATTTCGAAGAAAGAAGTACCGATATATCACGTCGGGGTTTAAGGGATATTGAAGATTCCGTGAAAACACACCTTACCTTCTTTTCAATCCCTTAACCCTTCAGTCACAGGTCCTCTAGGACACTGAACACGACATGATCGTAGACTTGAGGTAGACCGATCTCGCTGGCTGCGCACAACCAATCTCCGTGTCCCAACATTGAAGAGCTTTTCTGCCAACACGTCTAGCGAAAACGGCATGGTTAGGATTTGTGGTTATGAAATTGATTCGTAAACAAATGCTTTGCGATGTATGTATACTTCCTCCAACCAATTTGTAATGCAGTTTGATTAAATTCAAATTGGCAAAAGTATTTTATTCACATAATAGTGCTTGTCATTTTAAAAAAAAGATACAAACCAACACGTTCATCACTGTTGACCACGTGACTTTGACAGTTGTGTATGATTGGGATAGGTCAGTGTTGGTTACATGCGCAGAAGACGAATGAGCGGTCTACCTCATCTTTCGTCTATGGACATGACACTGATAATGTCCGCTGTACACGGCAGGAGAAAAAGTACAATAACACAAGTCCTGCACTTGTGACAGATAAAATTCGTAGTGGAGACTAAATTCTGTAGTCTCAAATATCTGCTGCCAATAACATTAAAGGCAAACAATTTTTTTTTCTTGTCGCGACTCATGCGACAGCGTTACAATGATAGTAATTATTACAGTACCGAAGAAAACATTTGTTCATTGCAACGCCTAATATTAATTACTTATTTACATGTAACTGGAACGACCAATGGCCGAATTTCGGCGAATACCTTCTTTGTGGATGCTTAAACCTTAAAAGGAAGCCAACCACAAAATTCCACGTTCCTGTGTCCGGCGTTTTGAGTGGCGCGTTCATTAGTTGATAAGTCAGTCAGTGAAGACACTTATTTTAATGTACAGATGTCATCTAACTGTTACTGTATACTTTTCCAACACACAGCACAGTTACTGTTCGGCAGTATTCGTTTTTCTGGTAACAATTGCACTCACACCACTATTCGCGGTATGTAATGATTTGAGAATAAGATATCTAGAAAAACGAAAACAAACATGTGCGCGAAATTGATTACATTATTGTGCTCACACACCTACTAATTCTTTCTAAGGCACATTTTATCAATACATCTAAGAAACATTTTTTTCCTCAGTCACAATACTTAGTAAGTACAGTTGTTTAATACCTGCTTTGTAACTGCCGTCATAAAAAAAGGCAAGGTTTTCTGTTTAACGGGACTATATTTCCTCTGACTAGGAAATAAAGTCTATTTGCGGTTTCTTCACACTTTTGTTTTTATAAAACCTTTGGAAAATCGCCCCATCTATAACGCGTTTAATTATTTCCTAAGTATGGAATGTATCACAAGCGTTTTATACCTCTGTGAACATAAAGGTATCTTATTTTTCGTTAAATTGAAGTTTTACCTATATTTAATTACAAATCATAATATGTCAATTATAATAAATATTAATAAAAAACAGTGAGAAAACATGTGTGTTGGTAATGCCTAGTGAGAAATAGTTCTTATGCAAAATATTATTACAACTGAGTGCGCCCGAATTCGGTGCGTTTTCCTTTGGTGTAATTTTCTAGACTTAGTTAAGCTTAGATTACGCGAGGCGTAGGAATACCATGGAAGTAGAACTTTGGCAGGGCTTCAGAAAAGCGTGAAGTAACCGTGAATGGATTACACCAAAAAGGTGTCTGTATAATGTGTCCCTTTCTCTCTAATTAATTCAGTTCTCCGTAACAGTGAATACTAATACCGTCACGATCATTTCTAGAAGGTGTAGCTATATACCGGACTGGAGAAGGTTTGGGTCTGAACCTCCGGGATTATTCTTAACTTTTTAGCACACAGTTTGTGTTCACGTGGTTCCACTGCCACTTATTTTATGCTGTTTTCGACCCCGTTCACGAGAAATGTCAAGGTAACAAAACAAGTATTCTTAACTGGCACAACCACAAAATGTTATTTAATGGCGTACCATATATACAGACATGGTTTGCAGGTATACTTAAAAATATCATCATTAAAAATTACATAATACACGTCTCTTCAAACGACGTGGTAAAATTGGTAACTGGAGTACTTTGTTATTCTTTACACACACACACAAACAAACACACTCTAATACGCCACATTCGCTTTCATCTTTACCTTACATGGGTTACACATTATAAAAATTAACAGAATACTAGTAGCTTACATATTGGGCATTAAAATTTATTTTTTTAGTTTTATATAATAACATACACATGCTTTATTTTACTAAACGTTGAATTGTCAAAAGGCCAGCGAAAAAAAAAAAAAATACTTACGAGATTTGTGTAGAACTAGGTAATGACTAAAGCAGAAATTATGTATATATATATTTGTATTTATGTACTTGTCACATTGTCATCTTTACAGTTCCTATGCCTTATTACAAATGTTAACCATAGCACTGAGACTTACAACATTTCACTGCGGCATTATATTAGAGCTCAGTTTTACTAGTGGACATGAAATAAATTTTTAGAAAAATTTCAAACTTGATGTTGTTATGATTTCGCTTAGTATTTCATAAAGAATATATATGAAAAGAGCTGCGTCTGTTTGTGAAGCAATGGCAGTTTGCATGTCTGGCATGTTACCAACGTCACTATTTTTTTTTTTTTGTTGCAGCATCTTCGTACACCTCTTGATAAACGTGACGGATGATAGCTTACAACAGCCATGAAAAAATTCCACTCCAGGTTTTACTACTGCAGATTCTTTGCAGACTCTTCACATATATTCACCGGAGGTGCTTACATTGCCAGATTGTCTCCAACGCTTTGAGCGTTTACACTAAATAAGTGTATCTGCAAATTTTTTGTTTAAACATACTCCTCCGAATTCGAATACACTTGTTGTAAACTAAAGCATTTTGGTTTCATATTTATAATACCCTAAGAAATATTCCCATATATACCATCTCCGTGTTCAAAAAGCAGTGCGATATTGAGCCACGAGCATATAAGACAAATCCGTACCACTCCTAAGCGTTAAATCGTTTCGCAGTATGAAGGAATATCATGGCTTTTTACCTTTACTTGTTTTCAGGAAAGCGTTAATGATGCGAGTAGATAATGCAATGTAAAAACAAGCAAGCACCACTGCTCCGTTATCGTACCACTTAACAAACTTTGAACAAATCTGGTCACAACTTCCTGTAAGTTGTTCCTTCAAAATTGTGTCGAGTTTCAGAATGCACAACCACTTGCTATTCAACATCCAAACTTTAAAAATGCCATATTTTTTTTTTTAGTAAGTTGTGAATTAGTTCTGTTGAACAAATACGGCTATCAAAACATGCGTGGCTGATTTGCAGAGTAGCAACATTACCAATGCTCCGCGACCAAAAGAACTTTCGTTGAGCAAGAAGTGACGGAGAATGTATCTTCACATGATGCATAGTCGCACACAAATTCCTGATATACACTACAATGGACATATACATCATGGCCCCTCTTCTATGGTTAACTCTTGATGTAATGCCGTCTGGAAACCAAGCGACTACATTTATAAGGAATTGAATTCCTTTTGTCTTGCACAACTGGCACACAACTTTGCCTCACGATTTTCAGAACTGGCCTGACTTTCAAATATCGGTAACATTTTGTGTTATCACCGTTCACGAAGTACATACATCGCCAAATACACTGGCGTGGTTTCAAATGTATTACTCCTGCGATATTTTCACAGCGAAAATTGTTAGACCAGTAATTTGTGTGTTAGTATTCAATCGCTCAAGTAATGTTTCAACAGTGAAAAAAAAAAAATTCACAGACTTCATTGAATTTTGTATTAAATCATTTATTTGTTCGTAGAGTCTAATAAGGTGTCTTCAACGAGCAAGCTGATATCAGCAATAAAGAAATGAATTACTGCAGTGAAAAGTAAATGTATCGTGAACGCTTCGCCGTGGTCAGTTAAAGACTAGTGAATGAATTCCCTCATGTTATACAAGAGTATATTTCACAAGCAATATTGGTAAACGCTGTAGTTCCCCTGAAGGCAAGTATACAGTTTCAGATAAAGGCTTTGCAAGTAACGTATTCTTATTCTGTGGAGGATATTGTAGTGTGATGTGTAATTTTTATTCTGAAATAACTGCATTAATTTGTTCACCTGTAACATCGATAAGAAGGGTATGACTTTGTGGACTGCAGGCGTTTAGTTGCCACTACTGTTTGCATAGGTCTTCCGGGAAATTAATAATAAGTGTGGCGAATTTTCTATGGACTATGAACTGAAAGCTGAGCTAATTAACTATGTTGCGAGGCTTCACTAGCTTCTGGGACTAAGTTGATTAAGAATGTCGGAGTTGTTGAGGCATGCATTGTTATCTTTTTTTCCAAATCCCAAAATGTCACAAAATACCTCATCGTCTTCATCGAAAATCAAAGGAATCATTTCAAGCAAGTTGTCTTCTAGTTCAGGAGCTTCACTCTCGGCATCGGAATCTGCGCCACCTTTCGGCGCCATTGCCGCAGTCTTCGCCGCACGAGACAAATGCACATGGTTCTGCAACAAAGAAAAACACGCCAAAGGTGAACACAAGACGTATTATCATAGTACACTATCAATCAACATTCACCCAGACAAACAATACTAACGTTATGAGGTATAAGAAAGAATGGCGAGAAAAAGCAATAAATAAACCACCTATGGTAAAATCTTCACTTACTTATGTTCTCCACAAAACTCTGGTATATATTCAGCAAGATGGAATTGTCCATACGAAACACAAATTACTGGTTAATTTTAATTTGTTTAATAGTAACGCCACAAGCTAAGTAACCTTACAAAACTGACGTGCTACACATTTGTACGACTGGTTTTAAACTGTAATATTTTCCTAATTGTGTTTAAATATAATGGTCTTACAAATTACTCTTCAATAAAAAAAACAGTTTAAAATTCAACATGCCAATACAATTTTTTTCCGAAAATAAAACGTTAACGTACCTTACGTTCGTCCATGAGTCTGCCTCCGCATGACATTGCCGCAGTTGTCGGATTACCATTCCGTCGAGTTGACTTGGTAAGTTACTACACAGATGCTCTGTAAGCTGGGATGGTGGCAACAAAGGTTCCATGCATGTTACTCTGCCAAGAAGAAAGCAAACAATCCGGAAACAAACACAAAAATAAAACTGTAACGTGTGTAACGTTACTAAGTTAAGGGTTAATGAAACTGAGCCATGCAGAAAACCAATAAAATAACCATTCCGTTATCTAAGCCATCTTCTCTAAAGTGCAAGTAAATACAAATACTATACGTAATTTACAAGTTCTTAGCCCATTCAGACCCAGTGTACTCTCTTGTGTACATTACGCACGTGTAGGTAACTTTCGGTCTGTACTGTACACTGAGAAACACAATGACCAATGATCTTACCTGTGGGTAAATGATTCGCAAACAACCTCACTGGTCTAGGTCATAATTGGTTCGTATTACTGTAGCCGAACATAGAACTTACAGCTCATTGGCTGGGACAGTGAAACAAGTGTTGTGTCGACTTAAGTACAGTACGCATCATAAATGTTTTTGTTTGCGACCCTGAAACCGTGAATTAAAAAAAATCTGAAAGGGTTAAGCAATTATATTTCTTGTCTTGCTCGAGTTCAAGTCTTTTTGTGGAAGCTGCTGAATAATGCATTTCGATTGAAGAAATTCACACTGTTCGGCGCAGTTGCGACTCGGGAGTCATTCACTCCATCGGAATTGCGAAGTATACAATTATATGTACAAAAAACTTAATTATTTTATCAAATAAAAGTTTTTTTTTTTAGTTATTTCATGCTGAATGATGCATGAGTTACTCAGGTTCAACTAAAATGCCAAATAATAGTTCATGATTGAAAACGCAAACTAAGAATTCGTCCATATCAGTACTTGATCATTGGTTTTTTTTTTACTCTACAAAACACTTTTAATGAATTTGAAAAATTATCAGAGTACTTAACCTCAGGTGTTCGGTATTTTGGGACGCTCTTTTGACATTGGTGAATCCAGTTCAAAAGTTTTTACGCTTACATATGATGATCAAGGTTCGACAAAAAAAAAAAACTCAACATGTAATAAAATTTTTTTCTTCTTTAAAGCTGGTACGCACAATAATGATTGAAACATAACACAGAGGTGAACAGAATTATTGTATTATGGTAATTTTTCCTTTCATTCTAGCCTTACAATTACACTTAAAATTAACCTGTTCGGTCCCTTACCAACGATATATATGTTGCAAATGGAGAACGTTTTTGGAAGGTACTGTATACAACAGCGAATCAGTGCCCGATGCTTTAATTGTCTTCCTTGTGATAAATATTATTTGTTGAAGGTTCTTCATCTCTAAATCTTCAAAAAACACTTTGGCTGAAATCAAACATTGTGCTCACATAACTGTTTGAAAATTGTTTGCCAAAAATTTTAAGGTTAAAATGCTGATTGATAATTCTTATATTAAAAAAAACTACGCGAGAGTTATTTTTCAACTGATTTGACATTTTTATAACATAGTTATTGATATTTTATCGCAAAACCGCAAAATATCTTAAAATTGCAGAAAAAATGTTAGCCACTTGAGCAGTCTTAAGCGACAGGTGTGCGATGACAGTGAAGTGACAAGCCAGCAGAACGACGAGTGGCGACGAAAGTGACCAGCGGGAGTGAAGTCTGCGAACTACAAGCATCGGTGAGAGAGAGAGACTGGTGGACGGGACTATAACTGGATAAGTGAGTGACAGACATTTGGAATGATGGAAATAGAGAGACTGAGAGTGTGCAAATAATGAGTGTGAATTAAGCGACTGCAAACAATATAGATACAAGAGTAATAGTGGAAATAGATAGTTTAATGGGTAAATAATAGCTGTGTGGATAAATCAAAAATCAAATCCAGTTAGTTTATTTTTATTAAGACCTCCATCCATCCCTTACGAAATCAGATACACCCCTCTGGCGTCTTGTAACAATATTGTTTTTAATCCCCAATTCTTTTTTTCAGTTTGTAAGCGAAAAACATCTGGCTAAAACCCCTGTGTCGATAAACCCTCACGGCCAAATCAGATATGCCTCCGTAGGTAAAGCAGGAACAACATGCGCTGAGCGACGGCGGCTGCGTCGTGGCGAGAGGTTCGTCCCGCATACGTCAGAACGCGACATACCGTCGTTGCTGGGCCGAGTTCACACGTGCACAACACAAGGGACCCTCCTCCCCATCTCAGTTGGCACAGGAGCCGGCGAACAAAAGCCCGGGGCTTCGCCCGCGCACCAAGGACAATTCGGATGCGACGATTGTCTGCAGGTCACGTCTGCCAACCCCCCTCCCCCCCGTCCCACTTAACCCCATCCCTTTTCCCGCCAACAAACTAGGGCTCTCCGGAGTTCGCGTGCTGGCTCGATGGCTGGCGCGTCGCGAGATGTTTTATCAGTTAATTAACTCGG
>NQII01000967.1:498557-509059 GCA_002778355.1 Clitarchus hookeri | reverse complement strand
AAGAACGAGGATGATGGGAAGGGGGGGGGGGTTGAAATAAGATAATTGCACCTTGAACAGGGGGTTGGAGGGGTGAAGCACAAGAGACGACGGAAAACTAGAAGTGGGCAGGCACACTCACTGCGTTCTGCGCTACACGATGTCTTGATTACATCGCCCGCCTCGGAGTTGACGCTAGCGAGAACCATCCTCCTCAAAAACAGTCTCTCCTAGGTTCGCGCCCGTCGGCGAATGAACGTCCCCCCCCNAAATCTCTCCCTGGAAAACTTCATTTCTTTCCACGGCGCTTGAGATTCTCGGGATTCCTCGCGACGCTAAATGTCGCGCTTAGCGGTACGACCTGCCGGGGATAGGAATATTCCGGAGGTAGAGAATTGTGAAGTGGGTGAAGCCGAAACTGTCTGCCTCTGATTAAGACAACGCAGATTTAATTTATTCTATTTGATTCCAAGGTTTTCTACTCTACAGCGGAAATACTACCATTTCGTACTATTAAAAAAAAAAAACGCCCCTCGCTAACAGAGTATACTCACAGGTATAGTAATACAGTTTCTTGTTCGCAGATCAAAGCGGAAGTTTGTGTGAATGCCCAGTTGTATATCATCAGGAACTACTGCACAATCCATTGATGTGTTGCACACAGCAGCTGAAACCTAACTAGAGCATGTACTCCCAACGAAACAATTACACGCACGGTTATCACTGTATCGTGGTTGGAGAGCAAGCTATGTGACACTCCGTGTAAAAATGAGAAAAGTTAATGTTAAGAAATTTTAAAAATGGTTTTACGTTAACGTGACAGCAAACATCAGCAGTACGTGAACGCGTATAATTGACAGCTGATGTCTACTTTAATTATTCTTCTCTCTGCTGAAATATAACTGGCTGTCTACTTCCTCCACTCTTTTCACGGGTTGGAATTAAATACATTCCGCTTTTTTTATTTTGCGTAGCTTTGACAGCGCCAATGGCGATTATGTTATATTCACTTCATCTTCCTTATCATTTATGTTGTTTTCTGGCTTGTAATACAGTTTTCAATAACTAATAGAGTCATGAAATGTTTCACATTGGTTCAATCGTCTGCTTTTCAGCAGTGATCATAGTTATCGTTTCTGTCGTTTTTTTTTTTTNGAAATGTTTCACATTGGTTCAATCGTCTGCTTTTCAGCAGTGATCATAGTTATCGTTTCTGTCGTTTTTTTTTTTTCACTCTAGCCTGATTGATCCCCCTAAAAGCATCAGTCCTGCCACCGTTTCATATTCTCACAGACNTTTTTTTTTTTTCACTCTAGCCTGATTGATCCCCCTAAAAGCATCAGTCCTGCCACCGTTTCATATTCTCACAGACCAATACTCGATACATAAGCTTTCGAAAACTTGTTTCAATCTCAATTCAAATTTAATCAAGCCCTTAGAGTCTGCGTTTAAGAGGCCAAAAAATTTACGTGTTATATTAACTGAACTATCTAAAGGAAATATACGTAGTTCTGTATAACAAAATTAAACGCAAAAATAAGTTCACCTGGGGAACTTAAGGATGGACAGAGTCGCTGTGAAAGATACACCTAAAAGTTACAACAGAAATTCAGTTCATTGATAGGCAAATTAATACATTTTTCATTAACGAAAAAGAGAATTATACCTAACATCAGGTCTGGAAATGCCCTTATATTAAACTTTAAACAATTAAAATAAAGCCAGAAAAATTCAATTTCTTGCACTCAAGAGTAACGTTGAAAATATACCGTTTTGCTTTTCAAAGGAGACGTGGTATGACCTCCAAATAGTGGATTCTGCAAAGCCTTCCATTATTCGTGTATAGGTTGTTCATGGTAAAGTGAGCACTTTTGAGGCCCTAGTTGCTTTTTCCTTTCAGCCATATTTTATCCTTTAACCGCCTTTTAAAATAAATATTGCCATGTAAGTAATAAACACGGTGTGTATATTCCGCCGTACTCGGAAGTTAGCGTCTAAGGCTAAAATAAAATATATTTATTGACTATTATTCAAAATGATAGGGCTTTCAAATGTGCTCACTTTACCATGAATGGACTATAATTACTAATTTCGTTATACGAAAGCCGTAGTCTTAGTTTCTCTTCCACCCAGGTAACAAGTTACTTACTTATTGACGACACGACACAGCCGACGCTCCGGAATGCCAGATCCCATTTATTCACTCCTCAGGCTTACAAAATCTAACCTCACGTCGATACCGGCTTCGTAGAAGTTCTTCCCAATTTGACTTGTTTGCGGCATCATACTCTGCCTAACAAACAAAAAAAAACTGATAGTTTGAAACGCGATGATTGGAGACATGTCATTTTTAAAGTTCTCGCGATGCTGGCGATACTTACGTAATTTCTACTTGAACCAGTCGTGTACACAGTTAAGTTCTAAAATCACAGATTGCTCGCCTGTGATTGGTAGCTGTTGCTGTCGCGCGTTATTTCGTGGTCGTAAAGAAGCACTGATCCAGCACTACAACACATTTCAAAAGTTACGACATACGATCACCGAGAAGGACATGCGGGTCCTCCGAGACGATAACAATGCAATCAAGAATTCTAATAAAGTAAATTTTGCTGGGGGTTAGCCGATATTGGTGGCGTGTCGATCAGAACTGCGGTAGGATACTGAATGGTGGATATTTAGCAGACTCGTTTAGTTATGCATAAGTTCAACGAGTCTGATTATAATTTTATTTTAATCTACTATGCTGGGAAGATAGCAATTTGCACAGATCCGCTAAACAAATTAATAGACTTAAAATAATGACACGACCACCTCTGTTGAAATTTTGGACCACATAAAAAAAATACCAATCTCTCAAGCATAATAATGTTAGCAACCGGATTTTACAAATATATTTTTTGCTTTACATTTAAAAAATCCCGTGTATACTTTATCCATAGGCTGTTAAGCTATTAAAACAGTTGCAGTTAAGGAGAATGCTTGCTTTTTTTCAAGTAGATCATTTAGTGTAGGAAAATAAGCATCTCGCCTTAACGAACATTCCTGCTATTTACGACATTTTTACTTCCACAGAAAGGAACTGATTATGATATTAGTATGTGTGTCGCATCCATTGGGCTTAAGCAAATATNACATTTTTACTTCCACAGAAAGGAACTGATTATGATATTAGTATGTGTGTCGCATCCATTGGGCTTAAGCAAATATGTTGGAATTGAAGTTGCAAAACGTTACGGTATAGCAATATTATAATTATTTCACGTCATTAATGACTGCTACTTCAACTCACAGGTTATTAATAATATATTAATGCGCGCGTCATTGTCCCACTACCGTAAGACATAATACTCATTTTCTATTTCCTACTTTTTATTTCTGCAAACATCATAATTATTTTCCTAAGAAGTTCACTCTATTTTATCTTCCTATATCAAAATCATTTTACAGGTAAAACGATGTTATATACGCTATGGTTCGTTGGTTTCCTTATCTTGCCATTTTTATTGCTTAGCAGATATTTTACTACCACAAGAGAACAAATACATGTTCTACAGTATATACACAAATTTACCCCAATTTCTTGTCTCGGATTAATCCAGCATCGTAGTTCCACAAATTAAAATGTGCTGAGATTTCAAAACAGATTTAATACTTGCATGGGAAAGGTATGTTGTCTCTCCCGGTAGATTTGTAATACACTGTAAATATTTTTTAAGTACTGAGGTTACTATGAGAAAAGTATGCTGAAATACCAACATTTCTCTTAATGCAAATATTGTTACATCTGCGCCATGCAGATTTTTTAAAAATCTTTGTACTTTTTCAACCTTTCATCCCTCTGTGCTTTTTCTGCAACTCTCATTTCCATCTTGTTTTTGTGCAGATTACGTTTCACCAAAATGTTCACAATGATAGCGCATGCTTGTTACCGCTTCCTTGCGTTCGCCTTTTCTACACTCGCTGTTATTTTTCTCTTTAACTAATCTGCTTACTTTCTCCTTTGTTCCTTTTCTCTTCTTCGTTGCTCTGCCTAAAATTATTTTTCACGTCTTTCCAACGCTCTCCTGGAAATTTACATTTGCACCTTTGTCTTTCGAATTAAGCGATAATAATTATATAGTTTATTTTTTACACTAAACTGACAAATCTTATTCATTTGTTCTCTCAAACCAAGCCTTCCAATAAAATAGCCATACGCTCTCAATAAAAATGAATGTTAATGTAGTAAAATAGTCACTTTAACCTCGATTTCTTTTACCACATCCTTTTCCANGCTCTCAATAAAAATGAATGTTAATGTAGTAAAATAGTCACTTTAACCTCGATTTCTTTTACCACATCCTTTTCCACGACTTGACACATAATATTCACCGGACTTTGGTATTGTTAGTTTTTTTTTTTTTTTNACATTTTTACTTCCACAGAAAGGAACTGATTATGATATTAGTATGTGTGTCGCATCCATTGGGCTTAAGCAAATATTTTGGAATTGAAGTTGCAAAACGTTACGGTATAGCAATATCATAATTATTTCACGTCATTAATGACTGCTACTTCAACTCACAGGTTATTAATAATATATTAATGCGCGCGTCATTGTCCCACTACCGTAAGACATAATACTCATTTTCTATTTCCTACTTTTTATTTCTGCAAACATCATAATTATTTTCCTAAGCAGTTCACTCTATTTTATCTTCCTATATCAAAATACTTTTACAGGTAAAACGATGTTATATACGCTTGGTTTTCAAATGGTTCGTTGGTTTCCTTATCTTGCCATTTTTATTGCTTAGCAGATATTTTACTACCACAAGAGAACAAATACATGTTCTACAGTATATACACAAATTTACCCCAATTTCTTGTCTCGGATTAATCCAGCATCGTAGTTCCACAAATTAAAATGTGCTGAGATTTCAAAACAGATTTAATACTTGCATGGGAAAGGTATGTTGTCTTTCCCGGTAGATTTGTAATACACTGTAAATATTTTTTAAGTACTGAGGTTACTATGAGAAAAGTATGCTGAAATGCCAACATTTCTCTTAATGCAAATATTGTTACATCTGCGCCATGCAGATTTTTTTAAAAATCTTTGTACTTTTTCAACCTTTCATCCCTCTGTGCTTTTTCTGCAACTCTCATTTCCATCTTGTTTTTTGTGCAGATTACGTTTCACCAAAATGTTCACAATGATAGCGCATGCTTGTTACCGCTTCCTTGCGTTCGCCTTTTCTTCACTCGCTCTTATTTTTCTCTTTAACTAATCTGCTTACTTTCTCCTTTGTTCCTTTTCTCTTCTTCGTTGCTCTGCCTAAAATGATTTTTCACGTCTTTCCAACGCTCTCCTGGAAATTTACATTTGCACCTTTGTCTTTCGAATTAAGCGATAATAATTATATAGTTTATTTTTTACACTAAACTGACAAATCTTATTCATTTGTTCTCTCAAACCAAGCCTTCCAATAAAATAGCCATACACTCTCAATAAAAATGAATGTTAATGTAGTAAAATAGTCACTTTAACCTCGATTTCTTTTACCACATCCTTTTCCACGACTTGACACATAATATTCACCGGACTTTGGTATTGTTAGTTTTTTTTTTTTTTTCAAAACCTGAGGTCTTAATTAAATACAAGAGGTAATAATACTGTCCTGAGTTACTTATAACCAATCCATAAAATAAATATTCAAAACTTAATATATTTTCAATAATGGCTGTCGCTTGCCATTTACAGCAAATGTTTACATAATCGTCCACCCCTAAACAAAAATTAATACTATCAAATAGTTACAATACGTATCTATACATATTTCATTAGCAACTATTGAATCAATATTAAAATTTGTATATACGATATCTGATAGTGCCAGTATTTACAATGTAATCATGTATCACTCCTCCATTCCGTTCCACCTTGTATCAGTCCAGATATCACCAGTTTTTCCTGTTTTTCCCGCCCGTCGGATACCACGCCCTCTGCAGCACTCGCGCACTCTCGTTCGTAGCCGCTGCACACACACACACACATACACATACTCGTCCGTTGCAGTCTCTCACTCCTTTGTTCACAGCCGGTCCTTTTCTTCGACGTCCCTGGATGCCCNCATATTTCATTAGCAACTATTGAATCAATATTAAAATTTGTATATACGATATCTGATAGTGCCAGTATTTACAATGAAGTCTGTATCACTTCTCCATTCCGTTCCACCTTGTATCAGTCCAGATATCACCAGTTTTTCCTGTTTTTCCCGCCCGTCGGATACCACGCCCTCTGCAGCACTCGCGCACTCTCGTTCGTAGCCGCTGCACACACACACACACACACATACTCGTCCGTTGCAGTCTCTCACTCCTTTGTTCACAGCCGGTCCTTTTCTTCGACGTCCCTGGATGCCCNTACACATACTCGTCCGTTGCAGTCTCTCACTCCTTTGTTCACAGCCGGTCCTTTTCTTCGACGTCCCTGGATGCCCTGACCTTCGCTAGAACGTGTTGTCCTCAAGCCAGGTGGCTATCGCAGACAGCCGACTCTGGCTGCGATCGTATTTATATCGTAAGTGCCCTGACCCAGAACCTTCTCCAAACCTCGCGATACGCCTAGGGAGGTGATTGCTGGAAGGTTCTACCACATGCTCTCAAATCGTAGACTCCTCCGGCAAGGTGGGGTAGCGACGTCAGTCCAGTTCAGCTGTCAATTCCTTCCCCTTCCCCCAGCACCGTAGCGACATAGTAGCAGCTAGGTCCCTCTGGAGGAGAGGCGGGTCATGATGAGTCATCACCCACTGCACTGAGACTGACCACGCATAACATTATGTTTAACTCAGCAATAATATTGACAGTACTAATTTCTTATAATCTGGGAATAATTATTATGTTACCATATGCTGGAAATATATCCAAAATAATCGCATTTCTGTTGAATAGCGGATACAAATATTCCTTTACCACTAGGGACAGGTAAATTCATAAATTTATGTCCAACATCAATAACACCTGCGGAATCTATTTAGCGGATCTCATTTAATTATTTCATAAAATTCAATATTTCTATTTGAATATTCAATTTTATTTGTTATTATTATCTCAAGTGCTATAATACAGGATAAGTATAAAAGAATACCCCAACTTTGAAGGTCTATAATATCAAAACCAAACAACCTACAACCTTGATTGACCAATCAAATGAATCGTGGAGTCATGAAGTTGGTTTACCACACATTCATAAATGTTCAAAGTGACCACCACGAGCGGCCCGAACATCTACGCGATAATCAAACTCGTTCCACACGTCAGCATGTCCGGTGTTACGGTTTGGAAGGCATCCGTAATTCTCGTTTTGAAGTCGTCAATGTTAGCCGGCAATGGTGGACGAAACACTTGATCCTTTATGTACCCCCATAGAAAAAACCGCACGGGGTAATATCCGAGCTTGTTGGGGGCCAGCGATGAAGAGCCTGGTCACCAGCTGCTCCTCGACCAATCCAGCGTTGCGGCAACGTCTCGTTCAGGTATCCGCGAACAGCTAGGTGCCAATGGGGTGGCGCATCAGAAAGGAAACATCAGACTATCCCCTTCACATTGGCGTGTTGAATGCGAGCTCGCAACCCCCTCACCACCTCAAACCGAGAGTTACGAACGCCATCCAAACTGTAACACTGGACATGCTGACAAGAGCGTGGAACGAGTTTNTCCTCGACCAATCCAGCGTTGCGGCAACGTCTCGTTCAGGTATCCGCGAACAGCTAGGTGTCAATGGGGTGGCGCATCAGAAAGGAAACATCAGACTATCCCCTTCACATTGGCGTGTTGAATACGAGCTCGCAACCCCCTCACCACCTCAAACCGAGAGTTACGAACGCCATCCAAACTGTAACACTGGAAATGCTGACAAGAGCGTGGAACGAGTTTGATTATCACGTAGATGTCGTTCGGGCCGCTCATGGTGGTCACATTGAATATTTATGAATGTATGGTAAACAAACGTCACGGTTCCACGATTCATTTGATTGCTCAAACAAGGTTGTAGGTTGTTTGGTTTTGATGTTATAGACCTTCAAAATTGGGGTATTCGTTTATACTCATCCTGTACATTCCAAGTTCTTGTCATAACTTGCGTTACAATGTTCGATTTTCTATTATTTTACTCTGGATCATCGGAGGCATCCTTAATCAGTGGGGATATTTCTTACACGGCAAAAATGTTGATAAAACTGACCCTGAAAATTACAATATACATAGACTTTGTATGTTAAAATCCCATTGTATAAAATATATTACAATGCACTGTACAGTAAAGTTTACATAAAGGACAATAAAATATCACGTGCAGTTGTGTAAAAATCACTATGCAAAGTGCACATAACCTTTTCAGACACCTTCTCCATTGACTTAACAGCATATCTGAAACGAAGNAAAAATCACTATGCAAAGTGCACATAACCTTTTCAGACACCTTCTCCATTGACTTAACAGCATATCTGAAACGAAGCAGAATCAATCATTTTCTCGCATGAAAATCTTTACAACACTATAATAAAATAAGCAGATACACGTACAATTACTTATGGACAGCTAGATACAAAGAGAAATTATATTTTCAGCCACATAAGCATTTTAGCTAACGCATTGACGCCGTAAGTGCGAATAATTTCTGTTATCATGTAACATTTTTTCGTAAGTGTATTTACACTCTTGGGATATTACAAACTACTAAACACGGAAAGATATCGATTACAATTTATAAAAACTAAAAAAAAGAAAAGTTTGGAACTACTTAATGATGGTATGCACAGAAGGTGATCTACGTAGACTGTTCAATCCAATAAGCAATTAAAAATCCCACGAAATTTTTATATTTCAANATGCACAGAAGGTGATCTACGTAGACTGTTCAATCCAATAAGCAATTAAAAATCCCACGAAATTTTTATATTTCAATATCTACTTATTTTACTATGTCACTTCATTGTTGGATTCAAATGTTACACGTACACTACATAAAGTTAGCTGTAGTAACATTCACAGCCTTATCACTTCGTCATTGTTCAGGTTTTTTTAAACACATTAAATGCATGCTGTACAGTAGTTGGATCTCGTCGAACCCTCCTTAAGGCTAGTATATACATACAGAACAGTGCAGACTAGGATGCTATTATGTTTAAGGGTATTCAGTGCTACTCTCCTTATTACTGCAGAGTCATTTTCCTTTACAGCGTAAGGTACCTTTTGTCATCTAATTTTCCCACAAATATGCATTGGTTGTTTCTATCATATATACGTATGACCTGCTTACATTACACGACAGAGAATTTTCCCACAATGTTTTCGTAGGTTTTATAAAGAAATACTCCGGATCACTTGAATTAACTATTTATTAGTTTTAAGAAAGAACAATATAATTTTCAACAAGGCACATAGCGCCATGACACAACAACGGTAGCTTGATAGCTAATAATTTGTTTACACTATTGCCATCTTAAGAATATAAAACCTTTTAATATTGCATTGCATATTATATTACAACAGTTTTATACTGGTGTTNCTATTGCCATCTTAAGAATATAAAACCTTTTAATATTGCATTGCATATTATATTACAACAGTTTTATACTGGTGTTCAGCAAAAATACGTTTTCAAGACTCAATATTCACAGGCTCATATCTCCTTTAATATCCCGTTCAGGTATACGGTGTCCTACATATACACCTCACAAAAAGTTTTGAATATTGTGAGATACAGCAGTTTGGGTGGTAGGAGTTATGTGGCTCTTGTGTGATCAACAGAGAGCGTACGAACACGTTGAGCATGCCTGGGACAAGTTGGAAACAGCAGTTTATAATCGTCCACAACCTCCAGAAACACTTGCAGATCTCACAAGAGCTCCCAGATGAAATGGGACCTACGTCCAGAAGGAACAGTCAACACAGTGATTACAAGCATGCCACGGCGTGTTAGGGACCTGTACAATGCATATGGAGGCCATACACGGTACTAAGCTGCATTGGGAAGAACACTCCCTAGTCAGACACACCATCAAGTTAATTTTATTGTTATTTCGTGTTTATTTGTCTGTGATATTGGGGATATGTTTTTTTTTGTTAGAAACTGTTGTTGTTAACGTTGGTACCGTCTAAATGCTATGCTTAATTTAAGTGGTATACTCCACACGTTTGTGCATTCTCTATGCGTATTCCAAACTTTTTGTGAGGTGTTTATTTTCGACTATTTTTCATGGGGGATCACCTCCCGTAGTTTGGAGGTTTAATTTCCGAACAGCCTGTACATACGCGCTTTTAAGTACGGGCATTTCGCGCCTCGGCTGGTGCTCGGCGCCCCGTCACTTTACAGCCCATAAGACAAATCCTTCCCCCCGCCTTCCGTCATCGGCTACGCCGCGCGTAAAAACTGTCGCCGAGTGTATTAATTTCTTCGCAGACGTGCAAGGAAAGAGAAAGAAGGAGAAAAAAAAAAAGAAGCTCCAGGAGGGTAGAACGAAGACAGATGACGGGGG
>NQII01000967.1:461188-498549 GCA_002778355.1 Clitarchus hookeri | reverse complement strand
GCATGTTGAAGCGCCGCGTCGTGGTGGGGTGCGGAAGATGGTATAGGGGAAAAAGGGGGTTGGGGGTTGGGTTTTCGCATGTTAATATGCCGGCGAAAATATGCGAGGTGCGAAAGTTACGCCTCGAGGATATGGCGGCGGATCGGTAACTGCCGGCTTTAGTGCAGGTGTCGGCTGCTTCCCCGCCCGCGACGGCGCGGTCGTCGGGAAACTGCCGACGATAACTCGCCGCGCGCGCGAGAAGGCGAAGACGGCCCACGCCACTTCCCTAACCAACCGCGTCGAACGGCCTCGCCGAACGATGCTCGTTCGTTTCCCTCCCGGCGGTGTTGCCGCGCACGCGCGACTACAGTTGTACCGCTGACTAGATAAATACATACCTACAGAGTAAAATATTTCTGTACTTTTTTACAATTAATTCTTTGGAAACTATTTGCCATATATTTACTTGTAAATCTACAGCTGAAATATTGTGCATTTAAAACACACTATAAAAAATAACATACAATACTGTTTATGTAGCTCAATATTTATAATAAACTTGAAGTCTACAACATTTTCTTGTTAAAATTCAACATTAATTCTAAACATTCTAAACAAAGGTTTTGAAAGGTTTTGTAAAATTTACTGTAATTAATTTGTAGTGTAACAAAAATATATTTGGCAACTAGTCTCTAAAACATTCCTCGTACAAATGCAGCATTTTTTTACAGTGTAGTCCATTCGCGGTTTCTTCACACTTTTTTAATGAAACGTTTGGAAAATCACCCCAAGTTGATGTAGGGTTCCCCCCCCCCTTAAAAGCGTTTTATGCTTCTATTAATATAAAAGTATGTCACCTTTTAATAAATTGAAATTTCACTTATATTTTAACTATAAATTATTTTATTTCATTTGAAAATATGTGAGTTGATAATGCCTAGTAAGAAATAGTTCTTATGCAGAATGTTATTAATGCGATTACGCGCGAATGCGGTGCGTTGTCCCTTTGGTGTAATTTTTCCGGACTTGATTAAGCTTCGTTTGCATGAGGCGGAGGAATATTTTGAAAGTGGAACTTAAGCAGGGATTCAGTTCAAAAAAAGTTAGAAGCAACCGCGAATGGACTGCACACGGAGACGAAATGGCATGGCGGTTCCTTTGATATGGACGTAATCTGATTGGCCACCGCGCGCCACGAAAGGTTCCCTATTGGCTTGGCTGCTGGCTGGCAAGTTAGTCACCCGGCTCTGATTGACGGACAACGTTCCCGTCAAGCTGCTGGTCAGTGACGTCATATTGCCGGAGCGTACGGCTAGAGTTCGCGGATTAGGCGGCTACTTCATCTCAGTAAATCTAGGTACTGTGTGCTCTGTGGTTGTCCCCATACGACTACAATCTAAAGAAAATTTTTTTCGTCAATTTAATTCATCGCATACGTACAGTGAGAAAGCATAAATGGTGAAGATACACCCCCCCCTCCCCCCCCCACACACACACACACATCCATGGCAGCATTCTCGCGTTTGTCGAGGAACGAATCAAATGTATAGAAGTAACGTTTCTATGTTTGCGGAGTGATATGTGGTAAATTTTCTACACCATATATGGTCTAAAAACTTGCATTAAAGATTTAAAAAATTCATTGAAAAAAAAATTACAGCTTATATATTTTGTCTTTTGTACGATTTACGACTAGACATAATCGTACACATGTTCGTAAAACTAATTTAAAAGGTCTTCAGTTATTGAAAAACACATAAATTTAAAATATAGAGACAAAATTTACTCTAAATATATTTCCAATACCCAGGAACTCCAAAAACAAATAAAACACGATTTAATAGTGAAATCGATTTTTTTTTACGATATATTATTCGGGACGAGACAATCGATGATTGCAGGTCAGCAGTTCGAGAGCATAAGCTCATGCGTCACGATGGAAAATTCGATGGAAGGTTACGCACACGGCTGAAATTTTAGCAATCAAAGAGGGCGGTGAAGCAATTTTGTTTATTTTGTTATGAGAAACAGTGATAAGACTATTGACAACGAATAATAAATTAGTAAGTAGAAAACGACGGAAATGTTTACCGATTCTAAAACAGCATTGCGTAAAAATTATGACAAAACATTCGTGTTTATTTAACACAGAAATTTTCCAGTCGTAACAACAAAACGACTAGGCTGTGTGCATAAATGGGTAATGCTGAAGACGTGAGTGAAGATTGTTCCTGAACCACAGTTGCGAAAGCCAAATCATAAGAAAATGCACTCGCCATTACTTGTGCGGCAGCAAGCATCGTGTGACAGGTTATTCCACAGAACCCTCTACACCTGCTTGCATGCAGGCTCGGGTAGCAAGTCTCGCGGCAGCTTTCGCCCGAGCTCGAACAGAACATGTTTACCGTGGCACACAGTATTTCATTTTCGAGATGTGAACAGACGGCGTTTTTTTTTTTTTGCAGTGTGTTATAATTTTTTTAAATTTAATACGTTTTGCGTGCATCGTTCAGTACGTGTTCGGCAAACTTCTTAAGTTCCGAAGAAATTTTTAACACGTTACGAAAGGAATTGTGCTATTAAAGTCATTGTTTTTGTGCATTATATATTTGAAACCGTGGAGCGTGTACACCTATCTAAAGACTGTTCACAGTAAAAAAAGCACTTCTAAAATCAACCTGTGAAAAAAAAAATACTGCCGTTAACGGAATATATTATACCGTGCACATTGGTCCACAGGCTTCCAAGTTAGCAGCAAACTAAGAAAAATAGTTCGTAGACTTGTCGTTGTATTCCTAGTGTAATTTTAAAATTATGGCAAATAAAGTTTGTGCATTTTTTCTTTATATATTTTAGAGTACTAACTGGCATGGATATTAGTAACAGAGGTTCCTAACAATTTCGCGCATGAATAAATTAATTAGGCTAGTGCCAATGTAAATTTTAAGAATGGCGGAAGGATACAAAATGAATATCCTAATCAAGGCTTTCTTAAGTCCCAGTGAACAGTGAACAGCCTCTACTTCAGTGTATAGTTCATTCGCGATTACTTCACACTTTTCTGAAGCCCTGCTGAAGCCCTGCTGAAGTTCTACTTCCAGGATATTTCTCCACCTCGTGCAAACAAAGTTTAACAAACTCTAGAAAATTACACCAAAGGGACGACGCACCGTATTCGTGCGCACTCAGTTCAACAACATTTTTCACGAGAACTATTTCTTACTAGGCATTACCAACACACCTATTTTTTCTCTTTTTCTTCTGTATTAATTATTAATTATATATTGTAATATATAGATCAAATATAATTAATATTGGAATTCAATAAAAAATAAGATACTTTTATGATAACTAAAAGTATAAAACGCTTGTGAACTAAGTCTATGATATATTCACGAAATAACCAAACACGTCATATATGTGGTGATTTTTCAAAGGTTTTATAAAAAAAAGTGTAAAGAAACCGCGAGTAAACTATACCACTATTAACCTGCAGTTTATAAGATACGACTTGTCGACTGTGTCACCTGGCAACCTTGCCTCCTGGAGTCGGTAGTAGTGTTGGCCTCTGCTCGCGACAGAACTTGCACGCCGCCTTCTTGCTGATTTCCCAAGAGTTTTCGGTGAACGTGTTCGATCAAGCAGGGACTTGCAGGACTCGCATTTGGAAAGTGGTAAGCTTCAGAATGGACGCAGAGTACTTAAGAATACAGAGGCGAAATGGTGGCGTGTACTGCGAACTCCACAACCACGCACGTTAGCAAAACGGCCTCAACGACCAGCAACATGGCGGAACGTCGGTCTTGTGAGCCGATGAGGGTGAAATGAGGTGAGAATGGAGCAGCGCCGGAATGCATGGGATGGGGAAACGGGAGATCCCCGAGAAGACCCGCCGACCAGTGACATCGTCCGGCATGATTACCACTTGCGAAAATCCGGGAGTGACCCGGCCGGGGATTGAACCCGGTTCGCCTTGGTGGGAGGCGAGCCGTCTAACCGCTCATCCACCGTGGCCCCGTGAATAAAAGTCTACAGATGCGGAGAAGGGCGAAGAGACCCTCGAATTATATACAGTCGATCGACCTTAAACTTAGACCATGGATGTCTCGACCATCCAGAGCTCGAGAAAACTGTGACGTCACGACAACTGACTAGTCAGTGTCGAGATTACGTAACGTGTCGGTGCTCGCAAGACTTGTTTCCATGGCTTCGTGCGGCCAATGAGCGACCAACTTCTCCTACATGAAAGGAACCACCACGCTATTTCTTTTCCGTATATGTCCTGGAAGTAGCACTTAAGCAGGGCTTCAGAAAAGTTGGAAGTAACAGTGAATGGACTATACCGGTTGGACACTCCTCTGTCTTTCTTAATTATTCGCCTTGTTTAGCCTTGTGTTATAGGCATTTTTCCCCCTATTTTTTTCTAGGTGGTAGCTGTGCTATCATTAACGACAGTGGTAATATTACCGTTCGTATGCCTGCAGGAAAACACATCAAATAAAGCGCAGATTTT
Source organism: Clitarchus hookeri (assembly GCA_002778355.1). NCBI lineage: Eukaryota > Metazoa > Arthropoda > Insecta > Phasmatodea > Phasmatidae > Clitarchus > Clitarchus hookeri. Next base: position 494,054 of record NQII01000967.1, on the reverse strand, counting down.
CATTTTAAGTATAGTTGCCGGCAGACGTTTGGGCAAGTCTGTGAAGAGTGGAAGGGGCAAACATCGCAAAGCGGGAAAAGATGCGCGCGCAGCGCTTGTATTGCTATAATCTGCCTCGCAAACATTAGGTGGTGCGTCCTCACTGTGGTTGAAGAAGACTGAAGACCGGATGTTTATGACCCGCCCCATCTCTACCAGCACTTTGTCTATCCACTAATAAACAGCACGATTCCTATCCACCTGTCTCCTGTGGCATTTTCTGTTAAATAAGATAATGAATGAAACAATTTTTTTATTCTTTCCTGTCAAAAGGGTTTTTGCGGTGACTATGCAGGTTTTTCCCTCTCTCTTCTAAATATAGTTTAGCTATAAGTACACTTAGGGAGGTTCTCATGGCCAAAAGCAGGCCATGGCAGCCCAATCCCTCTTTGCCGTGATGCAAGTCTCCTTGCATGAAATCCCTTCCTTGTAGGCGTATGGAGCTTAGCCCTGAGACGCACTTAACTGCCGTCCCTACAGCGGGCTCACATAAAACTTAGTTTTAGAGCAGTTAGTTAAAAAAAAAGACCGGATGTTTGTGGGAAGGGGCATGCGTTGCCAAACCGTTCTGTTGCCGCTCAGCCGCAGACCGGTCCGTGACGGGTTACAGACTAGCGCGCCCAGACGTATGCCGGACACTATATTGTGTTCACAATCACATCTTGGACTCAGTTCATATTATAAAAGTTGACGCGACTTTTGTCTCCAAGTCTGAATTAGGAAAAAAACGGCTTTAAAAAGAGAATTTAATCCTAATAAATATGTTTTAATATTAGTTGTGAAACTGGCATTTTGTACAATATTTTTTTACTTTATAAGTTATAAAGCGATTTTTACGACTTCATTTAGTTAACATGAAGTAGCTATTCATGAAATCGTGAGGTATATTTTACAGTGTGCAAGGTACGAATATATTTTCAATGAGAAGGTTTACGTCTCCCCCTCCCCCCCTTGCTTTTCTTTCAAAAAATAATAAATCCATGACTTTAGAACCGACAGACAGCATCTGAGTTATTTTTCAGAAGTGACTTTCGAATACGCCACTGCAGCTCCTATATATAAAATATCCTAGATCTCCATCTTTTATGTTAAAATAACTGTTAGTAGTAGCGTATATAACGAAGTAAAAATAATTTTTACTCTTATTTTTAATTAAATTTTTCCCGCGTTTTTGGGAAGCTACAATTGTAGGTGAAGAGGGATACTGGTGATTCATCCCCTGTAACAATATTTTGAATCGTCATCCGTGTTAGAGTTATTTTTTGACTTGTAAGCCGTTGACAAGAACCTAATAAGATATTTCATTTTTTTTTTTAAATTGTTTTGACGAAAAGCACAAAAATTTGTTTGATAACTCAAAAAAAATTTAGATTTTCAATTTAACTTTTTTCAAGTGGAATTTCCTTTGGGCGAAAACATTTCAAGATCACTTTCGTGTGTGTGCACGTGGATGTATGTGCGTTGTCACTTATTTATTAATTCACTTCTAACTCGGTTCTCGCTGAACTGACTTTGTTCGAATTTCATGTTGTAGAGCTTACAAAATTGTCGTCAATAAATACTTTTTTTTGTCAAAACACTAGAATTTTATGTAGGCCTTAAAAATAATCTGAAAATAAACATAGAACCAAACCATACACTCCATCAGTACACAATTTAGTTTGTGTTTCTCTACCATGATTGCATTTATAATTAGATGATTTGAACCATGTCTGCTATTATTGTCATATGTGTCATTTAACCTCTTCCGCTGAAGAAACTTAGACGAATTTTTTATATTCAGAAGTATTACAATAATGACAGGAATGCCAAACACAAGAGCTCCATGCATTCAACTGATTATTAAAATTGCAATCAGAGCAGTTTGCAATGCATTTATGAACCTAACAATTTGTAACGAAATTCTATAACAAATACTACAGCCGCATTTTCTGAAAATAGAGCTATTTAACAAAGTTACTTCAATACACAGGTTTATTGAAAGATAACTTATACTTTAAATTGATAATTTATTGTTTTAATTTTTGAGACGTATTCCTTTATTCGAGATATGACTGAAAAATATCCATACCCTGCCCGAATGATTTCTTTTTTTTTAGTCTGAGAAAATTACAGTACAAGAGAAACGTTCTACTTAATAAATCTTGCTACGAGGTCAGGACTTTTTAATCTTAGGTTCTTTACATTTCTACACACGGAATTATGAACTGAACAATTCTCCGTTATACTTATTTCACTTAACATTTTTGCTGACACGCGTACGTTTCCTCATTTACTTTTCATCCCGAAGTTGGCACCCAGAAATTGGAAAATATTATGTTTCGTTGTCTCAGGCGTTATCATGTAATATCAACTTTTTAAATATTAATCAATCACGCTATCATACAAAAAGACTTGTGTTAGAAACCCAAAAACCTCCTTTCCGAGAGTGTCCGNGAGAGAAAGAAAACTTCCTATTCCGATCACGGCTGGCCAATCATTTTTGCGTGGACCCAAAACAATCTGCTGATTCGACGCGACGAGGGAGATTCGCAGCCCGCGCACGTTTGCGAACTGCGGCGAGGGTTGACCTTGGGAGCTTGACCGAACGCCTCGCAAACGTACGTGTTCGGAATCTTCGCGCTCGAAGTTAATTCGCACGGCTGCCCTTCTCATCCATTGTTTTCGATGATGAAAACGAAGGCGGAGGCTGCAGAGAGAAGTCCCTTGCGACGCCCCCTACCCCCCTCACCACATTCTCCATCGCCTTTCCTCCAGTCGCCGAAGAAGCAGAAAGGAAGAGAAGACCCGGCGGAGAGAGACGGACGGCGAGAAAAGACGAATCCACGCGAGCGTGTAGTCAAAGGGAAGACTTGTCTCTTTGAAACTGTTACATGNATCGCATAAGCTTCCAGAGGCTTCCCTTCCATTCCATTTCGTAGTGAATCTCCAATTCTCTGCAGGGTTCGATAAGCCGATTGGAAGAGCGGGAGGTAAGGGGTGATAGGTGGTTCAAAGGGGGTGGGTGCGCCGGGTGAGGGAGTAGGGGTTGTAGGGGGTGGGGAAAGACAGACGAACAGCCGGGCTTTCGTGAAGGTTTCGCGCACGTACACACTCGAAACACACACATTCCAGGGCCCAAAGCACGTACCACCACTGCGAGCGAAAACAATTTTTGTTCTGCCGATCGGTTAAAACCGTCACCCGCACGCTTCTCTCAACCCTTACATTATTGAAAGGTTGTATATATATATATACATATATATATATAATTGGAAACTACGCTACATTATAAAATTCATTTCTTAATTTAATATCCTATTTTGGGACAGTCGCCGGTTACATGTAATAGTAATAACAAGACTCCGAGATTTGAGGTAACCCTAACATAAAACAAAATATTGAAATATGAAAATTTAAAATTAAATGTTTAAGGGGTAAATATTGAAAAGTTGCTCTCTCATTTTTCTTTTACCAAAAATTTATTCGCACGCATTTACGCGCCAGCGAAACGATACCTAAAATTCGTTGCTTTGGATAAAATTCATTTTTAGGCTAGATTTACCTATTTCTATAATATACTTGTCTTTGTAAGCAGTAGCGAGTTTATTCTCAAGTAGTAAGTATTGCGAAGATGTTACATTTCAAACAAATCAACTTGCACTTAACACGTTGGGCGCCGTTTTCAATTAAATTCTCAGTTTCTGAAAATATTTTTTTATTTTAAATCTTTCTTCGTATTCAATAAATTATAATTTCAACTTTTCCAAACCTCAAAATACTCAATATCATTAGTCGATCTTCTTACAACAATCACATACACATATCACAGTAATTATATTAAAAATTGAAATCTTCAGTTATTTATTATTTTATTAAAACTTATGAATTTCATGCCCACGACCATCATTGAAGGTGGTGAAAACTGTTCTGTAAAAAAAATTAGTTCTATTTTATATCTGCCTTACTTATGTTGACTCCTGTTCTCCGATTGGCTGTCGTCTGACCATGACATCGCAATCGAAAGAACCAATATTCCGAAAAACAGGTCTTTAAATATGTCTTCTCTTATAATAACGTGCTCACCTCATGGCTCTGTGAATGTTAATTGAGATTCACAACTAATTGAAAACGCACTGCTACCGAACAACGCTTATACACTACTGAGAACTCCACGGCAGCGCTTAGTAAGACTAGGCGCCAGCCGCGACGGGGCCTCAGCGATTACCCATAAGAGCAACGTTAAATAATCAAAGGATGTACATCAGCAATGGCGAGACGAGAGACAACCAGGATAATTTTACTTAGTACTTCTGTTTAATAATCACTTAAAGCCTCCTACCCTCAAGAGAAGAAATGAAAAATAACAAACAAAATATTAATACTGAATACCGTCTAGAAACAAATGAAAAATACTTACACATGATCGCTATGTCAATAAACTATTAAAAATAACCAAACATTATACTGTTATCTCATATAATGAAACCTAATTTGGAATAATATTAAATAAAGTGACAACATAAGCAAGTACTCTTTAATTATATATAATGAAAATGTCTATGATCAACGGGGAACCCCGAAAATATGCAATGTTGTTATGTTTCCTAAAATAATTACAGAGTCCTGCCAACAATAATTATATTTTATTTACAAACTACTCAATTGTCTATATGAAATATGTTTTGGGCACCTCAAGTCTCTAATTATACGACAATTCAAGATACGGACATTTCACTGATTTATACAGCGCTACTGATAAACATATTAAAAGTGCCATCATATACATGCTGTGCTCCAGCCACCATATTGAAAAATGGCGAGTAAATTACGGTGTTTTGGAAGTAAGTTCAGAATTCTCCCAGNTTACGGTGTTTTGGAAGTAAGTTCAGAATTCTCCCAGTTATGAAAATGCCAATTACACACACACACACACATATATATATATATATATATATATATATATATATATATATATGTATGTCAAAAGTTACAAAGGGTTATAAAAATTCAAATTATTTTTTTATGTCAACACACATGTATACACATATAAAAAGTTGCTCTTGGCAAAAATAATTTTACTGTGAAATTTGCATCAAGAGGTCAGGCAACATTATTGATATTTTGTACTGTTACGTTTATTATCATATTCATTCACAAGAGTAATTTACTAATACGGCTATCAAAATCTTTGGATCTCATTTGTTTATAGGGGCCCGGATCTCATTCATGGTCATCACGAATTCCAAACACCTCATGACCGATCCGGTACGTGGATTTTGCCTCGTTAATGTGGACGGTTCTCATTCTACCACTGGTTACGCCTCATCATATAACGATACGCCACGCCTAAACGAGTGCGACGAACAGCGACCAGTATCAGACCACATAATCCGCAGATTTCACATTCACGTCAGTCGAAAGCTTGTGAAAATCGTTTTGTAATGTGCAGGGTATCAAATAAGGCTTCACAATAAATAGTACATTTCGTAACACAAATCTTGTTTACTCCAACGATCTGTTCAGTTCTTCTGATCTGATTACACGCTTAACAGGACGCCGGATAGTCAGCGGTTTTAGGAAGACAAATTTATGTTGTATGCGGATCTAGACACACACCTGGATGAGCTGAACAGCGAACATTAAATATGTAATTATTTCTCGAAAACCGTGGGGTGTAACGTAGTAACACAAAGCAACTGTTTCTTTTTGAAAACGCATTATACCGAAACTCTTGAGATTAAGCTCAGCTACTGCATGGTTTATTTGCAATAAACATGGGTTTTACCTCCACTTGTATATCCTTAACGAAAGGACCTTAGGCTATAGCTCGCGTGTGTGTGTGTATGTATGTATATATGAAGAGCCAAAAAAAACTGGTACACCTGCCTAATATCGTGTAGGGCCCCCCGAGCTCGCAGAAGTGCCGCAAAACGACGTGGCATGAACTCGACTAATGTCTGAAGGTATGCAGGAGGCATTTCACACCATTAATCCTGCATGGCAGTCCACAAATACAATCTGTGCCAATTTGAGAAAGGGTTGCACGTCTGTCGCGTTTAATGATTCTCGTCAGTCGTCGTTTGTCCCGTTCTTTCGCGATCTTTTTCCGGCCGCAGCGATGTCGAAGATGTGATGTTTTACCGGATTCCCGATATTCACGGTACACTTGTGAAATGGTCGTACGCGAACATCCAAAAGTTATCGCTACCTCGGAGATGCTATGTCCCATCTCTCGTGCGCCGACTATAACCCCACGTTCAAACTCACTTAAATCTTGATAACCTGCCATTGTAGCAGCAGTAACAGATCTAACTGCCGACCGCATCGCGTTACTCTGATTTGGCTCCATACCTCTGTTATTTGCATACGCACGCCTATACCAGTTTTTTGGCTCTTCAGTATATATATATATATATATGTGTGTGTGTGTGTGTGTGTGTGTGTGTGTGTGTATATATATATGCACACACAGACCACCTCATTTTTTGTGAGGAATCACCACCCGGATTTTGTCGGTGATTTTCAATAACACGTTGTGTTGTATATACTTGCACGATATATGTTTATTTGCCGCCTCTCTTAGGCTGTCTATATGCGGTTTAGCATCTTTACTGCTGTCTGTTACTGACTTAATGGCCTTCAGGGCGTGGTAAATCAATTCCTCTCCAATGAAGAATGAATAAAAATACAAACTGTATAACCAATTTTGAAAACAAAGAATAAAACAACAAATATATATCTGCCTGAACATTCTCTGGGTAATACCCTTGTATATATATATATTTGGTTTTATACTTTATTTCCATAATTGCTGATATTGTTTGTATCTTGTATTCTCTCGTCTCTGATGACCCCGATGTCAACGAAACTTTAAATTCTAACAATCAACTATTTTGAGAATACGAATCAACTCTGAATTTGCAGTAGTTTGTAGGATAATTCGTAAAGGAAATTTTACCCTGACTTAACAGAAAGGATAACAACTATTTTGCAGACCATCTAACTTGTTAAAACTAAATAATAGATGATTGCCAGAAGTACAAGACGTTAAAATTAATCTTTAATAATGAAAAGTTTTTTGTAAGCATACCGAAATTTCAGAGAATTAAAAAAGTCAAGCAAGAGAAACAGAGAAACGTCAAAACAAATTCTGCAGAGAAGATATAAATAAACGAGCCCTCGAATACCTTGAAAACATTTCTAATATCTCATACGGCATTAGAAACAAACTGAGAATGAAGTTGACTCACGAGGAAAGTTGGCGCAAAAAATAAATGTGTCTGGATGTATACATAGCTCCTCGATAAATCTCTCCGGACTCCAAATTTATTCAAGTCTGCCGCCCTGTATTTTTGTGCCTCCGACTTCTTTCAGCTCGTTCCAACTGTTTTGACGCGGTTTAATTTTTTGTGGAGTCACTTAAAATGACGCCGGTCAAATGATTGCTGCAGCGGCCACCAAGGCGACCACAACATAGTCCACCACGCCCTTAATTAGAAAACCTATCATAATATAATATAGCTAGAGAACATGGTAAGAATGCGCTCACGGTTATCTGCGCACATCCAATGTGTGCGCTGTTTCAGTGGAATTGCAGTTACTTACATTGGACTGCAGTACAAAATTTTCTGTCTCTATCAGGAGTATGCCATTATTTTCTCTATAATATACTCAGTGCCTAACGAAGCTTCTAAAAACATTTTAAGGGTGAGATTACGTCTCCGCATTGAAACCAGCAGGCTAGAAGTCCTTACAAGACTGCAACTTACCGTTCTGTGTAGACACATTTTTTGGAGTATTGTAACACTCGTAGCTACATACATTAACAGGCAAATTATCAAAATCGGTTTATCGAAACCGAAGCTTTGAATAAGTAGTCTGAAATTTTTGCAGTATTTTTTTTTCTTAAATCACAAAATAAAAGTATGTACAGTTTGTAACTCTAGATATATGTAGCTCAATTTACTCAGAAACGGAGAATTGGCGACCTTTTTCCAACATTCTTATTGGGCGTGGAAAACAATACAACAGCCATTATTTTACTGTCACTGTAATTCAGAACTGTCTTTATGAACCACGTGCCACGCGACTTGAGTAATGCGCCCCACGAATACGAGCGCCTGGCATAGCGACGAAAAATTAAACGCAAAGTGAAACAGAATCCCCTAGGCCCCATAAGGTCGACTATTTGCAAACTAAAGATGACCGTCACGAATTACTGACCCGTCACAACCTTAGTGATCAACAGTTAACGAAGAAACTTCAAAAGAGAGAGAAAGAGAGAGAGAGGGAGAGAGAGAGAGAGAGAGAGAGAGAGAGAGAGAGAGAGAGAGAGAGAACAAACAACTCTCATTACATCGACATCCGAATTAAATTATTCGACTCTCTGAGTTTGAAGTCAAAATCCACTTATTCCCAGAAGCCCTATGTACAATATTGTCCTGCTACGATCGTCTCGATTTGTATTCACCGCAGGCTACTGATTGCTTTCAAACAGTCCTACGAAGTTTGAAGGTTAACTGCTAAAGATTATCAATAGTAGTCTGGCTCAGTGGAGTCGACTCCCGAGTAATCTAGAGAGCTACTGGAAGACTTCAAGATCACTGGCAGTAACGACACGTTGTCTGGTCTCTTGAGTGTTGGAGCATTCTTAGGTCCGACTAGCCGACGCACAAACGGCTGCTATAGCATCGGCCGCTTCAAGTCCCCGCCACTCTTTCTTCCTCTGCCCAATCCCAAACCTCCACACCCAACCATGTCAAAAAGGCACACACCTCCACCACTCAGGCCCTATTGTAAAAAAAAATTGCATGATCTCTTATTTGGATTATTTGTACATGAACTTCCTCCTCATTTGTTTTGAAACTCGCACCACGAACAGGTAATGTGATATAGTGGCAAATGTTACCAGAATTGTGTGAATCTTTTCACGAGATGTAATGTTTGTGAATTTTATTTTAAATTATCAAGTGTCGTTCAGCAGTACGTATATACAAAAATTTAAAATACTGATTAAATTCACGATTTATATCCAGTTAGCTGATTTTCGCCATACTGGGCGAAAAACATATCGTAACGGTAAACAAAATGATGGAAGTTGTTTTAGAAGTCAAATTGAAATGGTATAAAATAATTACATTCAGAATTCAACCGTACTTTCTCCGCTGTGTTGACTATAAAACAGAAACATGGAAAACCACACAAACCAGACAATAAATAACTGTAACCACTAAAACATAAAAAACCGATACACGATTCAGAATAACAAACCTTTATTTACAAGCAAATATCTAAAAGATAAAGATATAAAAATGAGTGACTAAGTCAAAATGTACTCCAAGTGAAAGATAATTAGACAAACAACCCAATATTGTTTCACTACGGAATTTCCTTTCACTTTCTCTACCTACAAATTTCAGTATCTATTTTGGGGAAAAGCAAAAATGCTTAAAAAATAATGCAAAATAATTAATATATTGATGTTATACTAACACTCGCTGCTAAGTCAATTTTTGTAACAGAAAAGGTACTATTACTAGTTTTATATTTCTTCACCATAACTCAACGCAAATGTAATTAATCATTCAATGTAAAATTAAACATGCAATATGAGGTCATTCAATCAATCAAGCAAACATGCTCTCATTTAATTTCACACTAGGAAGCAACAACATTTAGTATTGAGATCAGGAAGTCGATTTACAATCCTAAAGAATTCATGACCTTGCAATTAATCGGAAGGTGCCGTCTTCATGAAACAATTATGACTACACATGAAAATGGAATAGTAATTATGTGTAAACTGTTCGGTGAGATAGCGCCTTGTTACATTTCCGATTTCCGTGCCTCGTTAGCAGAACACATTTTTATTACCCGTCACAGTTATTTTCGCCGAGTTCAACCCTGGGCCGACTAATCTGTGTTAACCGTAGGCTGGAGATGAGATTAATTTTCGTCTTCTGCTCATATTCCAGACATTTTCTGACCCATCGCTTTCATAACTGTTAAATACGTGCGGTAAAACTGCGAAACAGCCGTGTGCTTTCATTTGGTTTTCCAAAAAATTTAATTTTTGTGTAAAAAAAATTTTACTTGCATATATACTCGATCACAGTAAGTTTACTAGTACGCCAAATCACGTGTTTATATAAACAGTGCTCTAACATAGAATCCAAATCACGCTGTTTTGCTAATACTATCGGGAAAATGCAGTCTAGTGTAGGAACACGGAGAATAGTTACTGTGCAAACATCATAGGACTAATCTGAGCACCTTGTTTAGTTAGCGGTAGACACACTTAGCGCTGCTGTAGCTGTTTTACAATCACCTTCAGGGTTGTTTGTTGTTGTACTCTCATTGCAGGGCGTATCAACTCAATAAAGCTTCGAGTTTTCATAGCCGTATTGTGCCAGTGGTACAAAGAGAAAGGAGATGTTTATTTTTCTCGTAGGTTATTGGTGATGGTAAAAAGGCTCGTTTTGACAAAGGAACAACACATGTTATTTTCACACAAGAGCTGCAAAACTAAATTTGACGGTCATTATAAATCATGATTTCGCGTGTGTCAAGCCGTTACCACCGAGTCTTGATGGTAAAGCGCTTAAGAAATGAGGTTAGTTATAGAATTTAAAGTCCCAGTCATAAAAGAAAGATGAGGTAGACCGATCTCGCTGGCTGCGCACAACCAGTCTCCGTGTCCCAACACTGAACTGCTTTTCTGCTTACACGTCTAGCAAAAATGGCGTGGATTGGATTTGAAAGGTTAGGACACTGATTAGTAAACAAGTGCGTTGAGATGTGTATCTACTTCCCCTAACCAATTTGTATTGCAGTTAAATTGAAATTGATAAATGCATTTTATTAATATAAAAGTTTTTGTCTTTTGAAAATTGAGATATAAACAAACGCGTTCTTCACTGTTGATCATATGACTTTGACAGCAGTGTTGGTTTGGTGTAGGTTAATGTTGGGCGCATGCGCAGAAGACAAATAATCCGCCCCAGTAGTCCCTCTGAACCCTCGATACTAGCGCTCGGTGACAGAGGTGCGAATTACTAGCGCATGGAGGGGATGGAAGGAAATTTGTTTCACCGACTTTTCTTTCTCACATTTAAGTCTATGAAAAACTGTATGCAACATAAACTGAATACATTCGCCTCTCACGAGAAGTTAGAAATGTATGGTTTGAAGACGATTATAATGGATAGTATTTAGTAATGTGCAAATTGATTGATCTTTATGTTACGTACAGCATGTGTATATGCATGTTGTATATTGTACATATATGTATGGATACAAAGTGATTTCGTTTGTGATGGCGATTTTAATATTTGCTGCAGACCTAACACGACGCCTAGCGGCAATGCCAAGCACACAGGAATGACACTGATCTAACACATTTCCAGTCTTGAACAGTTCAATAAGGACCCGTTTCCAATCACACTTGTGTTTCTCTTTCCCCGCTGCAATGGGGAAAACTTGACGAGGAGAAGCCTCTGCTCCGTATGTTCATGGCATGCTGTTGTTTGCAAAGTATTCTTTCGGATATTTGTCAAGAAAGACCTGCATTAACTACTGGTATCAATTTTCACGTGAAAACCAAACGCTTTTTATTCACAAGCTGTGGAACACGACGGTGGTCCCGTGCGTTAGTGCCGTCTCTCAGCCACGGGTTCGGCGAGGATTTCCTTTAGAATGGGGGTTCTGCCGCTGCTGGTAGAACCGCACAGACTTACGCTTCAAAACGCCTGCGAATTTGGTTACTTCATTCGCACTTCAAGCTTTCGGCGCGCTCGAATGCAATCGCTACTCGTTGCCCATTGCCGACCTTTGCTTTGCGTCCCTCCGACTTCCACACGTGTCACACTAGATGATCACTGTGCTGCATCTTCGCAATCAATCAGTTCCGTAGCACACACCGCAGATATTAGTAGCCCGATCACAACCTTGCAACGCGATTTGCAAGAGCGTGAATGCATTACTCTTCGAATAAGAGAGGTAACCCATTTTTGTCAGGAAGTTTATTATACATCTAATTGCCTGGTTAAACATTTTCATGTCAACCGACATAAGATGAAATCAAAATATTCTTTAAAAATGAAAAATAAAATTGATTTGTACTCATTTCGAAACAACTAAGCTTTGGTGACAGAGTTAAAAACAGTGCTGCTAAACAACAAACATTACTATTTCAACAGCAAAAAACACGAAGTTGTTTTATTATGTCAGTTTTAGAGGCCACGGATGCGCAGCGGCTAGGGCACTTGCCTTCCACCAAGGCGTGGTCAATCCCAATTTTCGCACATGGGAGTCGTGCCGGACGATGCCGTTGTTCGGCGGGTTTTCTCGGGAAATTCCGTTTCCCCGCCTTTGCATTCCGGCACTGTTCTACGTCCACCTCGTTTCACCCTCATCGGCTCTCAAGGCCTCGTCGTTACAGAGCTGCCCAAAATCTCTCCACCCTACTCCATTCTGTCAGCTTCTATGATTAACGCCGGGTTTGCTTTTGCAATGAAATACAGTTATTGAAAACAAATCGTGGCTATATTTTGGTCGATAATAGGCGCGTAAATATTACATATAGAGGATTATATGAGTCGTAAAGAAACCATTCAGCACGAGCGCGTTAGTCACGATACGAAGGTTTTATTGAGCGAACCTGCAACTATATTTGAAAATTGCCACAGTAATCTATATTTATGATGTTTTGTGGAAGTCATAAAATTTCCGCGCGTATAAACTTCGCAAACGATTAAACACAGGCACGCCATTTCGCAACAAAATGCGGGGTGGCTTCCCTGCGAGCGAAACATTATCTTTGCTTTACTTTATATTCATTGAAGTGAGTATCGCCAAGTGTAATTTTATAACCATATTCTCTGCATTATACATATTGTGTACAGCCGGAGCTGACATTAACTAGTGCCCATGGCAAACCACGCCATTATGTGTATAACGTGGAACTAGGAAACGGCTGCATTTGTTTTTCAGAAACAAAAAAATCATGTTGCCAAACAGACAAAAATTACCATTTGTGAAACGAAAGTAAACACTAATGAGAAGCAGGCAAATTGAAAAATTTATTTCTTACATTGAAATAGCTATATTTGAAAAATCACACTTTATAAAATAATGAGTGAGTGAAGAGTGGTCTTGAAAGCCGATGAATGTGAAGCAAGGTGAATATGGATCAGCACCTGAATGAATGGGCGGGGGAAACGGGATATCTCCGAATAAAACCCGCCGACCAGCGACAATGGTCCATCGCGATTCCCACATGCGAAAATTCGAGAGCTACCCCGCCGGGAATCGAACCCGATTCGCCTAGCTGAGAGGAGAGTAGTCTAACCACTTCACCACCGCGGCCCCAAAACGTAATGAAAAAGTAATGTGAACTAGTTTACATTTTTGCTCTTTTGTACCATTCCACGTGAACGTATATTTGTTGTCGAAACATTAATTAAAATGATATCTTATTAAATACTTGATCAAATTTAACGGCACAACGAAGGTTAAAAACGGCTTACATCAAAAACAGAAATAAATCAATTGACGCGGTGAAAAAATTGGCAGGACCACACCGAACTCAATTCACAAGAATATAAACAAAATTTGAATTTTCGTGTAATTTTCAAACATGGAATTACATAAAAAAAAAGCATGTTTTGGAATAAATTAAAATTCCTTTATCAAATTCTCATTGTATATAAGAAAAAAAAAGTGTTTGTTTTACTGTTGTTTGCATGACAAACTGCTATGTTTATAAAAAAAAAATATTTATGGACTTTTATACAGTTCGTTCTCGTAGGAAAGAACTGCAACTTATCTTTAAAAAAAACCACTGACAAAACTACGATTGAGACAGCTGGAGAAAATCCGCACTCAGAATGGACTCGTGTACACGTCAACCTGCTTCCTTTTAGGGGGCCATTAACTCAGCCGGCCACTCTAGTGGAAACGGCTTTTCATAAAGAAAGAAAACATAGCCCGTTCCTTAACTTCGCCACTTAAGAAATCTTGGGACATAAATTAACCCTTAGGACGTTCCTTTTCTGTGGAAACCTGCGGGTTTGTGAAAGTTAGCAGAAGAACCAAGACAGGCAAATGCTAAATAAATAACTTTTGCCAACATCGTGAGAAAATATTTTGCCACGTGATAAATGTACGACCAGATATTTCTTGCTTCGAGAGGCAAAAGCGCCTCTCGATTGGTCCCCTAGCGAATACTTCACTTCTGACGTCAGTATTCTATTGAATTCTGACGTCAGTATTCTATACTTCAGACTTCTATTGAGTATTTTCAATACCTGGGGAAGTTATTTTTCCAAGCACGACTTCCGTGCATCCCGAAAATCGTTAAATTCCCTGGTAATATTCGAGCCCTATTCGGAATTTTTGTCAAATTTTGAGTATGAAAATATTGCTGTTTTTTCCTGAATAGCCTGTATTGCAGCTTCTGAAGCATTTGTGCAAAACCAATTATTATTGTCGTACAGGAATACGACCAAGTGGTCGTATTTCGACCAAGTGGTCGTGCTTCTTTAAAGCAGGCCTATTATTTTGACTCGATTCTTTAATTACTTCAAATAAATGAGGCTAACAACTTCTTTAACGGTTGAATATTTTAACATTTCACTATGAATTTATCTTAAGAGACGGTCATGCGGAACTGCCCGCTTTAAACGTAAATATGCATGTGCAAAATATAAATGTCCGTGGGCTTTGAACACGTGTAACGTGTCAGTTCATCTAACTCAACTACGCATGATTTTATACGACGACACACATGCTGCAAGCTAAGAGAATGCTGGTTGCATTGATTATAGCGCATACTGCAACACGCCACCCATACAAGGGTGGGTTGCTTTCGCTAGGGTTTATTCTACTCAGGTTGTGAAGCTCAATGCTTTTAGTTTGGCATCTAAAAATTTTCTCCACTAGGTAAGCGCTAGTGTCGCATTGTGTACAGGATTTTTTTTTTCTATTTTCTACGTTAAGAAACAAAATAATTGCAATAATAATTATTCAGATATAAAATAATTATTTAATTAAGTGAAATTTTTCCCTTTTATTATTCACGTAGCTTAAAATTCTAAATAAAAGTGACCTCTTCGGAACACTAGCGCTTACCTAGCGACGGAAATTTTCCCTATGCCAAACTCTCCCATAAGAAAAGTCGTTTTGTTCCTAGCCTGAGTAGAACTAACCTTACTTCCACTAAGGATCGGGGTGTGTCCAGAGAGTTTTTGTAAACCGACATTACTCATCGCTGCGTAGTGGAAGTTTGTTATTTAAGAATAAAACACATTTTTTATGCATGCCCACGACTTATTTTAACTTACTTTACAGCCCACGTACACGTGTAGTATTGGTGCGTCTACAATGCGACACCCATGATAGTTCGAATGATGTTCGCGTTGCTTATCTACCAGGTACTGTAGAACTTCGCTTTACAGTTAGTTAAGAACCGCCCCTTTCATACCAATGAACATTTACGACGCTAAAGGATCGATTTATAGCTAACTAAGTACCTTGTGATTACAACAGTTTTTTAACTACTGAGTACTTTATGCCCCCCCCCCCCACTTTTAATGGAGTTTACTGCTCATGAGTAAAAATCCAATTTTAGGACTGGTCTATTTTTGCGGGTTTCTTCCTTGTTTCATAACACAATCCAAACGATGAATGAGTTCTTCGAGAGGGAATAGGGTAATTACACAAACTTTATCTCTAATTTTGACCTGCTGAGCAATGTCTTTTTGAAAACTGTGCTTCCGGATGGCAGCAACGTAACACATTGTAACATGGTCGCAAATGTTGTTTTTTTTCAATAATTATACACTTTACCAGCATTGAATGTTCCGTCTTCAATATCTTCTGTAATATTCATATGTAGACCGTCGTTCAACTCCACCTTAGGAATAACTTTGAATTCTTGGTTTAAATAAAATTATTCCGTGATGAAACTACAGCCGTGATTAGTCGGTCGAATCTGTATTCATACTATATGGAGTATGACATTTTTTTGGAACAATATGTGCTTTCCTTCATGCTGCAGTCAAGACAAGAAACTATGCTCAAAAAATACGCAACCCATATGTAAATTTCTCTATCTTAAGTTATACTTAATACTTATATTCGCTATGAAATATTAAAACAAATAAAAAATTTTCAGATACTTTTATTATATTTATGTATGTGTGGGATCCCGCGGGATTTGCATCTGTTTAAGTTTTACGGCAATACGGAAACAGAGGACTATAGCTAGATATTTTTAATTTCGAAAGTTACCCATCCCGGTAATGTTTTCTACCCTTTCACCAAACGACACCTAAACAAATATTTCGAGTGGTGCAATGTTACCCCACCAGGTGCAAAGTAGCCCCAGTTTACGGCAATACTATAAACCGAAGCATGCACGAGTCTAAAAACTATAGGGGCAACTAACTTCACATGAACTGTCGAGGATTTACCACTGCAGGAATTAGTGCTCTTCCTCATGAGTTAAATGGGAAAGTGACGTCGGTGTACGCTGAACATAAACATTCTGGAGGTATAGAAATATTTGACTATTTAACTGCGGGAAACTCACAAAACCGTGACAGCAAAATGTAACAATCATCTTTCTGCCAACTCTTAAAATAACGTATGTGTTCCTCAAAACAATGTCGCATACAGTGGCGAACATACTGGACCGTTTTAAACAGGTGGAAAATCTTTTTGCAGATTTGTTGGCATTTTTTTTTGTCTCGCGATTAAAATACATAGAAATTGGTTTGCAACAAATCAGTCCACAAAATGGGAAATATGAATAGCATTACAATATGTATACATAAATTATCACTACAAGCATTAAGTAGACGCTAAACACAGTTCGGTCACGAGCTACTTATCCATACCCATACATAAGCTAAGAATACACAGGAAACATGCTTTGGTGGAACAACTGGTTTACGTCAACACATGAGTGTACCTTTCCGTTGTACACCAATTAGCATTTGCTGTGCATGTTTCTCGCTTTCTTAAGTCTCTTTACAACATGACTGTTTGCTCATTTTTAAAAACAATTCGTGACGATATATTTAGAATACAACAAACTATTTTACAATAACTTGGTTTATTTATTTTTATCATATCCGTAGCCGTCAATCATTTAGTGCAACATTCAAACGTAGCGAAACATAAGGCACGCTTCTATCGATAAAATCACGTGTAATGTATTCATGTTGAATCGTCGTTACCATTCCAATTTTACTCAAATAAGGGGAATTCAAACACTTATTAAATGCATCGGTCTTAAAAAATTCTCCACAAAACAGCTTCATTCTTTGCAGGGACAATGTCCGTACAATTTAGAAAAAAAAAAAGCGACAATCACCTGGACTCTGGCCAAGGATCAAACTACAGTTTGTCGCTACACAGCTGCCAACTGCCAACAGACAATTGCCAAATGCCGATTACGTATTGTGAATCAGGCTTCAACTATGTGGGCCACACAACGAAACCCTGCCAATGGGCAGTCAGGTGGAAATATAAACTTTTTATTCTCGCTCATTATAGCACAGGCTTTGTGTTGGTAACTTATAATTGTATGGCTTGAAAATCTAAAGTTACATAAAAAGACGTTACACAAATCCATGCCGTACTTGGGTTTCAAACCAAAGATGGAGCCCTAACATGGAGCCCTAACAAACCACAGAGAGAAAGCTGAGATAACACGTTTAAGAGACTGTGTCACCCCTTATACAGAAATTATTGGTTTTATTGTCATAACAGAAGAGTTAGGGTCATTAATGAAAATGTGCCATTACAGAAGCATTACATTTCATAGTTCTGTGCAAATTTTTGTACCTGTTTGTTCATAGATGTTCCCTGGTTGACATTAAAAGATGAGAATGAATTAATATATAAAATGTTGTATTAAATTCATTGTTGCATAAAAATGCTTAGCAGTTCATATTTTATGTCCGTAATGATGAGTAAGACAATCAGCTAGGCTTTTATTGTCGTATTTTTCAATAAATACCCCTAAATTTCATACAGGCAGAAATTAAAATTGAAAATCCAATATGGCGGGTGACGCGGGCTGAAAAGAGTAAGGCTGTAGACATGTCAGAAAATATGAAGTGTAAAAAAAAAAAATGCGAAACGCGAACAAGCAAATCAATTTCAAGTAAAAAAATATATATTTCCTAGGGTTTTGGCAGCACTCAGAGTAAACACAATTTTGGTATACTACCTGAAATCTCCTTAAAATTTTCTACATGTCTTGTAACGATACGAACAATTCATTTCTTCTCAGACAACAAATAGTGGTACAACAAAATAGTTTATGGCATTAACCGCACACGTTATACTCATGATTGCAAAAAAATTGACCTAGCTTTTTAAATATACGACCTGACACGACGTCAAAGCCCGGTTAATACTGTGGTTATAATTACTTGGTTATGAACAGTCTCAGCAATATTATTAAATACGTTAAATCCAAGATACTTCTGCAACTCTTAACTTTAATACGTTAATTATGCTGCACAGAATCCGGACAAACTTCTGAAATCTTCATAGTATATCTAACAACACTCCTCTAAAAAAAATTCACCGCAATATTAAAATTTTTACGCAGGTTTAACGCTAATGGGAAGATCTTCAAGTTTGTGGTAGCAGAGAAATACTTGTTTTATTACTGAGAAATCTTTCTTGAATATGATACTAACCGTTTCTTTCCTCAATTGCTCCTATTCCATAAAGTGATTCGCTTTTCAAACAACTCGCATACAACATTTTCTGTAAAATTTTAAACAGTACTTAATTTTTCGGATTACCGCATATTTATCGCGGTAGTTTAAAATTGAACTTTCTGAATATTACGGGAGTAAGAAAAATCCAAATGTTTCCGAGGCAACAGGTGATTCTTATTTGAGAAAACATTTCAGCATTTACCATAAAATCGTCAATTACAGACGTAAAAGGAAAAAAAAAAGGGGGGGGGAGCTTTATTTGGCACGAATTACTTTCTTTATTTCTTCAAGGAAAGAGATCTGCGTCGTACTCGCGGATAAGCGCAGTCGAAACGCGATAAACGTAGACAAACATAGCAGAGCGCGAAACATAACTGGAGGACTGAAATATGGCCTCCTCAAAGTTTTACAGCTCTAAAAAGAAAATAAACATTTCACCAGACGCCGACGTATCGCAGTGCTTCGCTCCGGAATACACTTCGCCTCGAAAACGTATTTACATAAAATTAGCCGGATACTACAAACAGAAAAGGGGAGGGGGTTGGGGGGAATGGAGGCTCAGTCCGGAAAACACGGCAGTAAAAAAAAAAAACACCCCCACGTATAAAAGGGGCGAAATGCGTTTTCTTTGGTGTCCCACTTCCTCAAAGTCGCGCTGATGGTTTTGTTTTTTCCCCCCAGGAATAACCTGTGCCCATCAAGCCCCTGGGAAGCGGCCGCTCCTTCCAAACACACCAACACTTGTTTAATGCCGCCGGTAAACAAGCAGAGGAAAGAGAACTAGCGAGGGGGAAATGCAAACACTGCGATAGTGCAAACCATCCGAGACGAAACAAGAAACACAGCGAAAAATTACCAGCGAGTTTAAAAGAACTTCAAGCATGAAAGTGATCTGTCATCACTCACTAGGGAGTACGTACGGCGAGATAACGAAGAAACAAAAATCCGTGGACTTGATGAGGAGGTATTTTTAACAATTATTTTAGATGAACTAAAATTTCTCCTCTTCCGTTCAGTCATAAATTTTCCTTAAGTAGCGTTTTAATATTTTTTTTTTTAAAGAAACACTACCCATGTACGATGGGAAAGAATTGCTTATGCATTACTCTACAATGTTTATAATACTTGATTAACTATCATTAAGAGAGTGACCGAGTGACAACTGCTTTAGGAATTTTTTCCAACGTCTTTGCGCATTGCAGTTTCCCTATTCGCTTACAGAAAAATGTACGTGCTTACATTTTGACGCTGCCATCGGACCAGTCCTACTGAACTTCTTCATAAGCCGCGACAGCCAGCAAACTGAACTCGGTATGTAGATCTTATACTGCCCAGCGATTCGAGAGGAAGTTTACTCCAGAGGAATCAGCGGTAGTGGCTGACACAAAATGACGGCTGATACCATCAGGAGTCCACTTTGTCAAGTGGATCGTTCAGTTCGGGTGAGGCGAGTGACAAATTGAACAATATTTCGGAAACTCGAGCAGTGATGTTGAGAAATCAAGTGACCAGAAATTTCTCGAGAAATTTTTTTAAAGGCACTTGCATCTAATTAAGGGCTATACGGACTGCATCTAAATTAGACCGACAAACTTCGGCTGCGGGTTAATCACGGAAAAAGGAGAAAACATATTTACGAAATAATTGTTTAAAATGAATCCTACGGGCGGTGCACGTCTTCGAAGTTGGACTTGAAACATTAGTTCATTATAAAATTGGAGAAAAATTTTAAGAAAGAATATTGAGTGTCGGGATAAATTGAGTGTTGTGATAATGTGTAAGATAACTAAGATCTGCAAACACTACAAAACACCTGTCTGTTGCTGTCATGAAATTATTTCATGGAAATAACTACGGTTACTGCCCTAATTTCGACTTAATCTTCATGACGTGTAGCGTACTTGGGATTTAAAATATAGATTATTAACCCGTATGTCACAATTAACTTTATACGGTATCCAATTATTCCGTGTGCCATTTACAGTAGTTGCAATAAACTAGCGATTCAGGTCCAATCGAACGATACGTACAGTCCTTAGAATTCACCGTATACATTAGGTCGTATATGTGTTTCCACCTTCTTTTTTCGTGATCAATCTGCAGGCGAAGATTGCCGGTCTAATTTAGAAAAACCGCGTAGAAAGGTTTCTCAATGCGCGAATTTCCGAAACATAAAAACAATAACCAATTGTGAACTACTTAATATATTTTTATGGAGCTACATTTATTGACAAGATATTTTAATGCTAGTAACTATCATATGTCTATAAACGACAATATCAGCAAATACGCAAAAATAATTGAGTAAAAGTTAACAAAATTTACTGTCTACAGCTCTATAATATTGAAAGTGTATATACCGTACCTCAAAAAAATCTACCATTCAAATAGTTGGAGTTTAATTAAAATTACGAAGTAGATTTTGTTTCACTTTTGATATTATAGATTCCTTAATTATACATTTTTACACTTTTTAAAACTATATCTGCATATGTACTGATTTTGTGGTTTAGATAGTTTATTATTTTAGAAATAATACAAATATATAGTAAATAAAAGAATCTCCATCAAAATATATGAGATATTTAAAATTCAGTTCTTGTTAGTAAATTATATTTTAATTCTCGCACAGCGAGACCTTTCCCGTGGCTTCATGACAAGTTTGTGGTTAATTAAACACTTCTTATTTCTTTATATTGCGCATCGTTATGCCACATGGGCATGTCTGCTGGGAAGAAATAAGTGGGAATTGTCTCCCAAAATGAACAGTATTTCGTTAAAAAAAAAAACAGTGATAAGGCGACTGCCATTTTCTGATAATGGTTTGAGAATAATTATAATTTTATCAACAACAATTTCAGTGAACCGAAATTCATAAATAGTAGGGGAGGACTATTCGGTAAAAGACTGCATGCCAAAACTCTCCAGTGACGCAGGAAGAGGATAACAGCCTCGGTGTTTCTTGAATAGTATGGTACAGCGTGTGATTTACAGTTTAGTTGGGATACATTTTAACAGTCTGTCCTGCACAGGATGATAGGACCCTAGTGAAGAACGAACGCTATATGAATGCACTCTGTGGTGACTTAACACCGTTGACACAGTTGAAAAAATACACAACGCATAACTGACGTCAACTACGATAAAAACACATGAAAATAGTCATTTAACCCCGATAAACACACGGAAAATGTAAGAATATTGTCACACAAACGTGTTGTTGCAGGAAAGAAAGGGTTTTATTATCATTAACAAGTAATACCGGCATGAATTTTTGACATATAATACAGATTATATTATTAACATCTACTTGGTTTTAAATACCCTTTCGTAAACGCGGAAGATTTCTATTATTGGGAATATGCAATTATAAATTTTTAGATATCAGCGTAAAAATGAAATATGTTCTTTATACGCATAATTTATTTAGCAACTACATCCTAACGCCAAACCTATTTTTATAAATATATCTATCCTCAAGCCCCTCCAAAAGATTACCTGTCGCTCATGCAAAAAGTTTTGCCACGTATACTAATTAACGGTGTCACCATTATAATAACTAGTATCAAAGCGTCTATATAGCGATAAGCGGTCAATCCACCGTCAATCACAAACCTAAGTTTAACTAAAAAAGTTGTTTTGTAAAAATATGCCGCAAATACTTCAATTTATGTATTAAATGACACCATTTACTAATTTGTAAACTGAATTATGATACCTCGCAAATAGCAAAAACAATAGGTTATTTCAATCCTACGACAAATTTTTCCGCATGTAATTAGTTGCACAAAAAACCAAGTAATCCAAATCATTAACAACATTAACCAGGCGTAAGCATAGAAATAATATATTATTCTGCCAAGTTACATAAAATATAGCACATTCAAATTTATGAGTATCAGTTTCCCATTTCCACTATATCATGCACAAAAAAACCTTAGTTGAAAATTTACGGATGACAAAACTGTAAAATTCAGTTAAATCAGTGACTGAAGGAAGAAGTTGCACTATCACTAATTTCTAGAGTTATATTTCTCACAGACATTTCTGATTCAACTTGAAGGATTCAACTGTGCAAAATACCTTCCCTTGTGGAATTTGATGAAACAGACGCAATGCTCTGACCAGCAAGTCACAGTGTAACAAATGCAAGTTACGGCTGCATGGATTTTACGAGAAAAAATTTCACCTGTTTCCAATGCGGTATCACCTGGAGACAAAATACCCATTGTTGCGTAAAATCCTTAAAATTCTAAGCTTTTTTCAGTTAGTTTATTTTATAAAATTTGCTGTAACGACATGAACACGTTGTTTTGGACGGAAAAACAAAACGCTGTGATTATCTCACTACGCGAATCAAAACTGGGAAACACGCCTTTTTCTGCTCTGAAGGTAAAAACCGATACATGCGCTGAACTCGAATTTCGAATCGGAGCTGTCGACAGGGAGTTGAAATTTAAGGGCACGCACGGCCTGCAGTGAAACGGCGCTGCCAAGTTTTTTCTGTGAGCGGTCTCTGCTATAATTTCGGGATCTAAATTAGCGAAGCAAACAGGCCGTTACAGAAGAGAGAAACAAGCGCAGTATTCTAAGCGGAGATTCATAAAGAAAGGATAGAAATAGAAACAGCCTTCTGAGAAATCTAAACACGCCGGGGAGGCATCCGAATGAAAATGACTTCATCAAGATGCGCTCCAAAGGAAATCTTGGGAAGCCTGACGCTCTCTGTCTTTGGGAGCGCGAGCGCTGCTAAACTGGCCCTGCCATCAACAAATGGGTCGCGTTACACCACCTATCTGTTTAACAGGAATAATTATATTCTCAGGTGACCTGCAAGCTTAAAAACGACATTTATTATTTACATCCGGGCTTAAAATACCTGCTGAAACACACGTCGAAACATCCCACTCCAAAACAAAATCGCTAAAAACTGTGCGAAGCAAAAATTATCCTCCTCTGGTAGTTTTAAAAATTAATTTAAATTGATACACTATTGTATTGGCAGGGATAATAGGCCAGGAGTTTTCGTAGCCACAGCCCAAATACCCCTGCATTAAGAGAGTTGTAGTAATTTATAACGTAACTATTAGCAAGCAACATATGAGCTTTCAATATAATGGCAATGGCTTGAAGAGAAATAAGGGCTTGGAAACAAGAAATGCTAGCATACACATGCGGAAATTTCTCGACGCATTCAACTCTCTCCCGAACAAATATACGAAACCATGGATGTATTTAAAAAAAACTACACCATTCGGGCCTCCTCAGTACACGTATGCAATTATATACTAAATTTGCGAATGATTTCTCAGAGTTTCTAAAGTATGATTACAATTCACATCATAATATACAGTGCAAATACGAAATTAAACTGCTACTTTTAAGGGTGAGTGTATGTTGGAAACTTCTAGCTGAATCTGTACTTTCTTTATCTATATTTAAAAAAAAACACAGACTTTATTAACTACAAAACAGAGGAAAAAGATGGACGCAGTTTAATACCGAAAGAGAAATAAGCAAATAAACAGTGCTGCAATAGTGAAGGTATACCAAGTTTATAGACATCAAGAACTGCAATTATATCAGCGACGCTTACAACTTCTTAAATAGCTGTGAAATGGTACAAGCAAAGGGTGGAAGAGAGTAAGACAGAATAGTGGAAGTAAGAATATTTTGAAGTTAACATTTAAGAAAGAAAACTGTGCATTAATTTTCTCATTATCTTAATAATAATTGTGGCAAGATAAGTTATAAAGTTTTAGTAATCCAAAATGATGATAATACAGTAAAATTTATAGTTTACTTAATATACCATACTTATTTAATTTTGGGAGGTAGATATTTTAAAATTAATTTAAAACGAAAAATTACATAAAAATTTACATCGTGGAAAGCTATTTAATTAAATCATCATAATATTAAATTTACAGCTAAATTCACACGATTGTGCCTTAGGCAACTATTAAAAAAACAGAAACTATATAAATTATACTGATTTTTATAATTTTTTATTTCCAGAACTATTTGTGAAATAAATTCATTTCAGCGAAAATGATTGTTCGATAATGGCAGCAAAAGTGCGAGCACACATAAAAATGGAACTGGGTTTTGTGTAGCCCAGTTTGCACAGTAATGGGATTTCATTATATCAGCAGACGAGCAGTTTGGTACTGACTTGGCTGTCACATTCTGAGTCATGTCACAGATAGTTCCCCAATCATCGCCCGTTCTAGTAACAGATGAAAGCCAAATTATCACCCAATCGAGCTTTATATTTAACAGTTTCACAATTCCGAGCACCACAAAAGTGGGTACACTGTGGATGAGATTTGTGGTAATCACAAGCGCTACAGTACAGATTGAGACGAAATTCATCACACTACATGCAGAGGGCCCAGAAAATCATTCACGCGCGCGTAAAAAAAAAAAAAAAGGCGTACTTACAAACCAACTGAGCATGTCTGGGAATGTAAAGAAGTCCTGCTGCTGCTCGAGGAAAGCTATCCTGAAGGACTACACACGGCCTGCGCCGCGGGGCGCCTGCGCACGCGCACCACCAACACATGCCGTCTTCGTCGACGTCGTCGGCGACCCAGGCTCCCCCGTCGAGCCGCCAGCGGCTGCAACGGTCACCATCGCTCACGGCCCCGCCGCGCGACGACGCCTTCCACGCCAGTCAACACTCTACGAACCGCGAACACCCGGGGAGGTCGCACGAGGTTGAGCTAACTCGGAACTCTTCCGGGAGGTAGTCGCCACTGGATCGTCACATGCTCCCGGGGCACACGCGTGTCTGGCACCCGGGTGGCCAAGTCATCCAGTTTCTTCGACGCACCAGGGAGCTGAAAACTGACTATTTCTCCACAACAGGACGGCGCCCTGGGCCCGACGAAGCGGTGACAGCGGTGGACATCGAACGACCACAGCACGGAAGACGTAAAATAAACAACACAGCCCTTTCTCGACGACAGAGGCTGCCGACTGTAGAACCCACGTCGACTCGCGGACGTACCGCCGTCGTGTCAACGGCGTCGGGAACGCGTGGCGTCACGACGCCCCAGAACCAACACTGGGTGGGGGGAAAGAGCGCGCGCGCCACCTCCGCCGACGCGCAAGCACACCGCGACTGGGGGGCGTCCCCGAGAGTCGCCGAGCGTCGGTCGTCGTCGGGACGCCCACCTGCTGCATCGACGGGCCGGCGTCGCGTCGCTCCTTCCCCTACCTTACCCCTCCTTCCCACCCAACCTCGTTAGCACGGTCGCGCACTCTCTCGTCGGCGAACGTCTCCCGAGAGACCGGCGTCCTCTGGCAGCGACGATACTTAAGTGGAATCCCTAGTGAAAACTCTCAACGCTTCAAGGTCACGTCGGCCATAACGAAGCATTACATGGGTTACTCCCAAGACATGCGATATACATTCTCGGGAAGCTGAATTTCTCGTGAATTAGAGTTGTAACAGCAGACAGGGTATTATTAGAAGTGATGTAAGCCAATGGATGCAGGACGTTCAAGCGAAAAAAATGACTTTCTATATTTTTAAGGTATTTTATCATTCTGTAGTAACAAATGTAATAGTATAATTAAATAAAAAAATAATTTACAAAAATTAAATACGGAAGTTAAAGGAATTCCTATGCTTAGCAATACAAATAACAAAAAACAACTTGTATGTCAGATATAGTTTAAATTATTTGTTATTATTAGCAAGAGATAAATAAATTCCATGGGAATTCTTTAAGTGGTCGAACCATAATTTTGTATTAAGTTTTACAATAAAATTTAAATTCAAAAGAGCCAGAATTTGAACCTTAATTGTAGGCGAAGACAGACTTCAAATAAATTTCTTCGTGGCGTTCCTTAGACTTGAGGAAACACTTTCGTTGAAATCAAATATTGTGCTCGTATAACTTTTCAAAATTTGTTTTGCCCAAAATTAAAAAATTAAAACGATTACAGATCTATGACAAAACTCAGTGGGAATTTATTTTTAAAACGATTCTACAGTTTTACTAGATTTTTATTGATACATCACGAAACCTTGAAATATCTTAAAAACATAAACAAAAATTTAGGTACTTTAAGAGCTATAAACTACTTTTCTGCTTTTCCTTGAGGAAACTCCGCATGGAAGCCTTAAAAATTACATTTAAAACCATTTCCACTATTTTTGTTCTTTGAATATTTTTAAGAGACACCTAGAAAAAATATAAACATACATATGTTTTACCTTTCCTGGAAAAACTTTGTATTCCTATAGTACTTCTTTGCTGAAATACGCATGTATGCGGAAACATTGATTTCGTAGACAATATTTTACTAGTGAATTCGCTTAATTGACATGTCATTATATGTAAAGCTGCACGTGGTACATTGAGCTCTCTTGAAAGATCTGCTAGGATTTATTCTACTGAGAGTGGGAAACAAAACGAGATTCCTTATGGGAGAGTTTGGCATAGGAAACATTTCCGCCTCGAGATGCACTGCTGTTCCTATGATGCCGCTCTTTTGCTGGTGGTATATGGGGAAATTATACTTATTTGTCCGTAAAAGTTCGCGTTTCACTCGGGAAGTGATATATACTCACGCGTTCCAAAATATTGAGCATTATCGTTATTTTGTAACTATTGTTCACGCCCTCCAATGTATATTTACAAGAGAAAACAGTAAAAATTAAATTGTGTTTGGAATTCCGTAAACAAGATTATTTTAGGGAATAAAGTTATGAATTTTAAGAACGAAATAAATAGAGTTGTCGCCAAGAGAAAATTTTCTATTATTTTGTCACATTTAATTAAAGTACACGTGTAACAATGTTTTGCAATCTAGTTCTACGACCAAATATTAAACATCATGTGGCAACATTTCGTTAGTTTCACAATGTAGCGCGAAGAATGCGAGTGAGTGAGTGAAGAGATTTGGGCGGCTCTCAATATCGAGGTCTTTTGAGTCGATGAGGGTGAAGTGAGGTGAGTATGGAGCAGCGCTGGAATGAAGGAGTGGGGGAAACGGGAGATCCCCGAGAAAACCCGCCGATCAGTGGCATTGTGTGAAGAACAATGCTTATTATTTACGTAGGTTCTGTCAAACTACAAATCGTTAGATTTAAAAAAAACTTAATTTATATTGTGAAAATCGCAAGTATCCCATTTGTTTACATGCATCACACATGCAACTTCAATGCTATGTGGCGGCCAAACTATTAGCATTGAGCCATGTTCTGCTTAAGATCTATTTGTATTCACATTGTGTATTCTTACAACATAGGCCTATGTAAAATGTAATATGGTCATGGGCCTGATGACTATCCATGCGTTGGTAGTCAGGTGAGACTGTAAAATTAAGACGAGCATGTGTTGAGTGATACCAGGGTCGCCTCTAGCCATAACGCGATTTAAGGCATGGCACACGCAAAATACCTCCAGTCAGGCATACAACTTATGGGATTTAAGGGGGTTAGGCAGGGCTGCGTTCACGTGAACAAGAGGTTATAAGGATGACGTTAGTAGATGGCCAGAACACCCACTGTTCTCAAAAATACGCTTGTTCTAGCAATGTGAAACGTCCACCAGAGTGCATTTAATATCATGGAAGGAAAAATACCGTGATCTTATTGGGTAATAAACCTAAACTAAAGGTTTCCGCCTACATTATGCGTGCATGGCGTTGCAGCCTGTTTGAAATACACGTTCTTTAAAATAAACTAACGAAGTTATTTGTAATATACTTTCTTCCGGAAAAAAAATAAGCAGAAGAAATAGTTGAGGCGATGCAGGAAATAAAATTTTAAAACATTTCGAACTTTCCAAATACTATTTTGGTGCCATTCGAAACGGCCACAAACAGCATTTTCTGGCAGCTTTGTGTGAAAACAAACCACGTTCTACGTGATTTACGTGTATATACAACTACACGAAACTTGCACTAATACACTGGACTTAACGTAATTTAAATTCCATAGCTGCATTCTCCACAACAAAAAAATTGCACGAAAGTTTACCGACTTGAATGTAGAGGTGAAGTAATATTTGAAATTCGTGGGAATGTCACTATTAACATTAATGCTTTTTTTTTATAAATCAAACATTTAAAGCAGTTTAATATACATTTCAGCTTTAATATTTTGTACATTTGTGTCAACAACGGGAGGAAGGCGTACTTGAATAAAAATTATATCAACTGTACTTCTTCCATCCCCTAACATGACAATCCCTCAATAAATGAATGTCATTTTGATTTATTAGAAAAAAAAAACACTTTATTACCAAAATTAAATTAATATGTTTACAAATCACTTTCAAGGAAAAAGAAAACTCCGAGCAAGACATGAAAACTTAATTCGCTAAACCTTATTTTCAAATAGAACATTGCTAAACGTTACATATTTCCAAGAATATCTTCAATCCAGTATTTTACTTCACGGGGAAGAAATCCCCATAAAATAGCTGTAGATCAGACTGTATGACTTCTGTGAAACTGTGTTGCAATGGGAACGTTTAAAGTTCAATTAGTTTTCCAGTGAGAAAAAAAAAAAGGCTACTGCAATTACACTAAATGCCGATACAAAATGTGAGTATAACGGAGATACAAAGCTAAGTTTTGTCCCTTTGCGGACAATATCAGCGGAAGGTTAACACTAAAAAAACTTTACAGATGGTACGGAATTTGATTGACAGATTCAGAACACAATTGCAAACAGGCATGTTAAAATTATTTTATTGCCTTTTAATAAATAGTTATCACCTTCCACTCTAAACACGGATACTTCAATTATCACCCTGGTAGCAGATGCGGTCACTCACAAATTAAGTTGTACGGTGTTCAACAAACTAGTAACGAATTCTCCACAAAAAGAATACGCATGAATGTGGGTTAACGGAGCAGCGGTGTCAGGACCGCGGCAAAGTAAATAAGTAGTTAATTTCACACCGACAGTCGAAAAGAGATTATACTTAAAAGAGAGCCATCCGACTGATGAACGATAGCGGCTGCAATTAACGACAGCAAAAAGTGGTCTGGTGCAGCAACAAACTAGGTCATCTATCCTTCCTTCGGTGTAAAACTTGCTTACAAAGTTTTAAATTGCAGTGCTATTTGTGGGGAACCTGAAATATTTTAGTTGCGAAGTTTCCAAACTTTGTTTGTTTGTTATCCTGAACTCTTTTTATAGACATCGAGAACTGCATTGTAGCAAACATAAAACAGAAATAATGAAATTCGAAAGTAGAACAGCTTCACTTCTCTTGTGTTTGTAAGTGTAACAAAGACGAAAAGTTTTGTAATAACTCGGTAACTCTAGAATAAAAAAATGTGTTTAGCCACGCTAAATATGAATAAATACCAAAGTAGGCGTCCAAACCCGAAATGGGTCAAGGTTGCAGATGAACTGAACAAAAAACTCTTACATTGAAACAGTTTCGATGCTGGGGCCACTGTGGCGCAGCGGCTAGATCACTAGCCTCCCACCAAGGCGAACCGGGCTTGATTCTTGGCGGGATTACACCTGGATTTTTACACGTGGGAATCGTACCGCACGATGCCGCTTGTCGGCGGGTTTTCTCGGGGATCTCCCGTTTCCCCGGCCATGCTCACCTCGCTTCACCCTCATCGACTCTCGAGACCCTGATGTCAAGAGTCGCTCAAACTTCACTTTCCACTACTTTTCAACGTTTCCGTTGAAGTAAAGTACGTCCACGAAACAAATACAGTATATGTTAACAGAAACACACCTGCTCAGTCTTCACTCCAGAAATGTTAATAATAAGGTGCAATGGTGCTATATAATTACTGTTAATCTAATAAAAAAAACACTCCGTTACGAGCACATCAGAAACGTGCGAATGCTTAAAGAGAAGCGTGAAGGGTCTGGTTGGAGACGGTGCGAGACCAGAACGGGTGATTTATTTGAAGTAGGAGATGCGTCTAGAAACGCGATTCTTGCAGAAAGGACTATAGTGTTCGGGGAGTTCAACACAAAAACTCGTCGAAGAATCACTCACATTTTGCGCCCAAATTAATAACTTGTAGACTAAGGGTAATGATGCATCAACCCACAGTGACAGATACGATCGCCACCTACGCAACTCCCCCATGGATAAGTTTTGAGTTTACTTCGTGAAAATCATGCAAAAATTCTCATTGGAGAGGCACGTGAGTTTTTCGCAAATCATTCATGAAGTGTACACTTCTCATATGAGATACCCCCGAAGCAAGTTCCGCGAGAAGTACACGTGCATTTCGGCTTGCCTGTGAATTAAGTTTTGAAGTCGTTGGCTAAGCTATAGCAGAACTAAAGGCCACGAAAAGAGGCATTTATTACTAGAAAAGACTTAATGGAATGAAGTGAAACTCTGGACGAATGACATTCAAAATATATGGGCTGTTTCACTCTGATGTAAGGAAAAAATACGGCATCCTAAATTTAAACTATCAGAGCTAGTTGGGAAATCAAATTACAGAACTTTCAGATCATGGCACGTCACTCGGTAATAAACAGGGCTGGCTTTACGCGACAACCAACGAAATTACAAACAATATCACCCGAAAGTGTAACTGGTTTGTTGCGGTAATGTTTGCTACAATAAACGCAAGTAATACTGCACTGCAGTCGCACTGTTTATACTACAGAGAAGACCACAATAGGTTATGCTTACTGATAGGACCAGTATCTCAGTCAGCAAAACGTTTTGATCAGAGATACATCAAAAGTCACGTTTAATCATTAGTTTTTTCTTGCAAAAGTCACCATGAAATAAACATTTGTATACCTTTATTTAGTTGTTGATACGTAACAACACTTATCTCTTTCAATTGTTCGGGGCGGGGAAGTTGTAACGACGAAAAGTGGTAACACTGCCACGTAAAAAAATTAGGACTTAAATTAAAAATAAAGTCCCTTTGCCCGAGCTACTTCAGCAATACCTGGGATAAATACATCGTAAAATACCACTGAAGTAGTGGTAAAGTTTGCTTGCAGCTCTGCTGGGATCCGATCTCACAACCTTTTCCCCTCACCACAAATAATTTCTACCGAGAACAATGCATAAGGATATCAGACATATTGTACATACTACCAACCTGTTGTGAATAATAGTTGTCATTTTAGTTTCAGGGTATACACCCATGTGCCAAACATAATTGTGATGTACGAGCCTATCAGAAATACATAGCAGCACCGCCTTGGATTTAAAATGTTGCGACCGCCAGCGATAGAGATACAGAAATCTGTGGAAGCTCACCGAGCTTAATGTGCAGTGAGGATGACGTGTTATTAAGATTCAAGTCACTGCCAAGCCGGTGTTATAACAGGGTCTCGTGAGGCGGGTCACAGCATTTCGAGGTCTCGTGAGGTGGGTCACAGAATTTCTACAATACAGGCGGAGTTCGGGTTCGGGCTCCAAATTCTAACATTTGAAGCGCAAACCTCTATATCACAGTATGGTCGGCGTCGGGATGTCAAAGATTCATTTCGAGTGACGGGCGTGCAATACTTCAGGAAATGACATCGTAAGTAAATTCTTGCAGTCTCGACGGATATCAGAGTAAGTACAGTGTAACAAAAGCACTCTGCGTCTTTAGGAACTGACGCCCAACCTGAGGACTGTTGCCGACATCAGGAGACAGAGCCAACGCTTCGTCTTTTGCTCGGGAATACCTTCACTGGACACTTGGCAACACTTGGCAACTTGAAACGCCTAGCCTGGTCTGACGAGCTGCTCTTCAAACTGATTTCGGAAGATGAAGGATTCTGTGTAGAAAGGGTTTTTTTTGGGTGGGGGAGGGGGGAGGCAAGGAATCCGTAGACCCCAAATGTCAAAATCGGCATGCATTATGAACCCTCGTCAATCTACAAAAGTCTGACCGGTGAATGTTATATGCACACACTTTTCGATGTGCCATGCGTTTTAATGTAATACGTTCAGCCTAGTGGATTTGGCCTCTTAAAATAAAAAGTGTGCCACCACACATGTCCAGGGCTACCATATTATAATTGGGGGAACACCCATCCAAATTTAGGATTCTGGTGGAGTAATAGCTTGAAAGCGGAACTTAAGACAGTACTCTGTATTCGAGGGGGGGGGGCAGATGCTCGCAGCGCGCGAGACCGG
>NQII01000967.1:429211-458591 GCA_002778355.1 Clitarchus hookeri | reverse complement strand
GCTCATCAAAGTTAAAGGTTTTTTTTATTTTTCCTATTCGTTTTTAATAAACCTCCAAAACATTTATGAAAGAAGCGTAGCACGATATACATTGTAAAAATAAAATAAAGCTGAGAAATAAAGTAAATAAGCATACCTCGCCAGTTTGTAACAATAACGAAATTCATTATGTTCAGATAACTTTAGAAAGCTTTTTTACAGATTAGACGTAGCACAGAAAGTCTGTCAACAATTAGCAGAACAAAGTGGACACAACTGCGAAGCCCAAGGTTGTATCCTTAGCATATTTCAAGAGCCAACACCAGATCGCAGTAAATGTTCGTGCTTCATATTTTTCCTTTTGTTGCTTTCTCGATGATAAGTAATTAATTTCAAGCCAACTTAGCCCATTAAAATTTTAGGTTTGTGTGTAAACTATATAACTTATAAACTGACGTTTAGTAGACTATAATAAACGATTAAGATATGTTCTGTATTACATAATTAACATTGTTGAGAAGTGAGGGGAGGCAGGCAGGGTACACATCTCTCTTCACTTTAATTCCCAAAAGGCTGCCTATACTCCGTCAACCTCGTAACCCCGGGATCAAAACGTGGGGGGTTCAAATTCAACCAAGTCACCACATGGGCGTAATTTGGTTAATATAAAAACAGCTGCTAAACTTCCGAGAATACGCCGCAAAAGTACTTTACAAATCAGGTTTTAATTGGTGTCTCAATTTAAGCAAATGAAGTAAGGACTAATAAATCTTTGCTGTTAGCCTAAGAAAAGAGTCAATTATCATTGCGAGGAAATAAAGATCCGTAAAATGAAATGTAATGGGGTTAGATCCAGATAATGTTAATTGAATAGATTAACGAATTACAAAAAAAGTAGATTAAGTAAAAAAGTAAATTTGATGTCATTAACAAAGGCAAAAGAGTAGTGTAATTATGTCCATTCAGGTACAAGGGGATCGGAACAGAAGCCGTCCGCCATCTTGCATTTCGTCACAATATGGCTACTTGACGATTCAAAATGTCCCATTTTTNCCCAGCCTCTCAAATTTTCCAAAATTGCGTAGAAAATTGCTCGCTCTAAAATGTGGCTGAATGACTCCACACTGTGGCTGAAGATCCGTAAATATTGTTAGATCGTTAGCCACATTGTGAAGTCAGTAGGATGTAATAATAACTTAACTGCCACCCCCCCTCCACACACGCACACACATCTCTGACACCCAGTACCACCCCATCCACTTCCACATCTCACACCCAGCTCCACCTCATCTACCTCCCCTCGTCACATCCCCCCTCCACAATTTCACCCATGAGGTCTCTGGGAAATGCAAGAAATCCCAAGCTAGCCCATATGCATAAAAAAACCAGAAGAAGAGATGTTTGTCGACCTTTGAAAACGTGGACAAAATGCCGAGGCAGGACTGATGAACAGCCTATCCATGAAGAGTAAGTAATTATGCATTAAGGGTGACTGCCTTCGCTAATCGGATGTTTAACCGCACGAATCAGCATTTTGTCTCTTAAGGACCTGGCTGAGATATAGCAATTACAAATTGACTCCGACATGTTAAAAAAACGGCTGATCGCTGAAAAAAAAATCAAATCAAGCCACAGTTATGCTTGTTAAATGAATAATTAAAATAATATTTATTCTCTTTACGAAGCTACATATATTGAGAAGGAAGAATATCTTTCAACTTCCACAAGCAGATTCACTACAGCTCACTACAATTTGTTCATAATCGACTTTACTACCAAGCATAACTGAAGGAAGATTAATATCATCTTTAAAGGTTAATGGTGTTGTAAAATATTCGTTTGTATTTAAATGGACTGTATTTTGCAAATGTATTTTGTCAAATTAAGTAAGCGAAGAAAGATTAAATTCAACGATGAATTCTAACATCAGCTAGTGATGTGAACCCTCGTAAGAGACATCGCAACAGATAATTTTTCCTCCTGGTATACACTGATCAAAGATTGTTATTATATAAACTACTAGTTATAATAACGAGACAGGGAAATATCGNTAACAATATTTTCTCACGCTCGGCTCAAGACCGTTATCCATCATTTCTCCGTTAAGAAATTCGTCACTAACATATAATTTTAAATATGCATAGATTTATATATTATGCCGAACATCTGCAGAGTTGCCGAACTTAGTAATCCACAACGCGAATACAGTAAGTTTCCTTTATAGTATAATGAACAATCCAATCAACGGTAAAATCTTCATCAAAAATAATTATTTTTTTAATGAAATCGACTAGTTGAAAAAGAAAACAAATTTTGTAATTCGAACCCAGAGCCACTACAAAAGTAAGTCGGCGCCATCCTATGGAAGTCGGTCGTGAATGAACGTATAAAGGAAGATGCCTATTTTTTGTATCAAACATGCCTGAAACAAAGAGAGAGAGAGAGAGAGAGAGAGAGAGAGAGAAAAGGGGGTCGACGTAACTCTCGTCTGACGTGGAGTGAAATGGTAATATCTTGAAACGCGATACTTGTAACGTGAATTCACCGCCTGGGCCCTGGACGCTGGCGATTTCACGGGCTTTCGGCGCCGACAAGACATTTCAATAAAAAGGAACGGACAATGACTGCGCGCGCGTGTACGTCCGGCAAGCACACGCAAAGGCACCCGTCTATCGACAAACAGCCAGCCGACAAGCGAGTCGAGAGATCGATACCGCCGCACGGCCACGACGAACTGTCGACGAGGGGGCGAACTTGGGAGTGGCAAGAATGTTTCATGCCGGGCGTTGTAAAGAGGGGGCGGTAGTGGTCGCCCAGGGCGAGGGGTGATCAGACAAGTGGGAGAGGGGGTCCCAGATGGCTCGAGGGAATATCGGGTTGGTCCCTAGCGAGGGGCATGAGAGGGAACGTCCTACGTAACATCGAGGTGCAGTGAACGAACCCGCCCGGT
This sequence comes from Clitarchus hookeri, assembly GCA_002778355.1. Lineage (NCBI taxonomy): Eukaryota > Metazoa > Arthropoda > Insecta > Phasmatodea > Phasmatidae > Clitarchus > Clitarchus hookeri. Next base: position 455,662 of record NQII01000967.1, on the reverse strand, counting down.
CGACATGTAAATGCTTTCAACGACCCGGGTTTCGCCCTCGACTGTCCCCCAGGGTGGGTGGAGAGGCAGTGCAAGGGAAAACTACAGAAGGACGAGCCGGAAGGGGTAGTGAGTTGGCGCCGATAGACAACAGGGTGCGTCACGAGAGACGAAAGAAAGGGTGGGAGGTGGAATGGGGAATGCCCCAGAAGACGGTGGCAGCGACCACTAGGAAAGTTACGCGCCCATGGGCCTCACGCTAGTAGGAAGGGAATGAAAAAAAAAAAAAAAAAATAGGGATGACATCCCTCTCAGGAACAAACAACTTTCTTTTTTGTTTCTTGGTTTTGTTCACCTCGCCGCCCGCCCGGTCGACCCACGTCACAGACGCGGGGCGCCGCGACACCAGTCTGGCTGCAAGGGCGCCGGCACAAGAGTACGCAACCACACAGAGGCGAAAAAGGAGTGACGGCTCCTTTGATGTGGGCGTGCCTATTCTCCGATTGGCTACGCTACCCTCGGGAAACGGGCCTGGTGTCTTATTGCCTACTGCACGTCGTAAAAGTTCCCTACTGGTCGGGCTGCCAGCTGGCGAGTAGCGTACCAGGCGTTGATTGGCGAACGGAGTTCCAACATTTTGCTAAGCAGCGATGCCCTTTTGCTGTGTAAGCGGCTGTTTCACACGTGTACTCTTTAGGCCATATTTCACGATAATTTATTTCATCATCTGAAAGAGATAACTAATTGATATTAATATGATTTTCTCTCGGACGAATAAAAATGTGTTGGCCATAACAACAATACATACTTCGAAATAGTTTCAGAATGTCAGTACCCGAATACCGATTGTCAATTATCCTTTATACTTAATTAACATGCTGTGTACATGATATAGATCACATGACATGTGATTTATTTGGCAAAGTTAATTAACATCTTAGAATCTTGGGTTCCCATATTCCGAAATGCTCGAATTTTCGGTGCTATATTTTGAAAACTATAACCACTTGACGACAAATATTTACACTTATGTGGCCTTTATATAAATTTCTTTCAGATAATGGAATAGAAAATTATAGTGGAATATGGCCGTAAGTACGCTGTGGTGCTGGCGCGGTATTTTTTTACTGGTAGAACCTCGCACGCCTGCCTGCCCGCCTGTCATATTCAGCAGCTTCCTACACTTACTTTCTGCGCAAAAAAGAATACACGATGGAAACTTGGCTCACCGACTTGTGAAGTCCAGAATGCACGTGTTACTGTGAGATATTTATTCTTGCCGCCTGACATGGTGTATGCGGAAATTACTTAAGTTATCGCTATTTCACTTGTAATTTTTTCTAAACGGCCATTAAAATAAGTTTACAAATTCTGTAAAACGGTATATTACCGTATATAAAGAAGGTTAGTAGACAGATAATGAGAGAGCTGGCACAGGCTGCAGGCTTCGGATGGTTAGATGGACATGGCATCTGGCAGAGAACCCGATGACAGGCCACCACCCTGGATGATCCTGACCTTTGACTTTGACCTACATTCGCAATCGTGGATGACCTTAACGTCAAATGTCTCGTTTTACCCGCAACACACTCAACATTTCTAGAATTCCCTCAAAATTTCCCGAATTTCCCTCCAAATCTGTAAACTTTCCTGTAAAAAGATTCCTTGCCAAAATTTTCATGAGTCACTAAGAATAAAAATAGCATAAACGTATTTCTAGAATGTTCCAGTTCATTCTCTGGCATTCTACCTTGATACTTCATGCTCTGTCATTCCATGCCACTAACAATTTTCCAGAATTTTCCAGTACATGCTATGTCATTCCAAGTCAACATCGCCCATCTTGTTTCAAAAATGAACCCGATTTTTCTTTGAAAATAATTCAAATATGGCTTAAAAGTAGTAAAAATAAGGCACGATTTGAGTTGCACATGAAAGAAGAAAGCTTGTACTGTGTAACATTGAAAAATATTTTGCCGTAATTTACTTACTTAAATGTTTAAAAAAAGTTAAACAATTAGAGCTTGTTTTAGGTCAAAATTTAAGCGTATTTATATTTTGGATGTTTCTAAGGAAGCACACTGCGGAAAAAGAAACTCCATTCGTAAAGTAAGTCAATCAAATGCTATGCTTACTGTGGTTGTACGTAATAAAATATTGGTAACAATGTTTACAAATACTTTAATAATTGGTTTTATGCACATAAATTTTAGTCTTAATGGATAAATCATGGAAAACATTTCTAAATATAATTACTATGTTTTAAATACAATCAAAGTGAGTGAAAATATTTGTGTGGCTCTTAACATCGAGGTCGAGGGACGATGACGGCGAGGCGAGGCGAGTATGGAGCAGTGCTGGAATGCAATAGTAGGGGGGGACAGGGAAATCCCTGAGAAAACCATACGATCAGCGGCATCGTCCGGCACGATTCCCACATGCGAAAATCCTGGGACGGACTCCGCCGGGAGTCGAACCAGTTCGCCTTGATGGGAGGCAAGTAATATAACTACTACACCACCGCAGACCTTCGTACAATCTGAGTAATTATTATGACCTTGCTCCGAGAAGGGGGAAGAGAGTGGTTGCAAAATACGGTTACTAAAATATTCAAAATGGAAAAACATTAAAATTTTTATTAAATAGTTATGAAAAAAAATTTAAATTTTTTTGAAAACAGTTGTACAGCCACGTGCAGTGTTTAGTCTAAAGTCACTCTACTTCTACTTCTAAGGGCGAAACCGGCAGAGCTAAAGATATGGTTTTACATGTTAAATGATTTTAGGCGTGACTCAGCTGCCATTCTCAATATAGCTTTCATACAGATATCACTTTGCGCCCTTGGAAGAGAAGGACCGTGATACGAGAGAGCAAGTAGGATTAAATTAATAAGAGTTTGTGTTTTTGTGTAACCTAAAAATCTTAAGCAACACGCAATTTTCAGCTTAAAAAAAAAATGTTGCAGATTTCTTTATGTAGAATTGTTGTCCGGTAAAAGATGGCTAAGCTGTTTTTGTTTGAAAGTGATATAGCGAAAGGTGGCGGAGACATGCCTAAAATCATTTAACATGTAAGGGCCGCGGTGGTGTAGTGGCTAGACTACTCGCATCTCGCCTCCCACCAAGGCGAACCGGGTTCGATTACCGGCGGGAATCATGCCGGACGACGCCGTGGGTCGGCGGCAGTTTTTCTCGGGGATCTCCCGTTCCCCCTCCTTTTGCATTCCGGCGCTGCTCCCATACTCGCCTCGCTTCACCCTCATGGGCTCTCAAGACTTGTATTTTAAGAGCCGTCAAAATCTCTTCACTCACTCATTTAACGTGTAAAACTCCATCCTTTCACTTGGCCGTGGCAGTAGGCAGCCTACCTTGCGTGCAGCCTCGGAGTTTAAATGGGGAGTGTACGTTAAAGAAACTCTTTTTCAATTAATTAATCTTAAAGATAACTATTTCAATCAAAACTGATTCTACGTGACATTTCTTAAGAAAATCTGTGGCACGCTGAGAAATCTTGTCAATTATTATGTTTAATATATATTAATATATAAATTTTAAAATTTACAAAAAAAATTAAAAACAAAATCTTAACGTGCCAGTATTTCTTAAGAAATGTAGCGTATAATAAATTTAGTTTGAAACTATTATCTTTAAAATTGATGCGTTGAGAAGGGTTGAACTGCGTACAGTATGTTATTAATTCACTATTCCTGCGAAAATATTAAACGTGCACCCCATGTGCTCATCTACGAGAAGAACACGCACTTCAGACGAGCGCTGTTGAGTGCTTTCATGACGCCACGCACATTAGGAACACCCCNTTAAACGTGCGCCCCATGTGCTCATCTACGAGAAGAACACGCACTTCAGACGAGCGCTGTTGAGTGCTTTCATGACGTCATGCACATTAGGAAAACCANGGAACACCCCCTTTTGTGTACTGCAAACCGGCCAAAAAACTGGCTCAAAATACACGCGTCAGATAAATAACAAATCTACTCGAGGGCCCTGCACTGAACATTCGTACAGACTTCCCACCAATAAGGGCAGAGCGTTAGCGGCTGAAAGTCCCGTAGGTAGGCCTTGCGCTTAGTGGCGATGGCGTATCTGATGCGCGAGGCAGAGGCAGCGTCGCCCTTATCCCTCCTGCGCCTCGCGGCCTCAAACGCAGTAAAAAAAAAGGCACCAGTTAGGCGGAAGCCTTAAGCATTCTTTTGATGAATCAGCCGAGTAGTACAAAACGAAATTGCTTCGCAAATCTGCCCCCGGATGACTGCGCCACGACAGGGGGTGTCATCTGTCACGAGGCCCAACAACTGCCAAGCGCCATGGACACCCGGCCACCTCTGGAGATAAAACCATGATGTTCCCGAGCATCTCCACCCCCGCATTATTTCTTTTATTCCTGCTTCCTCGCCGAGACCTTACTTCCACGCTTTTATCTCTTCCTTCTCCGCACCGATGTGTGCTCGCGCTCGCGAGGGCGGGCGGGTGGTTTGTGGGGTGAAGGGAGCTGATTTACGCCCTCCAACCGACCGGCCATCTAAATCAAGGGGAGGACCGCCGTTGTTGCATAATGCATGGTGCGGTGCCATTCCGCGTGCCGGGGAGGAGGGGGGAGGAGAGGAGAGACCGTAAAACACTGTGTTGACACTTCGCGCCAGGTTGGGACGTCTGATATTACCCGGGAGACAAAGAAGGGAATACACAGCCGAAGGAAACGCACGGCGGCGATATGAAGACTTCTCGCTTGCCATAACAAACGGCAAAAAGCGATGCCACAGAGAAGGTAAGTGTACAGACACGAAGTGGCGTGGCGGTTACTTTGATGTGGGTGCACCCGTTCGCTAGGTTGGCTTCGCGAGGCTCTGGCAAATAGGATTTGTCTCTGATTGGCTACTGCGTTCAGGGGCGGATCTAGAGGAGGGGTCGGTGGAGACATAATCCTCCCCCACAAAAAAAAAAAAACATTCCATTGACATGACGCTGTTCTGTGAATGTTACAAACTGAAATGAAATAATATCAAGATTGTAGGAAATACTGGTGTTATAGTCTATTCGCGGTTTCTTCGCTCTTTCTGAATCAAACCTTTGAAAAACCATCTCATGTACGGCGTTTTTGTTTGTTATGGCATGCATCAGAAACGTTTTATAGTTTTGTTAACATAGGAGTACTTTAATTTTTGTTAAATTGATCTTTTACTTAGATTNGACGTTTTTGTTTGTTGCATCAGAAACGTTTTATAGTTTTGTTAACATAGGAGTACTTTAATTTTTGTTAAATTGATCTTTTACTTAGATTTTATCTATAAAGTGTATTTAATTTATAATGTTTACTAATAAAAAACAGAGAGAAAATATGTGTGTTGTAATGCCTAGTAAGAAATAATTCTTATGCAAAATATTAATACTGGGAGTACGCACGAATGCGGTGCGTTGTCAGTTTGATGTAATTTTCCAGACTTAGTTAAGCTTCATTTGCATGAGGCGGAGGAATATCCTGGAAGTACAACTTTGTCAGGGCTACAAAAAAGTTAGAAGTAACCGTGAATGGACTATATTTGATTAATGTAATACTGTTTCCTCAAATTATGATGAGAGAGTGCATCCTACCCCCTCCCAATGCCAAAAATCTAAAGTCTAGACCTGCGCATGCGCATTGGGAAAATGACCTGCCTCAAACCGCTCTCCTGACTTCACGTTGAGAAAGATTCCCTATTGGCTGGGCTGCCGGCTGGCGTATAAGGTAACCAGGCGCTGATTGGCTAAGGGGGTTCGCAACATTTTGCAGGCCAAAGACGGGATTTTGCTAGTGTGCGCGAATGGAGTTCACAGTTCTATGTGGTGAGACGGTGGCTGGCCGATGACTAGGTGCCAGAGTAGGCGACTATACAGAAGCATCTTGAAACGGCTATTCACGGTAAAGTGAACACTTTNTTCCAGAGTAGGCGACTATACAGAAGCATCTTGAAACGGCTATTCACGGTAAAGTGAACACTTTTGAAAGCCCTTTCACATTTTTAATAATAGTAGATAAATATATTTCATTGTAGTATTAGACGTTAACTTTCGAGTCCGGTGAAATAATACACTGTGTTTATTACTAACATGAGAATATTTATTTTTAAACGTGGCGGAAGGATAAAAAATGGCTACTATAAAAAAGAAACTAGGACCTTAAAAGTACTCACTTTACCGTGAACAGCATATACACGTATACTCATTTGCTGACTTGCTGCGTCTTCTGCCGGAAGCAGAACTGTGGACGACGTCCTTTTGGCCGTTCACCTCGTAACAGTGTTCCCAGGGTGTCAGAGGCCATTTAGTTGTGGAGTGCGGTCCCAGATCGGACCACACGCAGGAATTCCGCCTCTGTATACGCGAGTATTCACTGGCCATATGTGGTATGCAGACGCCGTGCCGTTCGCACGTTCCTGGGCGGCCTGCTTCAGGCTTGCGTGGCGAGTCGGCGGAACTCGCCTTAGTTCGAGAACCACCCACGACGTGTGTCGGAATTTAGGCACGTAGCCGTGGATGCCGCCTATTCCGAAGACGCGTACCTCAAGCACGTCAGGTATTACTTGTCCCTTCTGAGCACGCAACAGCAATTAAAACCGAAATGAGCCGGTTTTGTTGCTTTGTATCTGACGAATTTACAAATATTTAAGCAAAATAATAATTTTGCTCGAATGAAAGAAACCATCAAATGGCTANCAAAATAATAATTTTGCTCGAATGAAAGAAACCATCAAATGGCTAAATATGTATCAGTAGCGAGGCATACTCAGTTTAGTAAACTTCGAAGGGCTTAAAACAGCAAACAATGTAAAATAACGTACTTTTTTTTTCCTACATGGATTAAATCTGCACTTTAGTATACAATGCAAGATAAACGAGAGCACTTTCAGAGTTTATTGACACACAAGGAAGCTTCTCAAACACTAAACTAACCTAAGCTTAAATGAAAAAAGGACGCATACACATATGAGCCTTAATAAGGATCATAACCCGAAACCTAGTGGTCCGAAGACGAGATCTTTGCGACATCGGCAACCAATTATGCTACAAAGTTAAGTTTGAGCTTCCATGGAACACCTCGCAGGGACATACCATTTCGAGCAACTATAGTAAAAGTGTGCTTCACGATTGGATGTCATATATGCGCCTTTATTAAAAACTACTAAGAAATTCCCAAAAGTTGCTTGTTTACATAGAGAAAGAAAGCACAACCGTATACAAAGTAAAGTAAAAACTGTGACCAGGTTACTACGATTTTTCTGCGTGTCGATGAGGATTCACGTTATATTCCCGTAACATGTTATGCAAGTATCTATACTTTTAGAGTGTTAGAATATTAAACCACATTCCGTGCATCACACAGGGGCAACTCAAGAACCTTACACACGGTAAGAGACGTATTGAAGATCTTCACTACGCAAGTCGGTCCAAACGCACCAGTCAGTTGTCTGATTTAGCCTACTATTGGAATGTAGTATTTTTTTCGCACCCGATCACAAGAAATTTTCTAATATTTTCAGTGGAAATATTTATACACTTTTTTTTATGTCTAGGATAAACGCCTGAGATAGTTTTATGCTTCTAAAATTTGTACAAACGAAATATTCCAATAAACGACAAGTGCTACCATATTATCGCTAATAAAAATGTTATGAACCCACGTGTACGGTGCTGAAAAGGCAGTTACCTCCCGCAATAAATATGCCCTGACGTATGCATTACTGTACCATCATCTAGTTTTCTCTCGGTTTTTCACTTATCAAAAATAGTTTTGTCTTATGTTACTGAATATGTAATTTAATTTATTTTGTGTTTCAATTAATTTATCAGACAAGAAAAACAATGCAGGTAATTTACTAAGCAATGTTATGAACGTAAATTCCATATCCAGTCCCGCCAATTAAAACGAATGGGACTTTGTAGGCATCGGCTATTCACTGTAAAGTGAGCACTTTTTGAAGCCCTCTCATTTGGAATAGTAGTCAATAAATACATTTTATTGCAGCCATATACGTTAACTTTCGAGTCCTGTGACATACATACACCGTCTTTATTACTTACATGACAATATTTATTTTAAAAAGTGGTGGGAGGATAAACAAGGATTTACTGATAAATAGTGTGCCTACTTTCCTCTACAAAGGTGCAAATAAATTTTAAGTTTAATTTTTAAAACCGTAGATGGCAGGTAGGTGTTGATGTCTAATTGACAGTAATATCATCAGAGATGAAACCAGAAACATGTGAAACAATACTAAGACAATTAAAATACACGAGTGACTTACCCGGGAATATAATTAAGAAAAACTCGTAAAATTAAGTTAGCGTGCAATTAACGGCATCACAGAGGTAGGATTCGGAGCATCAACTTCGGATGTAGGCCTAATCAGTCTAATGATTTGAATGTTAGGGTTTACTAACCTGTAATATTTACACTGCCATCATTATGTAAATAAGTGTCTATGCCACTAAAAACATTAGTTTCTATTGCCTACCTGTGTGAAAATTTCAGTGGAAATAGGTTCATTGATCTCCAAGATATGGCATAAAACCTCCATTGTTCATGTGACGATCTTTGAAAATGGAGGACAAAAACGTTTATGTAATATCAGATTCGATGATAGTCATAGATACCCTATACAAAAATAAATGTAAATATGTTACATAGCTTCGTAGATATAGCAGACTAAACTGAAATGTTTGTATAGGTGCTATTTCGAAAATAAGAGTCTGGCGCACTTAAAACACATAACTTAATATGGCCTTCCACAGCACAACTCCTTCGCCAAATTTTAAAGAAATAGGTTGATTGTCACCCGAAATACGGCGTAAAACTATATTATATAATATGGGGCTATCTTACAAAAGGGCAGAGAAATAACGCTTTGCGTAGACAATTTAGATGGATATAACTGATACTGTCAGCATACAAAGTTAAGTTGAAATTTGTTTTGCAGTTTCGTAGATAAAAATGTTTGAGCTAAAATGTTTGTATGGCCGCCATTTTGAAAATCGAGTGTCAAACCTTCTCAAAGTTTATCAGTTTACATGGCCTGCCCTCGTGTTACTTGTTTGCCAAATTTGGTATAAATCGTCGATTTTACCGAGATATCACATAATTGTAATATGTCATGCAATACTACTTAAAAAATGGCGGACAAAAAAGATTGTGTAAACAAATTTGATGGTTGTAATATATACAGCCAGCATACAAAGTTTCATTGAAATTAAATACATGGCCTAGATGGTATAAAATACAAAACAAAAAAAGCTATAAAGCTGCCATTATGAAAATATGTCTCTGACATACTTGAAACATATGTACATATCAACTGTCGCATTACTACTTGTTTGACAAATTTGGTAGCAATCTGTCAATTTTTCCCGAGATATTACACAAGAACTTAATTCATTCATTACCACTATCTTTCAAAATGGCGAACAAAGTGGTTGTTTTTGGTTTATATGATGCTCGTAATAGATTCTGTCAAAGTACAAAACTTGGTTGAAATTGGTTAAATGGTAAGGTGGTTATACCAAATAAACCTAAAATATTGGTATGGCCACCATTTTGAAAATAAGTGCCTAAATGAATTTCATTACTTACATTTATTTTGACTATCATAGTGTAACATACGTGCCAAATTTGGCAAAAATTGGTTGAGTAGTTTTCTATGTATAATGCAAAAGCTTTATTTTTCATGTAGAGCTATCTTACAAAATGGCGGATTTACAACATTTACCTCTGAATTTACTGCTTACGACTTGCGCTGACATCACATAGGTTTTAATCGGTTGAATGGTTTCCAAAAATGGCATATCACCCTAAATATTTTAATGGCCGCCATGTTGAAAGTAAGTGTCCGGCGTGGTCGAAAACTATAAAAGTCAGGTGTTCTTACCTAGTAACGAGTTTGATGAAATACGGTTAACGTATTCAAAAATTTGAAGGAGGGATACACACGTAGGGACACACACACACAGACAATACATACATACACACATACACTCAGATACAGACAAGAAAGAGATCTCAAAAGTCTTTCTTTCCTTCGGAAAATAAGCTAAAAATGACTGATAGGAAAAAAGGTAACTAGGACCTCTAAAGTGCTCACTTTACCGTTAACAGCCTACACTTAAAATATTCGTAGGAAAAAAACACTAGGAAATAAATGTAGGATACGTTTCTTTTCCGAGCCATTATTAGCCTACTTTCCGAAGGAAAGTAAGTCTTATGAGATAACATTCCTGCCTATGTGTCTGTGTGTTTATTGTAGAGTGTGTATGCGAGTGTGTGTGTGAATGTGTGAATGTGAGTGCGTGTGTTTGAGAATGTGTGTGTTGTGTGAATGTGTGTGCTGTGTGTGTGTCTGCGTGTGTGTCCCCCCTTTTAAATTTTCGAACGCATAAGCCGAATTTCACTAAATGTGGTACACATATAGCACTAAGTAAGTACACCTGACTTTTATAGTTTTCGACCACGTCGGACTCTTAATTTCAAAATGGTAGTAATTTTAAAATTTGGAGTGATGTCATATTTCGGGAACAATTCAAAAGATTTAAAACAAATTTTGTATGCTTGCAGAGAATCGTATAAGCATTAAATTTTGAGATGGATATTATTGTTAGGTCACCATTTTGTAAAATAGGACCAAAATAAGAAATAAAGATTTTTCATTATATCTCGAAAATTATTAAACCAATTCTCACCCAATTTTTTAGGTAGGTAATACTATGACAGGCCAAGTAAACGTAAGTGATTGAACTTTACTAGGGATTTACTTTCAAAATGGCGGTAATACAAATTATTTAGGTTTATTTGGTATATATGCCATACCATTTAAACAATTTCAACCAAATTTTGTATACTTATAGTATTTGTTAGAAGCATCACATGTATTTACATATAAATAATTTTGTCAGCCATCTTGAATGATAGCGCCTTACGAATAAATATAGTTATTTTGTCATATCTCCGTAAAAAAAAATAAACCGATTCCTACCAAATTTGGTAAACAACGTAGTACCGAAGTATATGATGTTATTTGATATGTCTTAAGCATCTAGGATGCTTATTTTCATAATGGCGGCTATATAGCAATTTTTAGTTTAGAATGCTATATCGTCGAAACCATGTAATCAATTACAACTTAACTTCGTACGCTGGCAGTAGTAGGTATTACAACTATCAACTGTATCTACACATAGCATATTTTGTCATCCATTTTATGAGATAGCGACAAGCGAATATATAAAGTTTTTCTGTCATATCTCGGGAAAAAATTGAAAGATTCCTACCAATTTGGCAAACAAATAGTAATGCAGCAGGTGGTGTAAACTGGTATGTTCTAAATAAGTCAGGCACTTATTTTCAAAATTGTGGCTATATAAATATTTTAGCTCAGTATATTTTATTAACGAAACAAGTTCCAACTTAAGTTTATATGCTGGCAGTGCCTATTACAACCATAAAATATGTCTATGTAGAGCCTCATTTTTCTGAAATTTTGTTCGATAGCCCCAACAATAAAAAATAGCTTTGGTCTCATTGCCTGGGAAACAAGCAACACATGCCATATATATTAAACAATTTAATAAAATCCAACCAAATTTGTATGTAGACATTGTATATTAGAAGCATTGTATAAAGAGCTTCTTTTTTCTTGGAAATTTTGTACGATAGCATGGAATAAAATAATAAAGTTTTTTTGTGGCATAACTCAGGGACCAAACAACAGATTTTCACCCAATTCTTCACACAAGTAGCGCTACGGTAGGCCACGTTAACCTACATGTTTTCAGTGGCTCAGTCACTTACTTTCTAAATGACGGCCCTCTAAATGTTTTAGGTCGGTAAACCCCATATTTCGAAATTATATACTGATTAAATCCGAGGTTGATTCTCCGAATCCTACCTCCATTATGCAGTGCTTTGCACGCTAGTTCATTGTACGAGGTTTTCTGGGTTCAGGTCCCGGGTAAGGCACGTGCGTATTATCACTGCCTCAATGTTGCATACGTTTCTGGTATAATTTCTAATGTTATTGCATCCAAAGATAAGTTAAGTCCGACCTATCAACTCAGTTTTAAGAACGTATTTAAAAATTAATTACACCAATGTTGAGGAAAGTAGGCTTGCTAGTTATGTCAGTAATTTCTTGTTTTGGTATGATATCGACAGGCGGTTCTGTTGGAAAGCAACGTCACAGGCACATGGAGAGGATCCGACAGACGCTGTAAAACCCACAGGGATATTAAGAAGCCCGGGGAAAAAAAATACGAAAGAGCGAAACTGTCAAAAGCTGATAAGTAAAGTGGAAAAAAAAAAAAAAAACTTAAGCACTGGTCCAGTGAGAGTAGGCTGTCAGAAACCCGGCGAGTCGATAAGAAATAAATTGTGCAGAGAGATTTCAGCTGCGTGCAGGCTGCCAAAGCTGTTGTGAACTGCGAGTCGCTTAGTCCGCAGGGAAATGTGCGCTAATGGCAGAAGAGCACAGCAGTGCATGTCACGAGCCTCTATCGTCATTAAATATATACAGGTATTGTTTGCCGACGTTAGAGACGGCTAACTACAGAGAGCACTCCACAATTGGCGTAGTTCAGGTCACCGCATTCGCTGAAACGAATTCTGTGAAAATTCATGCTTCAGAGCGGAACGAATTTTTACATTGATTTCAAAAATATATTTTCCTAACGGACATATACGTCCTGCATACACATTAAAATTTTTGAAATTTTTTTTTTTTCAAAATAAGCAAAAATTACGTTTTTAACAACTGGTAAAACAAGCATCGGTATAAATATTCTATGATGGCCAAGTATGTAATGATAATGTTAAGAAAAGTACCTTTTTTTTTTTTTTTTTTAGGGTTAAATGTAACCTCAACCTACATTTTCTATTTAAAAATATAATACATAGGNCGTTAGAGACGGCTAACTACAGAGAGCACTCCACAATTGGCGTAGTTCAGGTCACCGCATTCGCTGAAACGAATTCTATGAAAATTCATGCTTCAGAGCGGAACAAATTTTTACATTGATTTCAAAAATATATTTTCCTAACGGACATATACGTCCTGCATACACATTAAAATTTTTGAAATTTTTTTTTTTTCAAAATAAGCAAAAATTACGTTTTTAACAACTGGTAAAACAAGCATCGGTATAAATATTCTATGATGGCCAAGTATGTAATGATGATGTTAACAAAAGTACTTTTTTTTTTTTTTTTTTAGGGTTAAATGTAACCTCAACCTACATTTTCTATTTAAAAATATAATACATAGGGCCTACGTCATATTCAATATGAATTTAAAAAAGAGAGAAAATAAGTATTTTAGTAATGGATAGTTATAGTTTCTAGATAACATATTATTAAACTGATATATTATTTGTAAAATATGCNGGGCCTACGTCATATTCAATATGAATTTAAAAAAGAGAGAAAATAAGTATTTTAGTAATGGATAGTTATAGTTTCTACATAACATATTATTAAACTGATATATTATTTGTAAAAAATGCAATGTTGGAAACACGTTTCACTGTAATTTAAAGAAATATTTATTTTTGGTTATCTGTCCATCCGATGAGGGTGAAGNCATGTTGGAAACACGTTTCACTGTAATTTAAAGAAATATTTATTTTTGGTTATCTGTCCATCCGATGAGGGTGAAGTAAGATGAGTATCGAATAGCGCCGGAATGCAAGGGCGGGGGAAACGGGAAATCCCCGAGAAAACCCGTCGACAAGCGGCATCGTCCAGCACGATCCCCACGTGCGAAAATCCGGGGGCGGCCCCGCTGGGAATAGAACCTGGTTCGCCTTAGTGGGAGACGAGCGCTCCAGTCGCTGAGACACCGCGGCTCCAAGGACGAGATGGAGATGCCTTGTATCGCGCCATGTAAGGCGAAAATGTATGGCTTCATTCCGTCTATTCTTATTTACGAGTATACTGGCTGGCATTTGGTGGATGATGCGGGGAACGAAATGTCATGATTATTGAAATTTATGGAATTTCTAAATAAAAAATTAACAAATAAATAAAAATCAACTTTATGGAACTACCAGACAGAAAACGGCTGATTATGAACGGGTACAAGTAGTCAAACCTATTGTTTTACCTACTATTATAACTGAAGAAAAACTGTAATTCATCAAATCCTCTAAAACTAATTTACGTCGAAAAATATTGATTGTCCCACTTACGTGGTTAAGATTTGTTACTTTGAAACATAATGTAACCACTTTTTGTCGTGGTATCAGACACCGCGAAAACCCTGCCACCTGGATGCGGAGCCGCGGAACCACGGCGGTTATCTTCAATTACCCTTTTTTCCCTTAGAATTTCCCTTCTCTCTCTCAAAAACCTCCAAAATGTACCACAATTTCCCTCCGTATCAAATTTTTTATGAGTCACTCAGTCCGAAAATACAATGACCCCACAAGGTAGCTAAGTGCCTCCATTTTGGGAATAAGTAGCGAAGGAGCTACCCTAACACTCACAATCTGTCATTCCATGCCAGAACCATCCATCTTGTCTGAAGAATGTTCGAGTTCATTGACCTGTCATGCAACTTCTCTCATTCCTTCTCTCCCTTGTACATTCAATCCCTTGCAGTATTTTCTCATATTCCTTCCAGTCTCCTTTACATTCACCATTTCCTCTCTCTTGCCTTCCGAGCCCTCCATCTTATATGTTCCCTCATCACCGCCGCCTGCTGCCACATTGGTTTTCTCATATTACTTCTGGTCTCCTTTCACCTAGCATCCTGGCGGGGACGAGTCCTATAATCTGCCATTCCCCCTTGGTTTTGTCATATTCCTTCTGGCCTCCTTTCACGTGACGTCCTGGCGGTGGTCAAGCCCCATGCTCTTTCATTCCACCCTGGTTTTCTCATGCTCCTTCTGGTCACCTTTCACTTGACGTCCTGGCGGGGACTAGTCTCATGCTACATGGAGCGAAGCCTGCCCACGCAGGCTAGCCTAGCCACACCACGCACGCGTCAAGTAAGTCCTAAGCCTACTTATAAGCATACTTGGCTGTAATATCCTAATCGTTTAAGAAATAGACACCAACNCGTCAAGTAAGTCCTAAGCCTACTTATAAGCATACTTGGCTGTAATATCCTAATCGTTTAAGAAATAGACACCAACCTCATAACATAGTTATCACTCCCGACAATGAAAAGTGCCACTAGGTCAAGTATGCTCTAAGCCCTCTTATAAGCATAGTTATCGGTAATTTCCGAACCATTTAAGATAGAGCCGCCAAATTCATAACATAGGCATAACTTCCAAAGACGAAAAGGACCGCAGGGTCAAGTACACCTTAGACTTCGTATAAGCATAGTTGGCTACCATTTCCCACCCACAGAAGCTGCAGTTACCAAATTCATATCATAGGCATCATCTCGGATGTCNCGTCAAGTAAGTCCTAAGCCTACTTATAAGCATACTTGGCTGTAATATCCTAATCGTTTAAGAAATAGACACCAACTTCATAACATAGTTATCACTCCCGACAATGAAAAGTGCCACTAGGTCAAGTATGCTCTAAGCCCTCTTATAAGCATAGTTATCGGTAATTTCCGAACCATTTAAGATAGAGCCGCCAAATTCATAACATAGGCATAACTTCCAACGACGAAAAGGACCGCAGGGTCAAGTACACCTTAGACTTCGTATAATCATAGTTGGCTACCATTTCCCACCCACAGAAGCTGCAGTTACCAAATTCATATCATAGGCATCATCTCGGATGTCNTCATAGTTGGCTACCATTTCCCACCCACAGAAGCTGCAGTTACCAAATTCATATCATAGGCATCATCTCGGATGTCAAACAGGATGGTAGGGATAAGTACACTTTAAGCCCCCTTATAAGAATAGTTGCCTGTCATTTCCCATCCACCGAAACTAATACCACCAAACGCAAATCACAGTCGTCATTTCCGACTGCAATCAAGGAGATAAGGACAAGTAGGCTCTCAGCCCTGTTATATGCATAGTTGGACAGCATTCCAAACCTTTGAAGTTCGGGAACATGTAACAACCGTCCACGCATGTAAAGAAAATAAAGGCATACAACAGGCGCGTCGCAAAGTTACAGTTGCATGTAGGAGTATAGGGTCTGAAATAGCACACACATACGCATCGACCTGAATGCACTCGACAATCACCCACCATCGCCCTTGTCGTATGCTACCGCAGGTGTCTACCAACTAGGATCCCCCTCAGTGACAGCTAGCCTCCCTTCGTCCACCATCATCCAGGTAGTACATATATATGTGACAACATATACATAAATAAACACTAGCATAGATAACATATGACAAACAACTATATGCGAAAAAATCAAGATACATACAAATTCACTGCGTGGATGACGTACATAGTCGTGGGTAATGGTAAAATACATATATAGTACGTAATATAAACACACACCATCAGCCCATCACAACGGCCGGCGGCCCGAGTCATCGTTAGCATGGGTAACCCTTAACAACCAGTCATATATTGTAAAATAAAGCGGTATACAAATGTACCGATAACAAGACATTCGTAGTCGCAGGTTACATTAAAACATTTAATATAAATAAATACCATAAGCGTAGTGCAAGGGTCGGGAAAACCGAGTTTAAATATATGAAACCATCGTGTACATGAAATATCAGTCACATAACAAACAATAAAGGACTGGCATATATGCAAGTAAATCACGAGCATGTCGTCATAACGAGTCACAGTATATAAAAAATACCCGATGGCGGCACAGTCCATAATAGTGATATCAGTTTTGCTATCATATCAAGGAGTTTAGTAAAAGCAATAATGCACGCCGACATGAGAAAGGACGAATGATCACAAGGGCCAGCTGCAAAAATGACTACAATGTATCAAGTGTGATATACATTACGAAACTTGTAGAGATTGTGTTCTTTTGCTTGCCACAAAACAATATTCATTAAAACCATTAGTTAAGAGAAACGTCACTGCTAAGCGCTGATGCAAACAGATATTTAAAAAAATTTACAGTAAAATAGTTATAAGCACTTCCCAATCAGTGTAATCATATGTTACACAAGTGTCGGGTGCTGTACGATGGGTTAAAATATGATAGACAAGACCAGACCATCCTGGTCAGTACAACAGAATAGCAAACGTCTTCCGTACGAACCGAGTAAACGAAACCGTCAAATTCAGAGTACACCCAACACTCGCAACACTAGCAGCGGAACGCATCCGACTCGACCGACATTGTGCGATCAACTAACATCGTGGGAATTTGTAAGGCTGTCCCAGGCGGTCGGCCGGCGACACGAGCACCGTGCAGGTCTCGGAAAGTCGAAGGATGGTACATAACAATACGAGAGAGATGCGTCAGGCTCCAGGGTGGCAGACCAGTCGAGTGACACATGCATGTCGCTTTACGAGAGGAATTCAGTTATACAGTACAAGGTAAAGATTTATTTCTTTTTGATACATCAAACGATAAATATTAGCATGTCTCGTTAAAATATCGCTTCGAATAAACTGGTGTTGGTATATGATATCGCTTCTGTCCATGCTACTCACATGTAGTTCTATAAAAGCAGTTCGTNTCGAATAAACTGGTGTTGGTATATGATATCGCTTCTGTCCATGCTACTCACATGTAGTTCTATAAAAGCAGTTCGTGTGGTGGTTACCACACATCGTTCAGAACTTCTCTCTATTGTCGAGAGGACATAGTGAAAATGATGGGATGCTGTTCCAGTGGTAAGAAAATTTGATCGGCTATCGTGGCATATGGAAAGATTAAATCACTTGCAGCACTCGACAAAGATACCGAGTTTGCATACCTGCCTAAAGAATTCCTTCNTCGAATAAACTGGTGTTGGTATATGATATCGCTTCTGTCCATGCTACTCACATGTAGTTCTATAAAAGCAGTTCGTACAACCACCACACATCGTTCAGAACTTCTCTCTATTGTCGAGAGGACATAGTGAAAATGATGGGATGCTGTTCCAGTGGTAAGAAAATTTGATCGGCTATCGTGACATATGGAAAGATTAAATCACTTGCAGCACTCGACAAAGATACCGAGTTTGCATACCTGCCTAAAGAATTCCTTCTCGCATATGCATGACATGAAATAAAATCCATATAGAAACACCTACCTGTCTATTTGCAACAGGAAGAAGAGTTTCTTGGCTGTCTCCCATACCTAGAATATTTTCAAGGTAGTGCTACCGTTACAGACATACCACATCCCAGGAGCTGGCGTAAGACACATTGCGAGCTAGCAGCAGCAGCAGCAGTGCAAATGAAAAACAAAGCACCTCACACTGAAAGATGAACGAGTGTAAATAAGTTGATAGGTCGAATTGACAACTTCGCAGGATACACAGCGATCGGCCTGATAAGATAACATAACCGATTAGTACCATATTTCACGAAGAAGTTGTACTGTGGTAGGCTTTATTAATTTATATGTTTTAAGTGGGCCAGACACTTATTTTCAGAAGGGCAGCTATACAAAATGTTTAGCTTAGTAGATATACTACGAAAGTATGTAACTGATTATAACTAAATTTCGCATATTCGCAGTAACTATGCAAGCATCAATGAGCTATTACATAAACTATTTTCTTCACCATTTTGGAACATAGTATTACATGCAAAATTAAGCTTTTATGCTCTATCTCGTGAAACAATTATATAATTCCCACCAAATGTATGTGGCCAGGTAAACTATTCTATTCAATTTCCAAGTATATTGCTTAAAGTGGTAGTAACATATTTTCAAAATAGCAGCCATGAAAATATGTTTGCTTCGTATGCCATATGTCCCCCGAACTTTATATGCTGGCAGTATCTGACATTCATCGACTGTACTACTACATAATCTTTTTGCCCTCCATTTATCACTATTCACATGGAAAAATCGAGGTTGTATGCCACATCTCGAAGAGCAATCAACCTCTTTCCAGAACAAAATTACAAGCAAGTAAAGCTACGGTAGGGCACGTAAACTTCGTGTTTTAGACGTGCCTAGTCTTTTTGTAAATAACATCAATATAAATTATTTAGTTTAATATGTTTTATCTATTGAACAATTTAACAAAATCAAACCAAATTTTGTAATTTAGCGGTATTCATTATAATCATCTATTATGCGTACAAATGTGCTCTTTTTCCAGGCTTTTTTTAAAATAGATCCAGATGACAAAATGGAACTTTTTGCCATATTTCCGGAACTACTAAAATTCTTGGACACATGCAGTGCTAAAGGTGGCCAAGTAAACTTACATGATTTAAATGGGGCCATNGCCTTTTTTTAAAAATAGATCCAGATGACAAAATGGAACTTTTTGCCATATTTTCGGAACTACTAAAATTCTTGGACACATGCAGTGCTAAAGGTGGCCAAGTAAACTTACATGATTTAAATGGGGCCATATATATAATTTAGATAAGTTTGCCATATTTGTTAAACAAATTAACCNATATATATAATTTAGATAAGTTTGCCATATTTGTTAAACAAATTAACCAAATTAAACTTAACTATGTAGGCTTACAGCATCTATTAGAAGCATCGTATACAGGACCTCTTTTTTTAAAGGCAATTTTGTATGATAGCACCAAATAAAAAAATATAGTTTTATAACCTACACTGAAAAAAATATTTTGTGGCAACCACAAAATGTGTTGTTAGTATTCACATTTTTCAAATAATTTTTGTGGTGAACACTAAATTATTTATTTGCCACCACTAAACTTTTATGGTAAGTAATAAAATATTTTGTAGCAAATACAAAATAATTTAGCAGGGTGACCTCTCTATAAAATATTTTTCTCCGTGTATCTCGGGAATCAGTCAATCGATTTCCACAAAATTATTCAGACAAGTAGCGTTACGGTAAGACACATAAATTGCTTGTTTAAGTGGCTTATTTTCAAAATGACAGCGCTGTAAATATTTATGGTTAGTAAACCATATCATTCAAAGCAGACTGATTACATCTGAAGTTGCTGCTCCTATTATTACTACCTCTGTAATGCAGTTGATTGCACGATAGCTTACGGTAAGAGGTTTTCTAGGTTCGAATCCCGGGTAAGTCACGTGTGTATCTTCAATTGTCTCACTACTGTTGCATATGTTTCTGGTGTCATCTATAATGATAATGCTATCAACACAACGTCAAGGTCTACCTACCATCAAAACTTTTACGAACTGCATTAAAATTATTCGCACTTATGTAGAGGAAAGTAGGCTCATTAGTTATATAATTAACTTCTTGTTTAACGCTCTAATGTAGTCTGAGGAAGATACTCAATGGATTTCTATTTGTTTCGTTCACACTTTGCGGAAATGCTTCACTCCACCAAATGTGGTCTTAATTTCCAAGAGTAAGACGAAGAGACGTTTAAAATCCCCAACAAAACTAAATATTTTCTGCCAATCATTTACACGGTCAAACATTCCTGGTTCTTGTTTATATATAACAAGAACAATACTTAAATCCAACTGGAGCATCCTATATAATTGCCACTTCTTTTTACCCGATACGCCCACCATTTCCATAGCTACAATTCTGCACTCTGGAGGCATCAAAAAAGCGAATACAGTAGTCATGCTCATATTCTGTGATATAACACTGGCCGTGGACATATCCACATTTATCAACGCCCAAGTTCTATAAAATCTTTGGTACATTTTAGCCCTAATTTGCTACGGCTTTAGCCTTTACACAATTTATTCTTCGTTAACATCTCAATATCACGACCTAAAGCGAAACTACAGTCGCATACATTGGGGAATACTACATCATCTAATAAAAAAAAANCATCTCAATATCACGACCTAAAGCGAAACTACAGTCGCATACATTGGGGAATACTACATCATCTAATAAAAAAAAAATGCGACCGCATATTTTAGCATACCGGAACGCAAAAAATTACAATTCTAGTATTTCTCCCACCGAAGTGGGAGAATTCACATTGAAATAACATACCGTGAGTTATTTCAAGAAAGATATAAGACCACGCAGTGTACTCTTTTCTCAAGGTTTAAAAATTCCTTAAAGTACTGAAATTTTTGCATAACTGTTATTTCTACCAGTTGNAGTGTACTCTTTTCTCAAGGTTTAAAAATTCCTTAAAGTACTGAAATTTTTGCATAACTGTTATTTCTACCAGTTGATGATTTTCTTGTAAACTAAATATTGCAAACCATACGTTAAAATGAGTTAAAACATGACATTACTCTCAGCTTTTAAAATATTTTGTACGCTTAAATGTTTTCTTCTGAATTTATAACTACGCATATAAAACACTAAAACTGTGATTTTGACATACCATGATGCAAAACACTATGCACTAGTAGAAATTCCGTCTTGGTATTCTTTCCTCGCATGAAAAATTTCTAAAGTTTAACGGTATTTTGTACAAATATAAAATTATACATTTTTTGTTGGCGAGCGCTCGGAAACGACGTGTAAACATGACAGGGATATGGCTCTTACTTAGTCTAACATTCGGTAACAACAAATGTGTTATCCGTTGAGAAAACTTTTTCAATAATTAAATCACCACCGTGGACGTCGTCGTGCATGACGGGAAACGCGTTCACGACGTTAAGCGAGCGAAATTTCCGGAAGTAAACAAGACGGCTACCGGAACACAGTTTCCTCTGCCTGCTTCCTTTTCGAAAACTGCATCGTCTGCGCCACGGCGTAAGGGTACGTGCATAACGCCCCCGCTTTCAGAACTGTCAACACGCCGTCGCGCCGAGATGCGCGGAACGGGAAATATTTCCAGAGGGAGACGTCGAGATGAAAGCAAATAGCAAATTGTAGACGGGCCAATGTTTGCGAGAGGTGTGTGCACTGCGCATAGACAAAAGGTGAGGTGGACCGCTTATTCGTCTTCTGCGCATGTACCCAACATTGACCTACCCCCAATCATACACAACTGGTAAAGTCACATGGTCAACAGGGATGGACGTGTTTGTCTATATCTTAATTTTTAAATGACAAGCACTATTATATGAATAAGATACTTTTGCCAATTTTAAATTAACCCACCTGCAATACAAATTGGTTAGAGGAAGTATACTAACATTTCAAAGCATTGGTTTACAAATCAGTTTTCTAACATAAAATACAAACCATGCCGTTTTCGCTAGACGTGTTGGCAGAAAAGCACTTCGATGTTGGGACACGGAGATTGGTTGTGCGCAGCCAGCGAGATAGGCCTACCTCATCTTTATTCTATGGCACTGCGACGGCAGAATCACGGAGCAAATAAGTACACAGAATCGAAGTAGCGTAGCGGTTCCTTTGAATTGCGTTCCCTTACTCTGATTGGATACGCAGGACTCTGGGGAACGGGTCTTGCGTCTCATTGGCTAATGCGTGCTGCGACAGGTTCCCTACTGGCTGGGCTGCCGGCTGGCGAGTGGGTTACCAGACGCTGACTGACGGACGGCGTTCCCGACATGTTGCCGACTAGTGACGCCATTTTGCTGGCGTGTGCGGCTGGAGTATACGGTGAGTGAGTGAAGATATCTGGGCTACTCTTAACGACGAGGTCTTGAGAACTGGTGAGGGTGAAATGAGGTGAGAATGGAGTAGCGCCGGAATGCAAAGGCCTAAGGGAGAAGATCCCCGAGAAAATCCGCTGACCAGCGGCATCGTCCGGCAAGATTCCCACATGCGAAAATCCGGGGTCGGCTCCGCTGGGAGTCGGACCCGGTTCGCCTTGATTGGAGGCAAGAAGTCTAACCACTACACCACCGTGGCCCCAGGTGGAATAGGACCCTCTCAGACGGAAGGANGGCTGCCGGCTGGCGAGTGGGTTACCAGACGCTGACTGACGGACGGCGTTCCCGACATGTTGCCGGCTAGTGACGCCATTTTGCTGGCGTGTGCGGCTGGAGTATACGGTGAGTGAGTGAAGATATCTGGGCTACTCTTAACGACGAGGTCTTGAGAACTGGTGAGGGTGAAATGAGGTGAGAATGGAGTAGCGCCGGAATGCAAAGGCCGAAGGGAGAAGATCCCCGAGAAAATCCGCTGACCAGCGGCATCGTCCGGCAAGATTCCCACATGCGAAAATCCGGGGTCGGCTCCGCTGGGAGTCGGACCCGGTTCGCTTTGATTGGAGGCAAGAAGTCTAACCACTACACCACCGTGGCCCCAGGTGGAATAGGACCCTCTCAGACGGAAGGACGGCGGGGGAAGTGCGTTACTCCGACAAACCCCGCAAGCCAACGGCTACATCCAACACGTTTCCCCGAGTGCGAATATTCGTGTGCTTGCTCACGCATGGTATCTGACGCGGATCAACCCTTGTCAACCTAACTACGCGTCCGCCGCAGAACCCTGCGTTTAGAGAAGGGTCGATTGAGATAAATATTAAATTCGAGTCGTTCAGTCCAGAATTTCAAACCGGAAACGTTGGAAGATCGACGCTGTAGCCATCACTAATGAGCACGCCTTTTAAAAAATGACGACTTCGCAAATTTTAGAGCTTGCATCACGTTCGAGGTAACAGTGTTCTGCAGTCGGTCGGAATTCGGAAAATTGCACAGATAGTATTACACGTGGATCATTTCTGAGAGAGCAGAAAAGGCGATAAAATATTTTAAAAAAATTCCCAATATTTAACATTTTTGGAACATTAATAAATAAATGTATAAAATCTGCATTGAAAAGATAATCTTCTGACCATTTCGGCATGACTTTATTAGTAAGCATTATTGCGCAAACCTTCATTTTGAAATAACAGGACCAACGATTAGTTACCAACAAGAAATTTCGTCGCTTTGCCTCCTGTCATCACCACGGAAAATTTCGCATCATCATTCAGAAACCAACGCATTACACTCATTCCTAGCAAACCGCATGCGCGCAAAATATCTACGTTGGGCCTGCTACGGCGTACGCTCTTTAATTATTAACATACGTAATTCCATAAGAAAACTCAATAAACTATCCACGCACATGCAACATAATTTTTTTTTGTTTTAATTGATGAACATCATTTAGTGTTGCGGTTAAGTCCGGTCGAATGTTTTCCTGCACGCGGCACTGGAATCGATATCCAGGAAACATAACGAGCAATCGCGCTGGAGAACGACGACTTAGAGCGACTTCGCTTACGAACGAGCTCGCATCTCATTACTCAGCCATCAACGGCGCGCGATAGCGAAGAATGAATCGAGGCGCGCTGCCGCGGTTGGTCCCGTGGGGCGGGGGTGTGTTCAGCATCCGCGCGATTCCGCAACGAATCTGAAATCGCGAGGGGAACGGGGGATCCCCGATATCCATCTGGCGTGTCAACAGACCTCGCCGTCTCTTGATCCACGTAGATGTGGGTGGGTAGGCATGGAGCCGGGGTGGAGCAGGGACACGTGATAGGCCGAGATAGCAGGCAGAACCACGGGGGTCGGGAGTGGGGCCGATATAGCAGAAAGGTAGTTTGGAGAGAGGAGAAGGGGAGTAACTAATGTTCCTGCCGACGTGATGGATGGGGCCCGAGTTCGATTCAGAAGCGTCATTCCATCACCCTGGAGGGGGAGAGGGAGGGAGGGGGTAGACGCTCGGCGACAACGCTGCGCGACGTTATCCCGTGGTTCGTTGGCTCTGGTGGAGGTGTCGGAGTCTTCTACAGATGGGGAAAGAAGGGATGTTGAAAAATGCGCGTTTCATCCAGCCCCCTACCCCTCGCGAAACTTAAACCAGAAAAAAAAAATACACGCACCATCACCTACTTCCCCTTCCGGGAAATATTGACTTCCGGGCAGATCAATTTCTCATTTCGCTAGTGGTGATGGGGGGGAGGGTTATGTCCCCCCCCCACCCCCGACGCATAATCACGAAGTCGGGTGGCGCCTCCACCCTACAGTTATACGTGATCGTCCAACCAAGCCTTCTCTCCTTTGGTTGGCTTTGGAGGGGGGGGGGGAGATGGGAATTAGGCAGGGTTGACGTGCGCGCCTGACGTCAAACGCACGCTGTACTTCCGGTGGCTGGCAGTGCTTATAGCGAAAATAAATTGCTCCCGCGCGCGCACAATACAGTGGCCGGCAGTTATCTGGGCGCGCGAGCTCCCTAGTCCTGTCTCCAGGGGTGTCCAGTACAGAATGGTGGGACAGCCGTCGCGCGCCGGCCGTGTACGAGCAGGACGGAAAACATTCGCCGCACAGCCAGAGACACAAATTTTGAAAATTTCACATTGTAACAACAACGTGCGTTCGTACGCATACAAGTAATGAACCATAATGCAACATAGTTAACAATAAAGCACATAAACTTACANAAAACATTCGCCGCACAGCCAGAGACACAAATTTTGAAAATTTCACATTGTAACAACAACGTGCGTTCGTACGCATAATGCAACATAGTTAAGAATAAAGCACATAAACTTACAAAAAAGTCACAAATATTAAATAAATTTTGTACATAAACTCGTGTAATGCGATTCAACAAAACGTATTTATTCAGNAAAAAAAGTCACAAATATTAAATAAATTTTGTACATAAACTCGTGTAATGCGATTCAACAAAACGTATTTATTCAGCATTTTCTCTTTCTTTTTAGTTCATAACGAGTATAAGTGTGCGTTAACAATATGCTGAGGTAATGAATTATAATAATCTCCAGAAAGTATGTAATGAATGATAAGTGCAGTAAAATACATATGATTTCCAGCCAAACTAAATTACCAAATTATCTATAAACTAAAATCTGTAAATATTAATAATCATGAAAAATGGCATTAGATATAATATTATGTACTATATAAAGTTGATATAGGCTGTTCACGGTAAAGTGAGCACTTTTGAAAGCCCTCTCATTTGGAATAATAGCCAATAAATAAATTTTATTTTAGCCTTGGATGATATCTTGCGAGTAAGGTGGAATATTCACACTGTGTTTATTACTTACATTGCAATAATTATTGAAAAAATGTGGATAAAGGATAAAAAATGGCTGGAAGGAAGAAGTAACTAGGACCTCAAAAGTGCTCACTTTACTGCGAACAGCCTTTAACAGTATTTACAATGTAGTGCTGTTGACTGAATATATTTTGCAATTATCCTAACATATGTCTTTATTATTGTTACTGATAACGATACAGTTACATATGAAGTAGGTAAATAAATAGAAACATATTGTCCATGAAAACATTGCCCTTAACACGGTAAAATAACGTAATACTTTCAATTGTCGTGGACAGGTTTTGCCGAATGTGACAGGTCCCTAAGTATTAAAAATTGTGCAGCTTTAATAAGAAAACCTTTTGCCTACAAGTACTCCATAATGTGAAAGGTGAATAGATAAGACATACAAAAAATTTGTAGGCCTAATATCTTCTACAATGTCTCGATTTAATTATAATGCTGGTGTGTATAAACATTTTCCATATGCAAATGCTTAAATAGTTCTTAAAAAA
>NQII01000967.1:313664-429019 GCA_002778355.1 Clitarchus hookeri | reverse complement strand
TAAGTTTAAACGAAAACACCCCACTATTTTCATCCAAGATAGCCCATTACCGCAAGAGAGGGAAGAATGGAGACCGGGGATGCCCGCAACTACCCCCTCCGTCTATCGATTAACACATTTCAAGTACGGATGTCAAAAAAGAAGGGGTGGGGGATGCTTGTACTGTCTACCCGGCGTTTACTCCTTTATCCTCATGCTCATTTCCGTGAAATACCATCCAGGAGCTGATCATCACGCAAAAGTGCCGTGATATAAAAAGAGCGGTTGCACTTTCCTAATCCGACGACACCGCGGTCTCTCTTCAAAGTCATGCTTCCGAAAATGATTCAGAGCTGCTGGATCTTGCAGCATGACAAGCAGCAAAACCCGGAGTAGAGCGGGAAAAATTGAGTCGCCTTCACTAAGGTTGCTCGAGAAAAACCTTTTTTAAGCGAGAAAAAAAAATAGCAAAAGGGAAAATGACGCACGTTACTAGTGCAGTGAACAAATCGGATTTGACTTTCAGTTGCTCGTGTCTTCGTTTTCTACTTCAGCATTTTTAAGCACGGTTCACAGCTGGTACACTAACACTTGCAAGAACTCACTCGTGAATCATCTGAATTAAAAGTAAATTTGGATGAAGCACACGACAGTGCTTAATTATTGTTTCTGGCTTAATATATTTTTATTAGTGAGCTCTAGAATTTGAAATGTCTAACAACTAGGATGTAACGTTGAAAACTTTCTTAAAAATGCACGCTGTCTTTGGCGCGTCACATGAAAAAAAAAAAAATTATAAACGTCTGATTTGTTCTTTGCTAAAAACCACGAAAACCGTTTATTTGGACAACGCATTTTATGCCAGAGCGCGGGCATCGTCAGGAAGCGAACTAAATAGTTACAATGTAAATAGCTGGACATCTGATGTGCCTATTCTTGGGGAGTGCCTACTGCAATCCCACAAATGACGTTATCCGTAACTTAAAAAACTTAAAAAAAATAATACACGTTTCAATATTAGAATTTGTGGCCAAATCTGACGATTACCTCAAAAATATTACCTGTACCAGGATATAAATAAAAATACTAATACACATCAGTCGTGAGGTCGGAATAACTATTTTGAAATAAGAACATATCAATGTTTTTACTACCATGAAAAAATATAGCAAACAAATTAATAGAAAAAAAATATTTCAGTGACTCGAGAAAAGTTTTAGTAATGAAAGTGACGTTAGCTGAAATTATATTTGAGCGTCAATGCTCTGGTATAATCTAGAATAACACACTGCGCTTCATGTTACTAAGAAGGTTTGCATCAGAATGTTAAGAAGAATTTAGTTCAACTACCTATTATGATAGACACTTGTCGGCTCCTATGTGGAAACCTGTAAGATTGGGCGCTGTGTTGTTGATCACTCGACACGGAATAACTGGTCTTTCAATATTTCCCCACTCATAACAACTTTTACCAGTTTTTATCAGTAACGCACTCCAATTCAATAACAGCATAGATAGATGGGCCAACAGAGACACATATCTTACTTAGAATGTTATCTCTAAATATAATTGAACGGTACGTTCGTGTAGTGTCCAGGTACGCTCTGATTTTACGATGAAATACCAACACGTAACAAATAATTTAGCGTCATAAGATTAGACCCGTCCTTTCAACAAATGGGGGCACTTATGGTGCTATTAAAAGATGCAAGAAAGTATCTTACAATGCTTTCGCCTGATATAGGATGGGGCAGAATTTGTCCAACAAACATCGTGAGGTGATTCCTTACATATGTAAAATAAAGTGGGAAATTTATGGGGCACTTTCTATCCAAACTAAATGTTAAAGAAGAGATGAGCTTTTGAAAATCGAGTGTTTAAATTGTATTTTGCGATGTATCGGAAACGAACCGAGATTAAAGTAAAATCCTCCGAAAATTATTTTAGGTTATCGGGGTGTTTAATATAAGAGCAAACACACGTTAATACCTTCCTCCGTAATGAAAACAACAGGGGTGGCCACTCTCTTACTATTTATTTTTTATTTATAGGCTCTAAAATATAATATGTAATTTGTAATTAAATATGAATAAAAACAGGGAGAAAATAGGTGTGTTGGTAATGCCAAGTAAGAAATAGTTCTTGTGCAAAATATTATTAAATTGAGTGCGCACGAATGCGGTGCGCTGTCCCTATGGTGTAATTTTCTAGACTCGGCTAAGCTTTGTTTCCATGAAGCGGAGGAATGTCCTGGAAGTAGAACTTTAACAGATCTTCAGAAAAGTTGGAGGTAAACAGGAATGGACCATGCCATACATAAACAAGCTAACAGTACAGAAGCTGCATGTTTGTTTCTGACGACAGTCAGCGAGTGATTCTCCGCAGTATGTATTAGTATTGCCTACCCGCCCGGAGCTGTATCACTGCCGCCGATAGTTCTGTGTGCGTTTTACACGGAATCTCTATTGCCTACCCGCCCGGAGCTGTATCACTGCCGCCGATAGTTCTGTGTGCGTTTTACACGGAATATCTATTGCCTACCCGCCCGGAGCTGTATCACTGCCGCCGATAGTCCTGTGTGCGTTTTACACGGAATATCTAAGTTCTGAGCAGTTCACAAGAGGGCCATTTTTTTATATGGTCATACTGCTCGATAAATCAGCATCAAACGTNCTCTAAGTTCTGAGCAGTTCACAAGAGGGCCATTTTTTTATATGGTCATACTGCTCGATAAATCAGCATCAAACGTTCATAAATCCTAATGGTAAAAAAGTTGTCTGCAATAAGAGAGTAGTCACCTCTGCTATTTTCATTTGGAGGGGAAGTATTAACGAGATTTTTTTCTCTTAGGTTGAATATGCCGATAACATAAAGTAATGTCAGGAGAAATGTACCTCACTTCGTTTCCGACATTTCACAAAAATACAGTTCGAAAATTCGATTTTCAAGGGCTTATATCTTCCATAACAATCAATTTACATAGAAAGTATCCCATTTGTTTCCGAATTGATTTTGCATAAGGAATCACCTCACGAAGCTTTTCGGTCGAATTCTGCACCAATATGTATACGACAGGTTAATATGCGCGAGGAAATATAAATACTCTAAATGAACGTATTATAAACAGAATTGAATACGCAAATAATTAAAGGCTACTAACAAGTCCAATTCATCTTGGTACGTAAAAACTCAAGAATATCAAGCAAAAATTATTCTTCTTCTTGAGTGCACGATCACAGGCTATTGTAAAGTTTCATAATAATTACCAACCATTTAAACAAACAATTCCACATGAAGAGTGATTTCGCACAATGTCTCGGATATGTTCCACGGATTAAGCGGAGCTCCGAGCTGCAGGGGTGTACAGTGTCCACCATATTAGCTGGTAGGTTGTTGAGGGGTGAGAAACGTTCTCAGAATTCACGCAAAGGCACAAAAATTAGCATACCCATAAATTAAAAAAAAAATCGGTTCCAAGTTCAACAGTTATTCTAACTTGAAATATTAATGTTGTTACGCAGAAGAAACAAGGCACTAGGTTCGTTAGATGACCGCCAACTATAAGTCCATTCTCGTTTACTTCCAACTTTTCGGAAGCCCTTCTAAAGTTCTACTTCCCGGATATTCTTCCGCCTCACGCAAACAAAGGTTAACAGAGTCTTAAAAAATCACACCAAATGGACAACACACCGCATTCGTGCACACTTAGTGTAATAATATCTTGCATATAAACTATTTCTAACTCTATCGCAAACTACCGATCCGATTTAAATGATCGACATATCGTAGGATACGTCATAAAATTCTGTACAAAATGACATGTAATTGGATCCGATAGACATTACCAACATACACATTTTCTCACTGTTTTTATTCATACTAATTATGAATGCACTATTATTATATATAAAAAAATATAAATTAATGTACAATTCAACTAGAAATAAGGTACTTCCATGTTGACACAAGTATGGAACGCCTGTGACACGTGGCATATTTAGGAAACAACCAAACACGTCGTACCTGGGGTGATTTTTCAAAAGTTTGGTTCACAAAGTGTGAAGAAACCGCGAATAGAGCATATAAGTTGGCGGGCAGTGTAAACAAGTGCAGTTCCCCCGGGTGGCACAGGCTGGTATTCTGAACTTGGCATGTGTTCGAAGGTTGTGCTGTTCTGAGGCCGGAGTACTTGCCAGTGCATGTCCTCTGCGCCGCGGAGTCGGTCGCACGCCCACCGCTGACCCAGTTCCTCGCGCCTCCTTTCTGCATTCGAGCAGCCACCCTTCCGCACACTCTTCCAACTCTTCTTGCCTCCTTTCCCTTGTCAAAACGTGCCGTGAAACCCATTTCGCGCTGACGTGCACATCTGGACTTCCCATTTGAAATTAGTTTCGAGGTGAACACGTCTTTGAAATAAGACCGACGCTTAACGTTAGGTCGGAAACAGTGTTGTCACGTTTGCGGGGTGATACATTCCGACACTGTTCCCATCTATGACGTGCTTGGTGGTTTCCTAAAAATGTCACGTGTCACAACAGTTTTATACTTGTGTAAACATAAAAATACCCTTTTTTTTTATTAAATCGAACTTTTACAAACATTTTGTCTATAATTCATAATATTTCATTCATAACTAATGTGAATAAAAACAGTGGGAAAAAAAGTATGTTGGTAACAACTAGTAAGAAATAGTTCTTATGCAAAATTGTTTTACACTGATTGCGCACGAGTGCGGTGTGCTGTCCCTTTGATGAGAATTTTACAGACTCGGTTAAGCTTTGTTTGCATGAGGCGGAGGAATATACTGGAAGTAGAACATTAGCAGGGCTTCAGAAAAGTTGGAAGTAGCATTGAATGGACTATACTTCGTGACTAAGAACATGAATGGCATAAATGTGATCTCGTTGGATCGGGTATACAACTACGGTGCGTGTACGGCCATGTTTCCGCATCGTTCGTACTCGTCGTTGATCTCCTTGACTGCCTGTGCTGCGTTTCCGTATCCATGACAAAGTTCATAATCGACCCGTTTGTTATACGCAAACTTTGAAAAATGTCACTGCCCTTACCTGCACGTATTTTAAATATCACACTCACTGACATGCACCCTGTAAAGTTGGTAACGATGTAGGAAAACTAGTTGCAGGTCTTAATGTTGAAATAAAAGTGTAAGACAAACAAACGTTTTTGAATATTGAAATTATTTATTTTACTTTCCGTTTTTTTAAAACATGTAAACTTCAAGAAAATACAAAATTATAATATATGCACTTTTTTTCTAATAATTTGACCATTTCTCTATACTGACGCACGGATAAATTGAAGAGACCCATGGCAATGTGCAAACAAGTAGATCTTAAGCAGCGCTTTTAAAAAAAAAGGTCAGTTTACCGTTCAATGCCTATAATCAGATACGAACCATAGAACGACGTTACTCTGCTCATCGCGACTCCTACAACACTGGACAACACTACTTTATTCTTGACGTTCGTAAGAAACATTAACATTTCAGTTGTGCCTTTCGTATCTTACTTCTACTACCACAGACCAATGATAAACCAAATCGTAATCGATAACTACAATGCCTATCCAGACGTCCGTTACGACAGACTCGTAAACCGTGATATACGTAAATATATTATTGCCTGTACCCAGCGAGGTGCTGCAGGGTAACACCACACTGGACTCGTATTCGGGAGTTCCCGGGTTCGATTACCTGTATGACCATTCTGATTCCGGTCTCCCGTGGTTTTTGAAATCACCCCGCGCCGATACTGGGACGGTTTCTCAACGCAGAACGCAGCCGATATCTCCTCCATGCCTGCTTGTCTGAGAAATTTGTTCCGCCTTTAATAACGCCGTCCTCGAAGAAACGTTAAGTCCCATCTACTTACCATTTCACTATTTGCTAAATTCTTAGAAGAAGCAGATTACAGTAGCTACCGATTGAAACATTACATTTCAAATACGACTCGACAACATGGGGGAAATTCTTCAATTCACTGCTAACGTTAGGCAGTCAATGGCTATGTAAATATACATGCAGTTACGGGCAGGGTTATTTTAAAGTTGATTTTAGAAGGGCTTAATTAAATATGGCCCATCCATGCCAGTATTATTATGACAATTAAGACTAATCGTAAAAAAATACGAAATAAATACGACGCTCGTTTTCACAGGCTCTTAGCTGTTAATGACCTCTAAGGGGCGTCATACTCAGCGAACCTAGGAGCCCATGAGCCTGTTTTCAGTGGAGGAGAGGCTCGTAAAAGTAAGAAAAGCAATGCAATCGACGTTCGCAAGAGCACAAAAGTGTGTCATTCATTTTATAATTCTGGGCTAAATTGAAACGTGACTGCAAATGAGGATTGGAGTATCAAAAATTAAATGTAGAGGCATTTAAACGCAATCTAGTATTGATGAAAATTAAAATGTTCTCAAGTTCTGCGTTGGGATTATAAATATCTTCATAGGGATTTTCTTTCTTGAAAATCATTTTCCAAACATTCAGTTGAATGGTCTTAGAAAAAAAAAACTCTTTAATGGGAAGGGGAGAAACAGAAACATGGGGTAGTGTTCATTTAGCCGTGTAAGGGCCCTTACTTATGACTTCGTTCCCTAGAAAATTGCAGCGAGGTCTCGACGTCAAATACAGCTGTTCTAATTATCAGTAATGGCACATATGCAGCCTAGAATTCCCCCTTCGGCACAGGGCACGAGTCACTTATCCTTATCGAGTCCCAGATTGTTTCCGTTGCTCTACTGTTTGAAGTATTTCATTTATCCCTGCCTTACAGTTAGGCTCTCGCGCGTCAAAGATGGCAAAACAAGCATGTCATAAACTGAAGACCTGTAGGCCTAAGTACTTATTAATAAAGTTTTCCAACAGCTAATGATTGTTTCTGTAGCTGTGAACGAGTTTGTACCACGTGTTGACACACTGGACGGAGGAGCGTACGTCGACTGTACATAAACGATGTATGAACGCACAAGGCTATCCAAATTCAAAAGTCACACTGCCTTGAAAGAAACAAGGTGCCATTACAAGGAAAGCGATCGAGGGCAAATGACCAAGGGTACATTGCAGTGAAATCGAACACAGTCTTTCAATCGAGCATAACTTACTGGTTGGATTTGAGTTAAGAGGCAATCGCGGTAAAAAAAACCCGTATTATGCAACCAGAATGTTACAGCTGCAAGATGACGTACGGGATTGTGCGCTGTTAACTTTGTGCTTGTTCATGTGACTATATTCTCAAAAACTTCGAACATAACTTTACCTATCAATGCTGCTTAAAATAAAAAGCTATTTTTGTTACTGAAAATAGATTAAGCACTGAAAAGAGAAAATTATATTACACGTATGTACGAGTATGTTATACATAACAAGAAGTTAGCAACACAACTAATCAGCCTAATTTCCTCTACACATGTACATGAGTAAATTTGACGAAGTACTCTCTATTCTAAGACCAGCGTAAAAGGAACATGCGTGTTAAATAAAATATTTATATTATCATAATTTTGAAAATAAGTGCCTGACCTACTTAAAACAGATCAGTTTACATTATCTATCGCAGTAATACTTGTTTCCCTAAATTTGGCGGGAATCGGTAAATTGTTTCACGAGATATGGCATAACAGTGTAGCTGGCTTATAAAATGACGGGGAAAAAGAGGCTCTGTGTAGATACATTTTATAGTTATAATACAGGCTACTGCCAGCACACGAAGTTTGGTTAAACTTGTTTACACTATTTCGTAGATATAGCAGAGTACCTAATCAAAAATGTTCATATGGCCAGTATTGCAGAAATCAGTGCCTGACCCGAATGAAAATATTATTTTAAACAAAGCACTGTAGTATTTCTTGTTTTCTCAATTTAGTAGGAATCTGTTGATAGTTCACCGAAATATGAAACAAAATTTGCGGCGCTATCTTACAAAATAAATAACCGACAAAGAGACAATGTTTTTACATTTTTTATGTATGTAGTTAATAATTCCAGCATTCTTAATTTGGTGAAACCGGCCAAAGAGTATGGGTAACATACCAAATTAACCAATCAATATTTATGTGGTCGGCGTGTTGGAAATAAGTTTCTTATACATTTAAATTGCATATGATAACATGACATACTATAGTATTAGATACCTGCAAGTATCCAAATGTTGGTTGAAGTTGGTTCGGGCTTACATCGTTTCATATATATAGCACAGTAATCAAAATGCGTATACGGCCACTACTTTGAAAATAACTGCTTGACCCAATTAAGCCATATCGGTTTTAATGTGGTACCGTAGTATTTCTTGTCTGCCAAATTTTGTAGAAATTAATAGGTTGATTGTTTACAAAAAAACTTTATTATTTCATGTGACGCTATCTTACAAAATTGTGGTAATAACAGGATATGTATTAGCACATTTAATCCTCGTAGTCGATACCAAACGTGGTGTGCTGAAAGTATCGACTGAAAGGATTAAATGTGATAATACATAGCATATTATTAAAGCAATTTTGTAAGATAGCGTCACATAAAATAATAACCAACAATTTTTACATGACCGCCATGTTTAAAATAAGTGTGTTATCATTGCGAGTCGTACATTAACATGGTCTACCATACTCTTAGTTACCTGCGAAATTTGGTGGGAATCTATTGGGTAGTTTTGAGATCAAATGTAAAAGCTTAATTTTTTCATCGAAAATGGCGGACTAATAACATTATACCTCTCTAAATTAAATAGTCACATGAACCGTGAAAATACAAAATTTGGTCTAAATTAGGTAGAAGGTTCCAGAAATATGACCTGGCGCATTAAATATTAGAATAACTACCGTTTTGAAAAAATAAGCACAAGGCGTGGTAGAACACTGTGTTTATTACATAAACGACAATGATTATTCAAAAATGTGGTTAAAGGGTAAAATAGAACCTCAAAAGTGCTCACTTTACCGTGAACAGCTTGTATTTATTTTTACCGCCTGCAGTGAAAAGAAAAACATTTAACTCGCGTGAGATGACAGATAATGAAAGTGCCAAATAAAAATACGCTTTAATTTGAATTTCCTAGGAAAAAAAAGCTTCTTAATTAAGGAATACCTAGTTATTTTGCGAAAAAAGTTACACGGTCGAGATAATGCCTTTAAATCACGCCGTTTTTACTATACCTCCATCACAAGAGCTTCCCCGAGAAGAAAATAAACATACTGGACTTACTTTCCGTCTGAAGCACATCATCCCAATAAGAAAAAATAAAGAATGAATACAGCGTAAGTCGCTAACTTCAACAATTCTTTTTTTCGGAAGTGACCATCTTCCAGAAAGACCTGACGTCCATAAGAGAGTCAGAAAAACAAGAGAGAGAAAGAGACAGGGAGAGAGAGAGACAAAAAGACCGATATTTATTATTTACGACCCAAGACAAATATTACGGTATTTTGCCAACAGAGGCGGCCTCTCGTCGCAGGGGACGAAGGAAGAAAAGACGCGGTAGGAAATGAAGAGGGATATATGTGCGAGTCCGCAGACTGCTGCAGCTAGGCATCTTACTTTGTGCGGGGAATTATGGCAGACGTTATTTATACGGCACAANCGAGTCCGCAGACTGCTGCAGCTAGGCATCTTACTTTGTGCGGGGAATTATGGCAGACGTTATTTATACGGCACAAGGCCAGAGGGAGCGTCCGTAACAACCAGGAGCCCGGTTTTCAAAACAAGCGTAGTTTAAGGAACGAAGAAGAAGAAACTGAGAAGAAACGAGAGAAGAGACGCGGCGCAGAATGGAAAGAAGAAGACGGGAAGGGAGACAGGAGTGGAAAAGTGAAGTCCTCGAGGTTAACTACGGGTCAAACAACAGGAAACAGTCCGTCCTCTCCGAGGGAAGAAACATTCTATTTAGAAAACGTATCGGGCAGACTTGCCATCTTCTCTTTTTTTTCTTAAGTTTTATTTCGGCCCTCTTCATCAACCGGGACTGGAAACAACAGGAGACGAGAAGCCGGGATTCCGAATCTAATTAAGTACCACGCCGAGACACTCCGGAGTAAAAAAAAAACTACTCTCGCATCGGACTGAACACCTGCTGGCAAGTGTTTGTTTGTGACGACTCCAAAAATACTGGCGCTCGACTTGGATGAAACGATACTTCCCAGCATCATCCCTGCTTTGCCTTAAAAGAACATTGGCCTCCATTAAACAACACCTGACAAATACTAAGTACCCTAAGCTTCACTACACACTACCTTTCGTATAAAAAAAAAGGAACTAAATACTTTATTCCAAAAGTTCTTCGCACAAATCTTGAGCCAATTATTTAGTTATCTAAATTTTTAAATTGCTAATCCAATTATTATTTAAAACATCTAAAGTAGATTTTCAGAATGCATCATGTTTATAATGTAATTTGCAAAATAAAATTCCCCTTTAGTTGAAACATGGCGAGTACTTCATATTCGTTTAGGATAACGCACTATTAAAAAAAAATTATAATAATAGAAGTTGCTGATCCAGGTAGTATAGCATAGCATTTATAAGATATGAATTGTTTAGTCCAGTTTCAGTTCTATTTTACAACTAAATGTATGCTTATTTGAATTAAAACTATTTAGCAACGCAACCGCTCACTAAATACGCAAAATCGCATAAAATTAGAAATTATTTACACATTTTGACAACTCGAACACCAAATCAGATAGTTGGAAAGCATCAGTTAAGCCAGTTTCACAGTTAAATGAAAGTCTGTTGTCTAAATGAAAAACTTACTCTGACTTTACAGTTTCTTTACGCCACAAAATAAAACCCGAAATACCTCGACATAACTACTACAGTATCACACTATTTGTACTCTAAAAAATTCTAACTTGACGTGTGACACTGCTGTTATACAGTATTGAATACCTACATCGAATATTCTGTCAGTAAACTGTCCCATATTCGCACTGTCCCATAAATGGTTAGCAGTTTCCATAATCGTAATCAGCTCATTACAGGCCCCGAATGTTCACACAGCTCACTCTTTATGTCACTGCAAGAACTACGCCTGCAGTCGGCACTCTTTGCAACTGTCGTACCACTCGCAAGAGTGCCGCAGAGGTGTAGAGTAGTTGACTACTCTCTCCCCACCAAGGCGAACCGGAAAACACGATTTTTGGCCCAAGAAATTAGCGATGTCTGCTTCATAGAAGTTCCCGGCCAGACTAGTCATTGTCCCTGTTTTAAAAGATACCTAATTACTATTTCAGTAAGAACTTTGGATACATTTACAAACTTGACTAATTATAAAATTTGAAGGAAAAAAAAAANCTAATTACTATTTCAGTAAGAACTTTGGATACATTTACAAACTTGACTAATTATAAAATTTGAAGGAAAAAAAAAATCGAAAATTACTGCTATTTAAAATGCACAGGCGTATGAACTGCTAGGGCTATGCACGAAAATGTACTACAATCATCATAAGTGTTGGCGGCACGGCCCGGCTGACAGCAGCTGATACTAGTGACGGCCCGGCTGTGTACAAACTGTTACAAAAACATTCGGTGCACATCGCAAACGCGCACATGATGATACGACTAATGTTTTTTTTAGCGCGGCATCGGGCTTCGCTCGCAGCTACCTATCCCCGGCCGGCAGCACCACGCTCACCGTGAATCCGCCCGCCAGCAATTGTGGCGCTGCAGTCTATTAGCGGTTTCTTCACACTTTTTCGAATTAAGTATTTTAAAAATTACCCCATGTTTAACGTGCTTGGGTGTTTCCTAAATATACTATGAATCACAAGCGTTTTATACTTGTGTTAACTTCAAAGTACCTTATTTTTGGTTAAATTGAGTTTTTTACTTATATTTTATTTATAAAAAAATATGAATAACAACAAGGAGAAAATAAGAGTGCTGGAAATACCTAGTAAGGGCGTTCATGTGTAAAATATTATCACAATGAGTGGGCACAAATGCTGTGCGCTGTCCCTTCGNCTAATTACTATTTCAGTAAGAACTTTGGATACATTTACAAACTTGACTAATTATAAAATTTGAAGGAAAAAAAAAAATCGAAAATTACTGCTATTTAAAATGCACAGGCGTATGAACTGCTAGGGCTATGCACGAAAATGTACTACAATCATCATAAGTGTTGGCGGCACGGCCCGGCTGACAGCAGCTGATACTAGTGACGGCCCGGCTGTTTACAAACTGTTACAAAAACATTCGGTGCACATCGCAAACGCGCACATGATGATACGACTAATGTTTTTTTTAGCGCGGCATCGGGCTTCGCTCGCAGCTACCTATCCCCGGCCGGCAGCACCACGCTCACCGTGAATCCGCCCGCCAGCAATTGTGGCGCTGCAGTCTATTAGCGGTTTCTTCACACTTTTTCGAATTAAGTATTTTAAAAATTATCCCATGTTTAACGTGCTTGGGTGTTTCCTAAATATACTATGAATCACAAGCGTTTTATACTTGTGTTAACTTCAAAGTACCTTATTTTTGGTTAAATTGAGTTTTTTACTTATATTTTATTTATAAAAAAATATGAATAACAACAAGGAGAAAATAAGAGTGCTGGCAATACCTAGTAAGGGCGTTCATGTGTAAAATATTATCACAATGAGTGGGCACAAATGCTGTGCGCTGTCCCTTCGNCAATACCTAGTAAGGGCGTTCATGTGTAAAATATTATCACAATGAGTGGGCACAAATGCTGTGCGCTGTCCCTTCGGTGTTATATTCAAAACTCGGTTAAGCACACTTTGCATAAGGCGGAGGAATATCCTTGAAGTAGAACTTCAGCAGGGCTTCAGAAAAGTTGGAAGTAGCCGTTAATGCACTGTAACAGTAGTACTTTCTGCCGTATAGTTAGAAGAACGTTTGCTCCATCTTCAACTCATTTCACCCGACGACGAAAACTCTACAGGATAACCACTAGCGATCTTCAACCAAAATTCGATCTCACGTTATTCTCTGTTCTCTGGTCACAACTGGTCCGAGCGCCTCTAAAACAGGCTCCACGATGGTCTCAGGAGATTTCTCCACAAACCCGAAACGCAAATAGGGGCGTATGCAACGCTTCTCGGATTAAACGCACACTCGACGTCTTGTCGGAATGTCGTTGCGCAGTCGTCAGCCGGCAGAGAAACACGTTACCACGCGCCAGGTAATGTATCCTCCTCCCCCCCTTTTTTTTTTCTTTCCGCCAAAACCAGGCTCCCGGGCGTCCAGCCAGGCATGAATCACAGTCGCGTGAGCGTAGCGTGGCAAAGCGACCACAAAAAACATGTTACAACATGCACGTCACTTCCGTAAGCTTATTAACAAGTATGGTCCATCCACGGTTACTTCCGACTTTCCTGAAGCCCTGCTGAAGTTCTACTCCCAGGGTATTNCATGTTTTTTATTAATATTAATTATAGACAGAAAATAAGGAAAAATTCGATTCAAGCAAAAAATAAGGTACATTTACGTCAAGAGAAGTACAAAAAAACGAAGACGCATTTGATAAATAACATATTTACGAAGCAATCCGACACGTCATGCATGGGGTGATTTTTCAATACCGCGAACTGAGTACAATGTCAATTTATTCAAGACTTTTTGAACTTACTATAAAATAAATCTCCCGTCATTTGCTTTCAATAACGGAGGTNTTACGAAGCAATCCGACACGTCATGCATGGGGTGATTTTTCAATACCGCGAACTGAGTACAATGTCAATTTATTCAAGACTTTTTGAACTTACTATAAAATAAATCTCCCGTCATTTGCTTTCAATAACGGAGGTTATCCATTTTTCTCACCGTAAGTTCCATCTCAATTGGTTTAACAGAAATTTTGCGCCACGACACAGATTCTCACTATTTATCCACTTGTTACAGTTACGCTGCGATTTATTAATTTTTTTTTTTAACTAAAAACTGCTGGGAAGAAATAAGCGAGTTTTCTTTGCGGGCTATTGCACTAATAGCGCAAATCTAGGCTGTTGNACTAAAAACTGCTGGGAAGAAATAAGCGAGTTTTCTTTGCGGGCTATTGCACTAATAGCGCAAATCTAGGCTGTTGTGAAAATTTTACAAATATAAGATGGCGGGGATTGGTTCTCCTTGAAATATGAAATGTTCTGCGAGGAACACATTACAGCTAAAAACTTATACTAAATCTAATTATGTTTATTACTATGTAACTATCTCAACTTTCAAACTATTATTTTACTAAGTCTTTTTTTGTAACTAAAAATACCCATCAAGCCTTAGATTACTGTTTTTTTNACTTTCAAACTATTATTTTACTAAGTCTTTTTTTGTAACTAAAAATACCCATCAAGCCTTAGATTACTGTTTTTTTACGTATTTTATGTGAGACTGCCGAGGAAGTACTGTACTAAATAATTTCTGGAGTGCGTACAGAATATACATAATTGATACTAAGAAATATTTAAGTGTTCAAAAGAGAAAGGACCAAAGAAAAATTTACTGACATGTGGATTGTAAAATTATAGCTACAAGAGGAATTTAATATAACGTTTCAGAAAAAATTTACCATGCCTAAAACATAGCCAAAACCTGTTTACTTTTGATGAGCAATGCATATGCATGTGTGTGTGTATATACACACATATATTTATATACACGCACGCATACATGAAGCAGAAATCCAGGTATTACATATGTAATTTAGTTCTGCCTCTGTACAATAAAAATTAATTTGACCCCAAACAACAAATTAATTTCCATCTGAGTGAACGCTTACGATCAACATAGTTTAAGGGTGATGTACGCGCAAAAATAGATTCCTAATGAACACCGTACATAATATTTAATGTTGAACTGATTCTATAATATACGTATAAGTATTTGTTAACAAACGCGTAAATAAAATTGTTTGCAAAATACGAGTGGTTTTAGAGGTTAAAAGGCTATTCATAATTTAATCAAAGACGGTGCTCTTCAGCCGATGAAGCTCCAGGTTAGAATCCCAGTTAAGTTATGTATATGGGTGTCATTTATAAATATAAGTTTGCAGTAAGTTAGTGTATAAAACAGGAATGTTAGGAACAATAATATATTGTCTTCAACCTTCGCCAGAAAGTCCAGACTACACCATTAAAGAAAGGACACTAATTTTGCCAACATAAATTCTTATTACACATAATATTCAAACAATCGTAAATTTACCCAGTAAAAAGTTTTAAACCTTTAGAGCCAACGTGTCAAACTTTCTGTGGCACCATCACAGGGTCCTACATCACTCCTATCTACAGTAATAAGAGGGGAAGATCCTTAATGAAAACAACAAACGCC
This sequence comes from Clitarchus hookeri, assembly GCA_002778355.1. Lineage (NCBI taxonomy): Eukaryota > Metazoa > Arthropoda > Insecta > Phasmatodea > Phasmatidae > Clitarchus > Clitarchus hookeri. The sequence goes on along the minus strand of NQII01000967.1, from coordinate 413,740 downwards.
AACGCTGCTAAGAAAACCGGCGGCCGACATATGAGAACGACAAAATTTATTTACGATACCACTTGACAACTCCGGGCACATTTCAAAGAGAGGCGCTGCAGTGGTAAATAAAATGTCGCCGTGTGTCATCGCCAGTCTGGAAAGGGGGCAAATGAAACACGCACGGTTGTAAATGGGTTCTCTGTTTGTAACGCGGAACTGGCACTGCAGCAGGAAACCACAACTGCAACCACGAGCTAGCTAACGTACAGAAGGCAGCAGTCGTCTGCAGTGGAAGAAAGCGAAACACGACGTAGTGCTGTCGTGTTCAAAGACGACGGGCTAAGTTTTCGACAGAGCCCAACACGTGGGAATGCAGTTTTCCTGCGGCCAACCTTGGAGCAGTTCTTGCGGAGCTCTGCAGTCGTGCTGGAAGTTACTTTCAAGACCGCACCCCACGCACGCAAATATATGGCGATGATTGCAATAAAAGGGGGACGATCATTGCTGACACAAAGAAACTGAGGGATGATACTATTGCGGGGAATCGTGATTTTTGAAGAAAACATACTGCAGACATTCATAAAATTCATATCGTGTTCATCAACAACCCATCCTCGACGCCTCAACTGGCTTCCCTATGCATTAGACTGTTTCCTGAGCGATTGCAGGAACATTACCGTGGATGCATGGGAAAAATCTCTAACATTCGCACTTTCACAATATATGTACGTATACGGTAGTGTGGTGAATTTGCGAATAATTTCTTAGAGTGTATGTAGTGACTGCCGAAAAAAAAAAAACTATAATTTCTTTTCCATACGCAAATTCCAATGTATTACATTGGAAACAACACCTATTATATTAATGGGATAGTAACGACCAAGCAAACAAATTAGCCTGAAACACAAAGATCAAAGCAACCATGTTTGTATATGTTCACGTTCTGCCTAGAGCAAACAACTATGTCCATATCAATAACACATGTAACATAGGTGTACAAGAAACATTTATTCACGTACTAACCTCCAGTTTTGTTAACAACTCTACTCGAAGAATAACGCAAGGCAGCAGCACCTGGTGCTGTATGCTGCCAAAATGGCATCCTTGCGTTGTTCCCGCCTTTGAGGAGGAGTGACCATGTGCAGATGAAGAGTTTGCATGCCCCAGCCAACCTGCACTCTAAAAAACTGTTTGCAAATTCACCGCATCGTTCTACACACGTACTTTACAAAAGCACGAATGGTTAAGTTTTCTTCTACACCCATGGTAGCCTCTCTTTAATTGTTATATAAACAGTCACATGCTTAACTATGCGCCTATTCGCGGTTTCTTCACACTTTTTTTAATCAAACCTTTGAAAAATCGCCCTATGTATGAAGTGTTCGCTTGTTTCCTAAATATGCCGTGTATTACAAGAATTTCATACTCGTGTCCACATAAAAGTGCCTTATTTTTAATTAAATCGAACTTTAACTTATATTTTATTTATAACTACCATAAAAATTTCTATTAAATATAATACGAATAAAACAGAGAGAAAATATATGCATTAGTAATGCCTTGTAAGAAATAGTTCTCATGCANTCGTCTGCAGTGGAAGAAAGCGAAACACGACGTAGTGCTGTCGTGTTCAAAGACGACGGGCTAAGTTTTCGACAGACCCCAACACGTGGGAATGCAGTCCCCCTGCGGCCAACCTTGGAGCAGTTCTTGCGGAGCTCTGCAGCCGTGCCGGAAGTTACTTTCAAGACCGCACCCCCACGCACGCAAATATATGCCGATGATTGCAATAAAAGGGGGACGATCGTTGCTGACACAAAGAAACTGAGGGATGATACTATTGCGGGGAATCGTGATTTTTGAAGAAAACGTACTGCAGACATTCATAAAATTCATATCGTGTTCATCAACAACCCATCCTCGACGCCTCAACTGGCTTCCCTATGCATTAGATTGTTTCCTGAGCGATTGCAGGAACATTACCGTGGATGCATGGGAAAAAATCTCTAACATTCGCACTTTCACAATATATGTACGTATACGGTAGTGTGGTGAATTTGCGAATAATTTCTTAGAGTGTATGTAGTGACTGCCGAAAAAAAAAAACTATAATTTCTTTTCCATACGCAAATTCCAATGTATTACATTGGAAACAACACCTATTATATTAATGGGATAGTAACGACCAAGCAAACAAATTAGCCTGAAACACAAAGATCAAAGCAACCATGTTTCTATATGTTCACGTTCTGCCTAGAGCAAACAAGTATGTCCATATCAATAACACATGTAACATAGGTGTACAAGAAACATTTATTCACGTACTAACCTCCAGTTTTGTTAACAACTCTACTCGAAGAATAACGCAAGGCAGCAGCACCTGGTGCTGTATGCTGCCAAAATGGCATCCTTGCGTTGTTCCCGCCTTTGAGGAGGAGTGACCATGTGCAGATGAAGAGTTTGCATGCCCCAGCCAACCTGCACTCTAAAAAACTGTTTGCAAATTCACCGCATCGTTCTACACACGTACTTTACAAAAGCACGAATGGTTAAGTTTTCTTCTACACCCATGGTAGCCTCTCTTTAATTGTTATATAAACAGTCACATGCTTAACTATGCGCCTATTCGCGGTTTCTTCACACTTTTTTTAATCAAACCTTTGAAAAATCGCCCTATGTATGAAGTGTTCGCTTGTTTCCTAAATATGCCGTGTATTACAAGAATTTCATACTCGTGTCAACATAAAAGTGCCTTATTTTTTAATTAAATCGAACTTTAACTTATATTTTATTTATAACTACGATACAAATTTCCATTAAATATAATACGAATAAAACAGAGAGAAAATATATGCATTAGTAATGCCTTGTAAGAAATAGTTCTCATGCAANATTAAATATAATACGAATAAAACAGAGAGAAAATATATGCATTAGTAATGCCTTGTAAGAAATAGTTCTCATGCAATTAGGGCGCTTTGTCCATTTGGTGTAATTTTCTACACTTTGTTTGCATGAGGCGGAGGAATAGCCTAAAAGTAGAACTTTATCACGGCTTCAGAAAATATGGAAGTAATCGTAAATAAACTGTAATTACGTTTATATAGGCGCAATCCTGTCTGTGGTAAATTTTACGGAGTACGATTAGTTTTAAACTCTCATTATAGTCTAGAAAGTTCATTAAAAACTGCACAGTGCGCAAAACTGGTGGGGTGAGATGAGGTAATGGTTGAAGCACCTGCGGAATTAAACGGGAGCACACCGAGAAAATCCCCGCCGTAAGGCAGCGTCCGCTACACTACCCACACGAGAATCCTCATCCAAAAATTTTAAATTACTGTCTCCTGGAGTCGAATCTGGAACCCGCGAATTAGGCGGCAATAGAATGACTACTGTTTAAATTTTTGTATTTTCAATCTGTAACGACAAATAATGTGCAACTTTTAAGAGCAATAATAGTGAGTGTAAGCAGGCGTATCTCCTCGAAGTCCACAATTTATGCACCAGCTGATACTGGGTGACGTCACGATGACCCTGCCCTGCGCATGCGTCAGAAGACGGCCGCTAACGTAACAGTCATAATCTCTGCACGACGTCAAGCGATTCACGGGTAGGTTGGCGGCTTGAAGGCTGCCAATAAAAAATAACAGCCGAGAGAAGTACGAAGCAAACCGTCCAACGCGGTCCGGTGCCAAGACGCTTTGGGTTGGATGACCTTGGAATGAGGTTTGTCTTGGAATGTTTTGACGCAAGAAAAACAGTCTTGTCGAATACTTTTTTTTTTTTTTTTTTTTTTGTGTTTCTTGTCAGAGACCGCCACATTCAGAACGGGTGACAGAAGCTGCTCTCGTTTATTTGATGAACAGTAAAGTATTGATGTACAAAAATACATCGCCAGCGTGACAGGCTGTGAAGAATGGAAAAATCGCTTGATACTTCAATAAATACAAAATTATTTAATTTTCAAAATGTTTCACATTATGTAAAGGATTTGAGCTTTAGAAAGGAAGCTAGCAAACTTTACTTCTCGATTTTAGATTTGTCCTTCTTGTATCAACACCGCCGAAACTCCTTTGCACTGACGTTATAGACTTGCAATTTCCTTCTAACAGCCTCAATAGAGTGGAGCTTTAATCATCCAAACTTGGTTAAGACACTGGTATTTGTTGTAATAAAGTAAGTGAAAGGCCCAGAAACTAGTCTGCCACTGGACAAGAAGGGATCATGGTATGACTTTCCTAGTAGGTAACTGCACACCCTAAGTCAATGATACACCTTTGTAAACTTGTTCTGCACAGCCAACGCTAAGTTCTTCGCGTATAAAAGTTCGCTTTGCTTCTGTTTTAGTGATAGTGTTAGTGCCTACGTATCTTGTGAGCGATTTTGTTCACTACAGTATCCTTCTGATGCCAACATATGCTTCTGCCTGGAAATTACTTCCGAAAATTTACTTCAAAAGTGGACGACAGCTGAATGCCTCTGTCAAGATATTATACTTTTAAAATAAAACCAATAAAAAATTGAAATATATGTATTTTTTAACTTTGCGTAGGGGACGGTATCGGTGAACCGATTTTGGTGGTATAATTCGTAATAATTTTTAGAGTTATTTCGATGTTAACCGGCCTGCGTCGGATGCAACTTAGCACTGGCAGTACAGAATAAAACTTTATGTCTGATTGTTTATTTTTCTAGTCAATGAAGAGAAGCGCAGGTAGTATTCTCAGAGATTGCCATTCCTCAATTTCTGTTAACTTCCGAGCCTGACAGGCAACGAAAATTATATGAAAATACCTTACTAAGAGAACAAATATCTCTACTTACTGAGGTTTCCGAGCTTAATTCGTGGCATCACAACGAACGTGGGATACAGATGATGTGTCGGCCAACTTTATGGTACAATTCTACAGTCCCTTTATAGAAAAAAATTTTTGTTTTCGATGCGCAGTTCCAACTTAGACCACATAAAACCCAGATGATGTACTGTTTATTAAAATGTTTAACTTTTCCCGTTCAAATCTATTCAGTGGAAGTTCATAGTGCCCTTTCATTAAAGCGTAACCACTTAGGTTTCCTACTCGAGCGTAGCCAACTAGGTTGTGACGAAGGGCAAAGGTTGTACTCTGTTTGTGGAAAACATCGGGTTGTGGCTGGCTGTGGGCAGGCGCGGTATTTATAGCGCCGCGCCGACAGAGGCGCGCGGTGTCGGGTTATGACAGCTGAGCGCAGCGGGTCCAGGCTCGCTGGCGGGGGTTGCCCAACGACACGCTGCTGGCGTGACTCGGCGCGAGCCTCGGAGAACAAGAGGCGGAGCCGGGCGCCCATCTCTCTCTCCGACGTCGGCAATGTAGTGCGAGGCGGACTNCCGACGTCGGCAATGTAGTGCGAGGCGGACTGTCTCTGCTAGGGCTGAGCGACATTGCAATGCATTGCTCACGAAACCAACGTCTTTTGATCCTGAATGTAACGATTTCTGTGAGATACAGAAAGTACTTGAAATACAGCCTATCTTATACTCGATATATATGTGGAGCTGGGTTGTTGTACATTTCCGGAAACAGCGGGTATTGCGACACTGACGGCGTTCAGATGCTTACGGTTTTCACATACTTGCGGCGTTCAGATGCTGATGGCGTTCAGATGCTGATGGCGCCCNCGGCGTTCAGATGCTTACGGTTTTCACATACTTGCGGCGTTCAGATGCTGATGGCGTTCAGATGCTGATGGCGCCCCGATTTCACAACAAAATTGTAGTTAAATACGCAAATAATACCCGTAATACTCGTACTCCAGTTAAGTATACAAAAAAAAAATCTGAACGAATACCTAAAATTATTTTTAATGCCGCGACCAGAGCTTTCATGGACAGAAACATATTTCGAACTCATCATGCATGCGGCAAAGTGGTGTCTGTACTAAGTAATGGCTTGTGGTCTTTAAAATTTTCTGTTAATATTTAAACTAGTTATCGTTGCACTGTGCAATTAAGCAGCGTTGGAATGAAATCTGAAAAGTAGCACACATTCATACGTGTGTCGGTCGGAGCGTGTTAAAATTACTTCCGTTTTATAGTACCGTATACCTGAGAATGTAAGTTTTGTCCACCTGTCAGGAATTAAAATTGTTTTTTAAAAACTTTGTAATTAGTAGTTGGAATTCCTCCAGAAAAGCGATATTTATGTTTATATCACACGGCACTGTTCNTTTAAAAACTTTGTAATTAGTAGTTGGAATTCCTCCAGAAAAGCGATATTTATGTTTATATCACACGGCACTGTTCTTAGTACATATTTAAATTACAATCGTTAAGAAAGTCAATGTAAAATGAGGGCGGCAACCCCTGTTCCAACCAGAAAAAAAAATTCGATGACAGTGTTAGCTTCTGCAGCTGTTAACTGTGATATCTGCAACAAACTATATTGTATTTAAAATTCACCTTTAAGCTTCAAGGATGTATAACGCACAAAGAATCTGCCAAGACGAACCGGAAGTCGTAGTTTTGATGATGTACTTACAATATTTCAAACGTAATGTTACCGGAGCCGCAGTGATATAGTGGTCAGACTACTCGCCCCCCGCCAAGGCGAACCGGGTCCAATTCTTCCTACTTATTTTTACACAACGAACTGGAAGTCGTAGTTTTGATGATGTACTTACAATATTTCAAACGTAATGTTACCGGGGCCGCAGTGGTATAGTGGTCAGACTACTCGCCCCCCGCCAAGGCGAACCGGGTCCAATTCTTCCTACNAAGGCGAACAGGGTTCAATTCCAGGCGGGGCCACTTCCGGATTTTCACATGTGAGAATCGTGCCGGGCGATGCCGTTGGTAGGCGGGTTTTCTCGAGGATCTCCCGTTTCCCCCCGCCCTTGCATTCCGGCGCTGCTACACACTCACCTCGCTTCACCCACATCGGCTCTCAAGACGTCGCAGTTAAGAGCCGTCCAAATCTCTCCACTCCACTCTGCATACTCCACGTAATGTTACCACTCACTCTGGCATCTAAAAAAAAAACGGAAACACCTGCACCCGACATACCTCAGGGATGATTAAGAGCAGTTCCACTGACGTCACACACATCCGCGGATTTTGCCAAGCAGAGGGGTTTTGGCCAGGCTATGCTGACGTCATTCGCGGCAGAGGAATAGTTCGCGCAGGCCCGAGTTGGTTTCGCCTCCCTTCCATCCCAGCCTGGACTCGACCCATCTCCCAGAAGGCTTCTTGCGCAGCGATGTCTTATTTCCAGCGACCCGTAGGAGTGGCCGCGCTCAGGGGTGGCCAAGGCAGTGCGCACGTGCCAAGTTAGCCGCACACGGCAGCGCCACAGTGCGTGCACTACGCGCCAGATTATCTGCGAGCTCGTGTTAAGGAGCCCCGCCTGCCTGGAGCTTCTTCCCACGTTTGAGACCGATAACAGTGGGGGCGATAAGGGCGACACTGCCATGCGCTACAAGTGTACCGTCGCCGCTACGCGCAGGGCTCTGAACTGGCGTGCAGTGTTCTCGTCGTGCTGTGTGAACCTATGGGACTTTCAGCGGTGACCCTACAATTTCATTGGTGGAAAGTCTGTAGCAAATTTCAATGCATGCCCCTAGATTACTTCTAGGTGTATATTTTAAGATACTACTCGCATATTTTAATATGCAGCGCTTTGGAAAAGCCGTTTTAGCTATGTTGAAGTGCTCCGAAATAGTGTTTCTAATGTGCGTGAAATCCTGGGAGTAACCGACAGGCATAGTTTGAAGTGTGCGTTCTGTTCGTAGACTAGCACATTTGACCCACGTTTGATACATTCGTAAAAAAAAACTGGATTTCGAACACACTGCATTTCAGTTCGAGCGCTGGGCAGACGTTTACTAGTTGTTTAATACTTTTGTATCTAATTTTCACTAAGTGTTATATTCTGCGTTCAAAAAGACCGGAACTTACTGACAAAATAAAAATATGTTACTTATNCTAATTTTCACTAAGTGTTATATTCTGCGTTCAAAAAGACCGGAACTTACTGACAAAATAAAAATATGTTACTTATTTTTTTAAAACAAGCAGATAACACACAATCAAAATTAGGCACAAAAAATTAAACAAATCGTAAAATGTAAATTTCCTATAATCGCAAATTGTCGGTACATAATTACTATGAACTGTAGCTGTGGCGNCTAATTTTCACTAAGTGTTATATTCTGCGTTCAAAAAGACCGGAACTTACTGACAAAATAAAAATATGTTACTTATATTTTTAAAACAAGCAGATAACACACAATCAAAATTAGGCACAAAAAATTTNCAAGCAGATAACACACAATCAAAATTAGGCACAAAAAATTTAACAAATCGTAAAATGTAAATTTCCTATAATCGCAAATTGTCGGTACATAATTACTATGAACTGTAGCTGTGGCGCGGTAGGTTGCGTCATCCTGTGGGATGTCCAGCGAGTGTTCCTGCACAGGCGACGTATGCGCCAGTCATACAGTAACACTGGTATCGAACGCATGCGAAAGGTTGCTTGTTGTTGATGTTGTTGTTACAGACAAATAAAACGTGTGTTTAACTTGATGTTCACAGCTTGACCGAGCGATCGCGTCTGTTTCACAGTCCACACTAATGCAACATCTCCCAGCGGATGATGCAACCTACCCCTCCCACAGCTACAGTCAAATGCATACGCCTATGAAAACCCCATTACACAACACGTCACTGAACTCGCCGCTTAATTACATGTTATGTTATTGGGATACGCGAGTATATTCCCAAAAAAAAAAAAAACAAAGTTGATATCGTCATCTCAGCCATTAATTACCTCTCAGAACAGACACAGACAGTGTCTTATGAGCCCCGTAGTGCCATTTACGAATTATATATCAAAATTTCGATATCATCAGAGGTCCGTAAGACATTAGTGAACATCAGCTGCTGTGTGCAAGTACACAGAGACGAAATGACGTGGCGGTTCCTTTGGTATGGGTGTACGCATTTTCTTATTGGCTGGACGAGGCNAATTACCTCTCAGAACAGACACAGACAGTGTCTTATGAGCCCCGTAGTGCCATTTACGAATTATATATCAAAATTTTGATATCATCAGAGGTCCGTAAGACATTAGTGAACATCAGCTGCTGTGTGTAAGTACACAGAGACGAAATGACGTGGCGGTTCCTTTGGTATGGGTGTACGCATTTTCTTATTGGCTGGACGAGGCNTAAGTACACAGAGACGAAATGACGTGGCGGTTCCTTTGGTATGGGTGTACGCATTTTCTTATTGGCTGGACGAGGCTCTGGGAATGGGCCTTGTGTCTGATTGGCTACTGCAAGTTGCGAGAAGTTAGCTATTGGTTGGGCTGTCTGCTGGCGAGTAAGTTACCAGGCGCTGGTTGACGAACAGGCTTCCGACGTTTTGCCGGTGTGCGCGACTCGGGTTCGCAGTATACACAGAGAGAGACCTACAAGATTCGCGTTATCATTTAAAGACAGAGCAGACTTCAAAAACGTGTGCGTTTGCATTGTTATTGTCATTGGACTACAGTAGGTTCGAAACGCTGTGGGCGGCCTTGACCCAGTCGGAAACAAGTTACGAGAAGATAGCCCAATCACTCTGTGTTAGCGTTGAATGTCCCCGATTTTCCAGTCGTTCGTTCGGCAGACGTAATGTAGTCGTCAGAATACTCGCATCCTACCACGACGAGCTGGATTCTATTCCTGGCATGTGAGAAACATGGTGGACGTTCCCGTTGGCTTGTGAGTTTTCTCGGGGTACTCCCGTCCCCCCACAAATACATTCCTTGGCGTCTCCTTTTATAGCTTTTTAGCTCGGTTCACCCCCCAACGGATATAAAAATCCCAGCTGTTAGGCGCTACCGAAATTATCTTACATACTGTTCGGGACTGCGTGCTCAGTTTCGCNGGATATAAAAATCCCAGCTGTTAGGCGCTACCGAAATTATCTTACATACTGTTCGGGACTGCGTGCTCAGTTTCGCGCGCGTGTATATGTGTGTGTGTGTGTGTGTGCGTGCGCGCGCGCATGTGCTTGTGGTTAGGAGGGGTGGTAGGGAATAGTCGTGTGGAGCTTACTTCCACCGGAAAAACATTAAACGTTGACACTCCCAGTTTCCAGTGTCTGAAAGGTACGATCTGTTTAATTATCACTCCCAGTTTCTAGTGTCTGAAAGGTAAGATCTGTTTAATTACAAACGTTTCACACTGGATGCACGTGCCCATGTCGCCCTTATAACTCTCTTAACGCGGTAACTTGTTCCACGTAGACAATCGCCTTCAGCCGTTGGTATTTCCGGGTGAGCAGGCGCCAAGTACGTGGCCGCTGCTTTTATTCAGAACGAACTTAAACAATCTTGTACCAGTGACATTTTGTTGATAAGAAAATGTTACTTGCGATGTCTCTTATGGCTGTGGCACTCAGCTCACACCCCGGTATGAGATATTTCCTATTGATTACCGTAATCGTAATATCTACTGTCTACACGGGTTATGCCTCGGCTGGCTCGACCGGTCAATAAATAAAGAGTGGTTTGAATGTCTCGCATTACCTAGTACTAAAGAATCCACACAACGCGACCGGGCATACTTGTTTGCACAGTCTTAAGAATGCTCTCCTCCGCTGTAGTAACTTGCTTGACGAAAACATTATCATCCTTAGAAACATCACAATCGAAAGAACCAATATTCCTGAAAACAGGTCTTGAAATATGTATCTTCTTATGACAACGTGCTCACCTCACGACGCTATGAAAACAAATTGAATTTCACAAGTCTTTATAAGCGCACTGCTCCNTATGAAAACAAATTGAATTTCACAAGTCTTTATAAGCGCACTGCTCCAGAACAACGCTTTCCTACTACTAACAAAACACCGCGGCAGCGCTCCGTAAGTATAGGGTTCGATTCCCGACGGGAGTCCCACCTTCGGATTTTCGCATGTGGTAATCGTGCCGGATGATGCCGCTGGTCGGCGGGTTTCCTCGAGGATCTCCCGTTTCCCCCGGCCGACGCTGCTCTATACTCACCTCGCTTCACCCTCGTCGGCTCTCAAGACCTTGATGTTAAGAGCCGCCCACATCTCACCACTCTTAAGTATGGGGGAGTGCGGGAGGTGGTGGCAGTTGACTGCCCTCGGAGGCCATCAACGACGGCACGGCAGGGCTCTCCGCGCCGCCACGACGTGAATGGAGCACGTGTTCCGTGACCGGGGAGGAAGTTTTTATCGGCCAGCTGACGGCGCACAACCCCGCTCTCCCTTGGCCGACCTCCACGACGGCAGCGGGCCATCGCGCCCGGGTTATGATCGCGCCGGCCTTGCGGCGTTGCCAAGTCGGCCGGAAACCAAACAGAAGAACCGGCGCTGGGTAGAAGGGAGGGGGGAAGAGATAAAAAAAAATGGTGCCGGTGGGTGGGTTGCGAGGGGGAGGAAGGAAAATAGGTAGCCGGCGAGGCGACGAAAATGTTTATGTGGCGGGAGGGATGCGGCATGCAGAGCTAATTGGGATCGGCCCTCCCTCGGGCGGTGAGTGAAAGGCAATCCAGCATGCCGGTGATCGCCCCATCACCGGGAGGCCGCAGGTGGCGCCTCTTCGCCGAGCACACAGTAGCAGGCTACTCAACACTTTCTACACGGTGCCCGCACGCCGTACGAGCAGTCAATCATTTATATTCACTCGTTTTTTAAGTCTCATACATTTGTATCCAATATGCTCACGATTAAGTTGGTTCATATTAACCATTGAAAAATGTCACTACCCCTGTCTGCATGTGCAGGATGTCCGAAAAGTTTTTCCCCGTTTGAAAACTTTATTTATATCCGCTATATGTAAGGTGGAGATGTGAAATTGGTGCGAAAATGTTGAAAAACTAACAAAGTTTTTTGTTGCGGGTTTTAATAACGTGGTTGTAGTGTAGCTGTTGCAGTGTCCAGGAAACAGGACATGTTAACAAATCAGGAAAAAGCTCACTGTGTCCTCTGGTCCACGAGACCCAGTCATCTCTAACAGTGCAGAGGAACGTATGGAAAGTTGTCGCCATATATTAACACCATGAGTCGTGGTATGGCAAGTTAAAGAACACTGGATCTGTTGCCGGATTACAGAGAACTGGCCTACCATCAACCTGAGCTGAAAGGGTGGAAGCACTGAGACAGTATTTGTGCGAAGTTCCAAGGAATCAGTGCGTAGGGCATCACGTGAATTACAGATGCCAAAAAGTTCTCCTCATATCTTACCAAACGTTTATTGTTTCATGCATACGAAGTAAGAATTGTTCAAGTTGTGTTGCCCAATGACGCCACGCGTCGGTATGACTTAGCAGTCGAAATGCTGTCACGTATTGAGGGCGATAATGGCTATCACAAACGTGTTGCTTTTATGACGAGGCGACCTTTTTCGTCAGTGGTGTAGTGAACCGGCATAACGTGCGTATTTGGAGTTCAGAGCCCCCTGGTGAGGTGTTAGTGAATCAGAGGCAGTCCGAAGGTGAATGCTTGGTGAGCTCTTTTGCATGACAAAATCATCGGACCGTTCTTTTTCGCTGAGGGAACCATCTGATCTCCAGTGTATCTGGACATGTTGCAATTGTTTGCTGTCCCTCAGTTGCATGAGTATCACCCAGACGTCATTTTTTCAACACGATGGTGCACCGCCTCATTGGGGTTTGGAGACACAATGAACTTCTTCCTGATTTCTGAACATGTCGGTTTCCTGAACACTGCAACTGCTACCCTACAGCCTTGTTACTGAAATCTGCAACAAAAAACTTGGTTATTTTGGCAACAGTTTCACATTTGTATCTTACATATAGCGGACATTAATAAAGTTTGTAATCAGGGAAAGACTTTTCGGACATTCTGTATGTTAATGGGTACACTGACTCGCATGAGCCCAGTAAAATTGGTACGGAAGAAAATTAGTTCCATATCTTTGAGAATGCTGAAATTATAACTTTGATTTTAGATGGATTCATGAATATGAGTGTGAGAGTGATAAAATTTGCAAAATATTTACTTTTCGAATTAACTTCACAGTGTGACTTCAGCGTTGTACGAAAAAAGTGATGAGGCCAGTGGCAGTGTTAATTTTACATACAGTGGAATAATGCACAATGTGCAAACAAGCGGATCTCAAGCAGGGCTTTCAAAAGTGCTCAGTTTACCGTGAACAACCTGTAATCAAATTTTATGGTCGGCAAGGAACGTATGATGAATAATCTTCCCTTATAAAACACAATTTATTAGGTCCGCTGTTGTTAAAGGTGGACGTGAATATAGCCACGCCTTTGAACATGGCGGGCCATTACCAACCGCTCGTCGGGTCACGCGATGATCCCTGGTCTGCGGACAAGAAAATTAAAACACATTGAGAAAGCAAGAAGCAGCAACGGCCAATGAAATGTTTAGCTCTTCACAGACACACACACACTGGTTTTGCATGGAAAGACTGTTCGCGGTAAACTGCGAGCATTTTTGAAAGGCCTGCTCATGATCTACTTGTATGAACAATGTGTATTCTTCCACCTTATGTAAAATTAACATTGCCACGAGCCTCAGAACTTTATTCACACGTCAGTCAAGTGAAACTCTCAAATTATTAGGAAAGAAAATATTTTACAAATTTGCTGGTTCTTACACTTATATGTTTAAGAAAAACAGAAAGCAAAATAAATCATTTCAGTAGCCACAAATGTTTTCGTAACACGTTTAATTCGACCTTTAAGAAATGGGACTACTTTCCCCTCCCTCGTTTCCAACTTTACCGGGTGTTTGCAGGCAGTGTGCTCATTGAAATATATGCCGGTAGGGGCAGTGACATTTTCCAAAATTTCCTCGAGTGTTGAAAGTGGTGAAACAGCAGCTTATACGCCGGACTTCAGCTGCACATGCCAGCAAAATGGCGTCACCGGCCAGTAACAAGTTGGAAAGCCATTTGCCAATCAGCGCCCTATAACCTACACACCCGCCCGTCGGCAGCCGGGTCAATAGGGAATATTTCGCATAGCGCAGTAAGTAACCAATCAAACGCAAGGCCCGTTCCTAGAACCTACAAGCGGCACGGACATTTTTAAAATACCTTTTTTAATGCTCATCATGATTAAATAACGCGCGTTCAATTAACAGACGCCAGAAAACTCTGAACTGCAAACAATCGTCTAATCCAGTAATTCACATACTTAACACACAAAAATACGATTCAAAGTCAAGAAATAACTCGTGATAACCAAGCAGCAATTGTAATACAATGTATTCGTTGTTCCATTTAGCATAAAAGTTACCTTGGTAACAACATTGTGTACATGGTTTCAGACCAACTTGTGCATATGGTGTTACAAACAAGAAATTGTTTAATGTATGCTGTATTTAAGAGACCTCCCTAGGCGTCATTTGGGTATCATTGTAAGCAGTTGTGTCTATTAAAATTTCTAAAAAAACCAAGAGGTATTTTGAAGTAAATATTTTTTCGAGACAGAAATGAAAGTTGATATTTTGTGGCTCATTCATAAATTATGTTACTGAAACATAAATGTGTTGGATGAAAAGTGTCGCGGTCAGCAAATTTGCTGTAAGTTACCCTCCGTCTGCGATATCAATTCTACTGAAAAATAGTGTTAAAAACTACAGCGACGATGCTGTATCTTTAATGAACAAATTGCTGTATTACAACCCTGTAGTTACCGTTTAAAAATTACGACGAAACGGAACACAAGCGCAAAGTTTGTTTACGCTATTTCCCCTCGCCATCGCAATGCTTCATTACAGCCGGACGTGACCTTGGTGTTTACTATGGACACCTCTTAAGCTTGACACACCACTTGCCTTGTTATAATAATCTGTAAGCAGATACGCCCGATGTTCGTGAAGAGAGTTCCTTTTATAGTAGAATTACAAAACACTTTAGCTCCAGTCCAGTTTAGCGATTGAGTGGTTTCTAACTGACACGTGTCTCTGGTACCTTCTCGAGAATCACAGACGTTCAATACGGGACTAACCTGGATTCTGTCTAGCGCCAGTCAAATACAAAAATGTTTTTCTCACAAATAAATGCAGCCAATAACTAGAGACCTGAAAAATTCGCGTTTTCATTTCGGGACAAGCTAGAATTCAAATCCCCGTACGTTTGTATTGCTAATGCTATTGGTCCACCCGTTAAATTACACCTCCTGGACTCTAAGCCAATAATAAATACACAGTAAAATGCAGACCGAATCACCGTGTTACGCTAATACAACAAGCAACCAATGAACAGTGATATCTGCATAATTTTGCATAAGAAAATGGAGTATAGCCTACAGGTCATTGAACTCGCGAATTTTTGAGGTCTATACCAATAACCAATGGGAAACTGAAAGTATGTACGCATGTCATTGAAGTATAGCCTTGCGTGCAACTTTTTTTTTTTAGCAAAAAAATAGGTATACTTACCTGTACACTAAAAAAAAGGCTTTGTCGAATCAAACAAGAATTTCATTGCGCCAAATCTTGACCAAATTAATTACTTTTATAGAGGCAATGAAATATTTCGTTGTTGAAACCAAATAATTTTTGTTGTTCTTATTTGGTTACCACAAACAAAGATTTGGTTAGTGCAACTAAAGGTTTGTCTAGCTCTACGAACATTAAACTGTTTAGGTTGATGAAAAAAAAATTGGAAGTCCAACTGAGATTCGAAACTTGATCACCTACGCCCGAGCGCCCTCAGCTATAGTGAGCACTGATAAAACTGGAATGTTTTTAAATACATACATTTAAAATACCGGACAACGTGCGCAAATAAATATAACTAACACTGCTACTATCCAAACTGTCACAAAAAAATGCTAACAAACTCTCGTGCTGTATATTTGAACGAAGGTAATCAAATCGGAGGCCGAACAGATATATATATAGTTGATCTAACTAAATGTATTGTCGACAGTCTAATTTATTTTGTCCCAACACAAAGGTTTTGTTTATTCCAGTTCTTTTTGCCGGACGAACGAAATACATTTTGTTGCTTTTCGAAATTTGTTTACTTAACAAANTTTGTTTATTCCAGTTCTTTTTGCCGGACGAACGAAATACATTTTGTTGCTTTTCGAAATTTGTTTACTTAACAAAATATTTCGTTGGGGACAGTTAAATATATTTTTGGCACTCAAATATTTTGTTGGCTGGAACAAACCTTTCTCTCAGTAAAAGCTTTATTTAGATATTTCCTTTTTCCTGTTTTATATAAGGTAAATGTTTATTTAATTTATATATATATATATCTTCTCAATTTCATATAAACTTAATATAGTTAATATTACCTATCTTGTTTAGAATGTTAATAACCTAAGCCCGAGTATAAATTTTCTGTTTATGAGCTTACGTCTCATCTCAGAATATTAACTAATAGAATATTGTTTTTTTGGTTCTGTCTTTGCAGCCGGATGTTTGTGCTGTTATAAAGACTCGCCAGTCCCCATTTCCTGTAATTCGTCCGATCCCTAGGGACACTGAAGGCTTGCTGAAGTATCTGGCCTGAAAGGAATAGCATTTTTTTTAAAATATGTTTACAGTTTTTCAACAATGTTGGTACCTTTTGCTAGCATAAAATAAATGCAACAAAGCAGGAGACTCAAATTTATTATGTTTCACGGTATAATAGTAAATAATATTTTTAATTTAATTTAGCTGTAAATAAAACCTTTTTCTGTTTTACTATATTTTTGTTGTACCTTATGGAAATGTTTTATAATCTCACTGTATTCTTACCTCAGTACAGACCGCAAATGAAAATGGAGTGGTTGTGTACAGAGGGCACGAAATTTTTTTTATAAGGTATTCGCAATATCTTCACATATATGACGTGTTTGGTTGTTTCCTGAACATGTCATGTACCACAGGTGNAAAAGTACTTTTTTTTTTTTTTTGTTAAAATATACTTTTACTTATAATATATTTAAATAATTACATGTTTTCATTTACAGTTAACACGAATAAAATCATATAGAAAATATGTGTTTTGGAAATGTCCGGTAAGAAATAATTCCCATGCAAAATTGTATTGAACTGAGTGCGCACGAATGCTGCGCGTTGTCCCTTTTGGTGCGATTTCCTAGACTTGATTAAGCTTTGTTTCCACGAGGCGGAGTACTAGCCAGAAAGTAGAACTTCATAAAAATTTTGAAGTACCCAATAATGAATGGACTACAAATATCAATTAGTTAATGGCCTGGCTGCGAAACTGGTATTCCCAGTTTTTGATACCAGGCGTCGGAACCATAGACTAAAGATGAGGTGGACCGCATATCTGCCTTCTGCGCATGTCCCCAACATTGACCTACCCCAAAGAAACACAACTGCCAAAGTCACATGGTCAACAGTGATGAACGTGTTTGTTTATATCTTAATTTTTAAATGACAAACACTTTTATATAAATAAAATACTTCTTATGATTTGAATTTAATCAAATTGCATTACAAATTGGTCAGAGAAAGTAAAAAAAAAAAAAAAAAAAAAAAAAAAAAAAAAAAACAACATCACAAAGGATTTGTTTACGAAACAGTACTATAACCTCAAATACAGTCCACGCCGTTTTTGCTAGTTGTATTAGCAGGATAGCAGTTCAGTGTTGGGAAACGGAGACTGGTCGTGCACAGCCAGCGAGATCGGTCTGCCTCATCTTCAGTCTACGGCCGGGACAGAATCATAATTTGTTAAGCAGTGTCCTGTCCGAAACAGCGCCAAAGCACCTTCAGCCTCTTTCATACGCGTGAAGTCTTGTTTTTTTGCAGGTGGCTGAGCGGCGTCGGTCAAAGACACCGTCGCGACACGCGACGGGCCAGGCGGGACGCATCGTCTGTGGGTGTAAGGCCGGCATGTTGGCAGCACTGCAGAACTGGCAGCTACTCGCTTGTTCCAGTTTGAAGCCGACATGAACACGTTTCCAAACGTTGCCCTACCACACACTTTATTGCGCACGCCATTTTTGAGGGAAAACTGACGACACGACAGTAGTAGCATTTATCTATGACCTAAACGGAATTGGAAACATTTGTTTTCGTTATATTATGATGGTTTGATTGTACTGTGTCCATTGTCGACCATGAGACTAAATAAACATACACAAACTCAGCAAGACAAAAAAGAAAAAAAAAAATTTTACACCACCACAACAGATAATCAGGAAAAGCTGTTTCCTTGTCAATAGAATATTAAAACGACAAGAAGACGGGCGAACGACTTCTTTTTACAAAACAGGACAGACAACAAAAACAAACCAAAAGAGAAGACAACACGATGAAGAAAACAAAACACCACAAAAGTGAAGAAACAAAACANGACAACAAAAACAAACCAAAAGAGAAGACAACACGATGAAGAAAACAAAACACCACAAAAGTGAAGAAACAAAACAGTAAAAAAAACACAATATCAGTGGTCACAGCTGAACAATAAAAACTCAAAACAAACACGAAAATAAAACAGAAAACACAATGAAACACAAGTCAGGAAAAGTATTCCGTGTCAGATTCTTAAATCAAATAAATCAAAACTACGAACAACACAGGAACCACAAAAAATAATTTGTTTTCGTGACTACTGTACCTTTATATGTCAAGAGACCTGGAAATTTCACAAATTCATTTAAGTAGATGCTAGACTTCAAACACATGTATATTTGACTTTGTTTTCCAATTGGCCCGCAGTTTGTAAGAGACACCCAGGACGAATTAGAGCCAATATCTAACTGGCGAGAAAACAAGATCCGAATCCCGTGCTACCTGTTCTGGGTTAAAACTGAAGCACCAGCCAATGAACAACAAACTGAAGCTCGAGTATATAAGGTATTGAGGAGTCTAGCTTGTTGACAGACGAATCAGCGAAATTTCCGCCTCTCTGTATATTTTGTGTTTTTTCTATCTGTGAATTTCAACTTTGTTTCCTATTACTGAATAGCTATCTTGCGACTGAATAATTTACGTTTTTTGAACATCGTGATGTTGGGAATACTGAACAATTTGTTAGCACGTTTGAAGTTTAAACACCGCTTGAAAGGAAACTAAAAAACATACATATTTCCAATACCCCTTCAAAAGTTTCTACAACGAAATGTCACTCACGGAAGAAACCGGAGTAGTGAGTAACGTTGCGACTTAATACTAAATATTCTGTGTGATGACGGAATTTTTCTTTTACAGCCCGGAAATAGACGGGTTTTACACCGGTAAAATGGGTTCCTCCCAGAAAAGCTAGTTTTAGCCACAAAAAATAGACGGTCGGGGTTGAAAATAACTTCACACCACTACCAGGAGCTGACTGAAACGAAAGAAATTTCATTATTTGACTAACTAATTACAGCTTTGGTAACATGGCAATGTATAAAAAAGCTGAATCATTTTAAAATCTTTCAACAAAGTCATTTTCTGACGACTAAATGGACAAGCACTACATACATATTTATAACACCGAATGCTTTAGTATTACCCTAACAAAGAAGTTACAGCACCGGTAAATTTTCTTTGGAAGGAACTTAGATTTACTGAAGAACAGAAAAGCACACGACTCGAAACAATGTTACAGACGGTGGTCACACAGAATTAAAATTCCTCTTTTTTCTCGAAAACAAAACACAAGACCGTATTAAAAATCGTAAAAAAAAAACTATACAAAGAACAGAGTTAAAATGTCAGCTGAAAAGAAAATATTACGAAAAATTTGGTATTACTNCAATGTTACAGACGGTGGTCACACAGAATTAAAATTCCTCTTTTTTCTCGAAAACAAAACACAAGACCGTATTAAATATCGTAAAAAAAAAAAACTATACAAAGAACAGAGTTAAAATGTCAGCTGAAAAGAAAATATTACGAAAAATTTGGTATTACTGATCCTGTCCACTGAGTTGCTATGAGGTAAACCCACAAATCAGCGTTCTTTCCAAGACTGTAACGCAAAATAGCAGCAAGCTAAAAGAGAGAAGAAAAGAACATAACAGTAAATTTGAACAACAGAATGCGACAGACAGGCGCACCGACTACCATTGACGTGTGGTGAAGTGTTGCAAAGTAACCTGGTGCTTGTTCACTACTGTACATTCTCGGTGCACGCAGCAGGAGCCAGTAACCGCCGTGCAGCCTACGGAAACTGATTGTATTCCGACCACTCACAAGGAACCCATTTCACACGTCCTGTGGCGCCACCTGCCGAGCTACGTCCTAGCGGTGGAAGTGTAAACTAGCAAGCAACAGGGTACAGAACAGAGCTAACGCCATCTTACCTTTTAACAGTTCACCACACGCCCCTGCCGACTACAGAGCATGCATTTAGTGACGTACAGTTGCCATCATCGCATAATAACCTGTTTTGAAACACTTCTATAGCTGGATCATAGTGCATTAAAACATTTATTTGATATCAGCCTTTAAATCTTTTTCCGCAACTGCATACAAACGTATTACTGACAAGAGTTCTTTCAGTAATGTTGGCAACGAATTCGGAAATGTACTAACATCAATGCAATGCTTAAATTGGAGGCAATTGACAATCATTTATTTTTTATGACGTAATAACTAACGTGGTACTAACTTAATCCTATTCAAAATAATTTCAAAATGGCGCGTGATAAACCCAAAAATACTGGTATACATGCATGACAANCTAACTTAATCCTATTCAAAATAATTTCAAAATGGCGCGTGATAAACCCAAAAATACTGGTATACATGCATGACAAGGTTAATTTTTACATGCGGCGGATAGATAGCCTGCACAATGACCAGAAAGTAGACCATAAGTCCTAATGATCGCGGGAAAGCTATTTATGGCAACACTACAACAGCCAATTACCTCACTGAGAGGTATGGACTGTCGACAACCCAGCTTTTCAGAAGGTACAGGTTCGTGCGTGAACCACCAATTACTTAAAATGTTCAATATCGTGTATAACGCCGCCGGATGTTTACTGTACTCTGCGATTACATCCGTTACTCTCCACCGCACGTAATCAGTACAGATAACGCAGAAATGTCATGTTCTGTCAGCGTGGTCACTCCACACGCATTAGTCGGAGTGCACTCGGAAACGAGCTGCGCCACAGACCAAATGCAAATATTTTATTTGCTCTGCGAAATGGCGGACCACCCTGCTTCTGCGTGCCTGCTCGATCACTGTGATTTCGATCCCTCCTCTCACCCCACATCTTCCTACGTAATTCACTTGAGCGTGCTAGATGAATATCACGAGACACGTGGTAGTGTGCGCACATACTAAATATTACGCAAACGCTGTTCTCGGCAAAGGAAGCACTTTTGAAATCAACCTTTGAAAAAATTCGCTCCTGACAATTACAGACCATAAAATCCAATAAGTGGTTTTCGCTGATTTGCTGTGAAGTTTACCTACTCGAAACAGTGAAAATGACTCCACTTAGAATCGGTGAAAAACCACTGGTTGTTTCAGTGGAACAATTCCACTGATTGAATAAGTGACAGGCAAATGTGTACGGCGAATGGAATACTGTTCTTACTGGATTTAGCTTAATAATTGCGAGATATAAATATATTTCCGACAGTCACTGTTTATATTGTAAAATTTTACGTAATAAAAAAAATAGAAAAAATTGCAGTTAGATTATGTTGGATTAGTTTAGGTGGGGTAGATTGTTGTGGCAATCAAAGGATGACTAATAACTAACACACGAAAAACACAACACCAATTTGGTTAAAATGTAAATATATTATTAGACTTTGGACTTGTCCAGGAACATACTTGGTCTGGCACAACTTCCTTGGAAGTTGGTATTATTTTACAATCAGAATATTTTGATTGACAGAATGCTAAAAAAAACATAACTAGTTTTGAACCTAATGACATTCTTGCCTACAAAACTTCTAATGTTGTTGTTACAGCCAATGATGGTCATTCTGTTATTCGGAATACTCCTTGTGCAGTATTGTTTGCTGAACGAAAGCTAGAACGAAACCCACAGTATCCGGCTTCTAATCCGTTACCATAACAATCGAGCTACCAATACAACGTTGACAGTTTGCGTGAAAACAATATTACATGTACTATATATTATGTATCAAAAATATGTAGCTTTAAATTGCATGTCCTTCCTTTTCGTTTTTAGTTTAATTAGGAACATTAGGTCTTTAAAAAAAANAAATATGTAGCTTTAAATTGCATGTCCTTCCTTTTCGTTTTTAGTTTAATTAGGAACATTAGGTCTTTAAAAAAAAACAGTACGCATGAATGCATTAAAACAACCGCATTTAATGCAGTTTAAACATTCAAAACTTACGTTATGGTGATGATGTGAAAACGAAATGAAATAACAACGGCAGACGTATGATTAAGATAATTTAGATTATTTTCCCGCACGGTTACGCTGGAGCCGTATCCTATGCCTAATGGAACGATACTGAAGCACACGACTACATTTCTTATAATNAAATATGTAGCTTTAAATTGCATGTCCTTCCTTTTCGTTTTTAGTTTAATTAGGAACATTAGGTCTTTAAAAAAAACAGTACGCATGAATGCATTAAAACAACCGCATTTAATGCAGTTTAAACATTCAAAACTTACGTTATGGTGATGATGTGAAAACGAAATGAAATAACAACGGCAGACGTATGATTAAGATAATTTAGATTATTTTTCCGCACGGTTACGCTGGAGCCGTATCCTATGCCTAATGGAACGATACTGAAGCACACGACTACATTTCTTATAATNCCCGCACGGTTACGCTGGAGCCGTATCCTATGCCTAATGGAACGATACTGAAGCACACGACTACATTTCTTATAATTATAACGATAATATGCAAACTACAGAAGTACTGAAGAGAAAGTAATCTTGTTGCTTGTTTCTC
The DNA here is from genome assembly GCA_002778355.1 of Clitarchus hookeri. Classification (NCBI taxonomy): domain Eukaryota; kingdom Metazoa; phylum Arthropoda; class Insecta; order Phasmatodea; family Phasmatidae; genus Clitarchus; species Clitarchus hookeri. The sequence continues at coordinate 390,910 of NQII01000967.1, read as the reverse complement.
TTGACTCATTTAAATCTCGAGTTTCATTTTAATAATGAACGGAAATACAGCAAGTATTCCAGCATTTTAAACAAACAATTATACATTCTCTTTTTGACTCCGTAATGACTACACGGGAAAGTAAAAATATGAGTTTTTCGGAGGCGAAGGATGGCAATGGGGATTTTCAAAAACATACTCCCACCGGTGAAAGGTTACTACTAAACGAAAAAANTCGGAGGCGAAGGATGGCAATGGGGATTTTCAAAAACATACTCCCACCGGTGAAAGGTTACTACTAAACGAAAAAACAGCGAGGTCAACAGGATGCAAGTTTTTTTTTCCTCCTGGGAGAATCACGAAAGGTTAGTTAACAGTCAGGCACCGACCAAGAAACAAGAATTTATTGCGAATGTACAAANTCCTGGGAGAATCACGAAAGGTTAGTTAACAGTCAGGCACCGACCAAGAAACAAGAATTTATTGCGAATGTACAAACACACGAGAACTCGAAGCTCATACAAAAATAAAATACTAAAATGGAACGCTATATTTATTTGGGTTAATTATAAAATCGATAACCTAGGGCTGTCGCGCTCTCAGCGTGGCGACAACGCACGAAGGTCCGGACCATTCGATACACGATTGCCGACAGGCGGTGGAAAGTCGCGCCAAACGTGCGTCGACACGAGGGTTCTGAAAACTGTGCTGGAATTCATGGCCAGCGATGCCCGAGATCACTAACCACGAGACACCTCACTTTGCTGTGATCAGCTGTGCTTGTACGTTTTACTTTGTAGGGTTCGCCAGCCTGGGGTCACGCCACCGCGGGATGTGCAGGTGACGCATGTTTAATTAATATTTATTTCTTCTGTAACAAACACGTGGCATCAATTTCGGTAACATACATTATCTTAAAGAAAAATATAACTCTTAACAGTTGGAAACAAATACTTTTACCTACTGCAAATAAAAAGAGCCATTGTCATTAAAGTCAAAAGACGTCATTACTTTAGAGAGCATTCACCTTATTTATGATTAAAATAACACTATAGATACTTAGCAATTATTGAAAATCTATCAAAGAAAACATACAAGGACAGCAATAAAATTCGTAAAAGGCTAGTCTTAAGACACGTGCACGTCCATGTTTATTTCCGCTACTGAACAAAGGTTTATTTACCAGTCAGTTAACGGGACCGCGGTGGTGTAGTGGTCGCACTACTCGCCTCTCACCAAGGTGAGTCGGTTTCGAATCCCGACGGGGTTGCCCCCCGGATTTTCGCATGTGGGAATCGTGCCGGACGATGCCGCTGGTCAGCGAGTTTCCTCGGAGAGCTCCTGTTTCCCCCCGCTTTTGCATTCCGGCGATGCTCCACACTCGTCCGTTTCACTCTCATCGATTCTCAAGATCACAATTTTAAGAGCCACCACCCAAACCACTCCACTTCACCAGTCAGTTAACAAAGCATATTGATATGACACTACAGTATATACACTGAAGAGCCAAAAAAAAAAANTCCACTTCACCAGTCAGTTAACAAAGCATATTGATATGACACTACAGTATATACACTGAAGAGCCAAAAAAAAAAAACTGGTATAGGCGTGCGTATGCAAATAACAGAGGTATGGAACCAATCAGAGTAACGTGATGCGGTCGGCAGCTAGATCGGTTACTGCTGATACAATGGCAGGTTATCATGATTTCAGTGAGTTTGAACGTGGTGTTATAGTCGGCGCACGAGAGATGGGACATAGCATCTCCGAGGTAGCGATAACATTTTGATTTTCGCGTACGATCATTTCACGAGTGTACCGTGAATATCTTGAATCCTGTAAAACATCAAATATTCGACATCGCTGCGGCCGGAAAAAAATATCGTGAACGAACTGGACAAACGACGACTGACGAGAATCATTAAACGTGACAAACGTGCAACCCTTTATCAAATTGGCTCAGATTTTAATGCCCCCTGCATGCCTTCAGACATTAGTCGAGTCCGTGCCACGTCGTCTTGCGGCACTTCTGCGTGCTCGCTGGGGCCCTACACGATATTAGGCAGGTGTACCAGTTTTTTTGGCTCTTCAATGTAGATATATGCGGTCTGGTCAGTACCCTAGAATCGCGCATTTTCTAGTCCATATGTACAAACGGCAGTTACTTGAACTATATATTCCCGAAATGTAGACGAAAAATTTTGCTCAAGAGCTACTCTATAACGCTATATAATGGAGCAGGTGATATTACTGTCATGCATTAAAGGATAATTTTCCGTTTTTATTGTTTCTGAGTCGTTGTCTGTGATATAAACAACCATAGGTAGCTACATTAAATTTTACCAATGCGAATTTGTGAAAAATTATGTATAAGCATTTACTACATAAAAAATTCCACAGAGTGACATCCGCTACATATACAATATAAATGTTATGAAAGTAGCTGACGCTTAGCGTAAACGATACGAGTTGTTACGCAGGCCATGACAGTCGATACGTATTGAAAATGTTCGTATTTTGAAGCACGTCCATGTAAAATAAGTCAACAAAACAATTTATTTAAGGACGTAAGATAAGAAATTTTGGTTCGGTTGGTTGGAAAGGGCTTATTAACGTCCCCCGGTGTTATGCCTGGAGGCTTATCAGGGGACGGCTAACAAACTAACGTATGTCCTAACTTAAAGTAACAACCAAGCCTTACCTGGGATTAGAACTCAGAACCTCCCGCACCACATGCCGGCGGCGCACCAAATGATTGCGGCACGGAAAATCGCTTGAAACAAATTATGCCATGAGCATGTGCTGAAGGTTCGGGACGTTTTAAAACTAATTTTTCTACCTTTTGCCAGAAAATTCCTAAGATAAAATCTAGATTAAAAAAAAAAAATATATATATATATATAAGTGTGTGCATCTAGTTGGTGTGAGGAAACGTCATTACTTTGTTCGGGAACGTGAAAATCAACCACTTGTCACTATTACAAGAAGTATCATCCGTAACCAACTTGTACTCTACAAATGGAAATTTTTACTAGGGCTTATGGTAAGCAGACACAGAGTGATCAATACGTACCGCGATGATTTCTTAACTGGTAAAATGATTTCTTTAAATTTTATTTCAGTCGTAATTTATCTGCCGTGTTTTTAATAAAAACACCCATTAACGGTGACATCCAACTTTTCTGAAGACCTGCTGCTGAACTTCTGCTTCCAGGATATTCCTCCGCCTCATGCAAATTCACGTAACGCTTTGAGTTGCAGTCTTTGTTGTGTTATTTTGTCGTTGGAAATAGGTCTACTTGTTTGCCATTAATCTGTGGCAGCAATTAATATTTTCAACCTTCCGCCGCCATATTGTATTTTTGGTTTTTCATGCTTACGTTTTCGAAAAAAAAATTCCGAAAGTACTCCTATGCCTTACGCAGTAGTATAGGCATAACGACTACGAACTCATAATTAAGTCGTAATTTTAATTCTACTAAAACTTGGCGAAATCAATGTTGTAACATAAATACGAGTGTAGGCGTAAGCAATTACAGCCCAGTAGCTGATTTTACTTTGCAATATGTATTCGGTGCATGAAAACACGCACAGTATCGTGTGGGTGAAATGAAAACAACTCGATAAATGTATAAGTACTACCACTTTTTACCTCAAAAGTAATACTGATTACTTGTACTATCTTTTCGAAACTTTCATGATTTAATATATTTCACGACAAATTTTCGCTATTCGCGAAATAGCTCTAATATTCAAGTAGAGTTAGGCGAGTTTTTCAATAACATTATGGAGAAACTGTGGCAGAGCTGACCGATAAAAAGGTTCCCTGAGTGTTTTTTTTTTTGGCATGCTATTAATATCCTGTTATCTCGGGGAAACAAAAGCTGACAAACTCAACAAAGCGCTACATATTTCGAGCACAATGCCGCTTCTTCCGCCGATAATTACACGATCTACAGGCGAACCATTGTTTTCGGAAGGGGGGGCTGCGGACGTCAAAACGATAAACAACGAGGAAGGGGACAGAAAGTACCATCGACCAAGAGGCCGTGCGACGCAGTGTTCCAGAATATTCTAAATATACGACTGGAACAGCAATTTTAGATACACAAACTTGAACAGAGCTCTCTGTGTATTGCTTCCGCGGTTATAGAGAATGGCTTAACCCAATGAAAACATTCGAATAACCTCGCAAATGGCCGCATACAGCTTGTGTTTCGGTCTTCCAAGTAGTTAGACCATGAAGGAGCTGTGGAGTACATTACGTACTTGAAAAATTCACCTAACGACGTAAATATTTTGCAGATGTCACATTTACAGCAAAAACACGACATAACCCGTGATTTGAAATCAACAAACTTCTTTTCCGCTCCGAAAACCAACCAGTTTAATTTTTATTTTATTTTTTTGTCGAATGAAGGATAATAAAGACATGTTTGAACACCACGTAAAAGTATGAAGTTGCCCATAGTTTTCGTTAACTGTCAGTTAAAATTCGGATAACAATTGAAGTTTTTGATGACACTCACAATTAAACTGCATTCATCCTGCGCAGTGCCCTGTCAAACCGCATACGAAATAAACAAACACTTTTAAGTATCAAATATTATCAACAATGACTCGTAGATATTTAGCGGCAATAAGAACTGTATGCTATATACATTAAATATGCTACATCTTAAAACATTTGCCCTTTAAATAACGCATAGGATTTGACTTGTTATTTTCACCTACGGGGAATGTTTGCATATTTTATTCTTGGTTTTTCCAACTTGTTTATGTTTTTAAAATATAATATTCGCAAAGCACTCTTAAAACCAACTAAACGCTGTTCACAATAAAGTGAGCACTTTTGAAATCAACCTTTGGAAAATGTAACTGCCCTTATCTGCATATATTTTATCGGGAATACTGAATGATATGCATCCACTTAAGTTGGTAACGACAGAGGGAAGGTAGTTCCATGTTTAAACGTTGAATGAAAACGGTTTGATGAGCATTTGTGAATCCTGGAACTATTTATATTTTTTAAATGGATATAAGTGTAAGAAATAAGGAATTTGTAAAACATTTACTTTTGTAATAATTTCACAGTTTCACTCGACCAACGCACGAATAAAGTTGTGAGACCCATGGCAACGTGAATCTTACCTATAGCGGAAAAATACACAATGTGCATACAACTAGACCTTAAGCAGGGCTTTCAAAAGTGCTCAGTTTACTGTGAACAGCCTATAACTCGTAACATTGATTTTGCCAAGTTTTACCAGAATTAAAATAATGACGTAATTATGAGTTCGTAGTTCAGTCGTTATTCCTGTACTACTGTGAAAGGTGTAGGAGTACTTTCAAAATTTTCTTTTTCTGAAATTTGGTAAGAAAAACCAAAAATACATTATGGCGGAGAAAGGTTCGAAATATGAATTGCTGCCACAGATTGACGGCAGTCAAGTGGGCCTATTTGCAACAATAAAATAACACAACAAAGACTGCAGCTCAAAGCCCAAAGTGATTTTCAAAACATGCGCTTACGAGCTAATGCCACTTTATATATATGTATATATGCACACATATATATATGCACATGTATACATATGCACATGTATATATATGCACATGTATATATTCACTTGTATGTACATTGTGTATATATATATATATATATATATATTCATGCTTGACGTTATATTTACACTAGCACGCGCATTGGTTTACTCACGGTTAAATTAAAACACGAAACTGACACCGTTCGCCTGCTCATTAATTCTCTTGTCTTTGTGTGACACCCGCTGTCTGAAGTCAGTGTGTTTGTAAAGAAGGATGAAGGGTGAGGTTTAGCAGGAGCGGCTTTTGTGTATGCCTGCTAGTAAAAACGTCTCGTATTTCTCCCCCACCTTCGTGCTGAACGAGGGTGATATTTTAAAATGTATGTTGCGTTAAGTAAGTACGTACGACTAATGCGTGGCATTATTTTAAGTATTAAAAAACAAGCTAAAAGCAGAAATGATTGAAATGAACAATTTTTTTTTTCGGCGATAATATGAAAACGAGACGAAAATTCACAAAATTATCACACGAAGGTGAACAAAAGCAGGAAATGTAATTTAAATTACGTCTACTTCAGTCATGATTAATTCTTAGTTATGCTAAACTATATAACAGAAAATGCAACATAACAGATTTGAACGTAGAATATCCCAGACATGCCGCGCAACAAGACTCCTTACAAAACAAAATTGGCTAAACATGGACAACTTACTGCCTTGAAAACCAAAACAAGTACTATTAATATCGCAAGAATCTGGTCCATTCAAATTCTTGGCAACACCAATGTTGGTGATTCGTATAAAGTCCATTAGTCCAGTCAAATATGGATTAAACCACGGAATGAAAGTTGGAAAGCTGAAAATTTGCATACATCTCTGTTTTGACATTCTAAAGGTTAGCTCAAAAGTTTCATAGAATCTCGTGTCCGCGTGTCAAGATATTCAAGGTCAAAGGTCACGAAAATCGGTTTTCTGTAAATATCTTGTTTCCTATGCTTCAAATTATGTTTTTGGAGTTATTACAAAACTTGTAGAGCATAAAATTCTCTACAAATTTGGTCTTAGGCTATATTTTATATAATTAACCGTTCTCGAGATAGAGCGCGAAGACTGGGAAGCGCCTATCTGTATATAGGATAACGTTATGTCAACTGTGGAATCCAATGCATAGTACAGTTTATAAAATTAATTATTTACTGAAAATATTATAATTATTGAGGAACTTGCATTATTTACTTAGTTATTAATAATATTTATAAATATAATTCATAAATAATACATCCGTTTAATAATATTTAGTTAATTTATATTAATAATATGTAGGAAAGAGATTAAGCAGTTATTTTTAGAACAATGTAAATGCTTAGATATTCCTACCTATATTATTTCCCGAAACGGGACACCTAACACGACCAATCTATTTATATAATAGTAAGTTTGGGCAGATGTTAAATTGTTAAGACCGGTGCAGCAGCTCGACAGCATATCTATCGTATCTACTAACAGATCCAAACTTGTTTAGGGAAATAATTAGAACTCGAGGAATATGGGTGGATATTGCAAAACGAAATCCTGGAACCCACAACAACATTATTACCATTAGAACCAGAAGAACTACTCAGCACGATCTTCTGCAATCGCATGAAAGCTTTTGGTGCGAGTTGTGGATGCAGTAAAGTAGGGTTGCAGTGCTCCTCAGTTTGTGGCCAGTGTAACGGACAAGCATGCCTCAACGCTTCATCATATCCAAATTATCTTGATGAAAAAAGTGAATATGTACCTGAGGTCCTTGAAGTTTTAGAGCCGAATATGACAGACAACGAGGATGATAACGAACTGGAAATTCAATTTGGGCGACCAGAAGAGGAAGACGATGATGAACAAGAGGAATATTAAGCTGCAAGCTTGCTATTGATAATCAGAGTAACAAAAACAAATCCGCCTTACATTTCAACTTAAATAAATCGTAATAGATTTACGATAAATTTATAACAAATATGTAATTACAATGTATTTAAGCTATTTCAATTCGATACCTTATTATTAATATTAATTAACTAAATATTAACAAACGGATGTCTTATTTATGAGTAATTTTCATAAATATTAATTATAAATACATAAATAATTTACGTTTCTCCATAATTATAATATTTTCAGTAAATAATTAATTTTATAAACTGTACTATGCATTGGATTCCACAGTTGACATAACGTTATCCTATATACGGATAGGCGCTTCCCACTCTTCGCGCTCTATCTCGAGAACGGTTAATTACATAACATATCGCCTAAGACCAAATTTATAGATAATGTTTTGCTCTACAAGTTTTGTAATAACTTAAAATATCATCTGAAGCATAGGAAACAAGATATTTACAGAAAACAGATTTTCGCAACCTTTGGCCATGAATATCTTGACACGCGGACACGAGATTCTATGAGACTTTTGAGCTAACTTTTAGAATGTCAAAACAAAGATGTATGCGAATTTTCAGTTTTCTAACTTTCATTCCTAGGTTAACCCCTTTTATCACCTTATTTGCCTGTACTACATTAACATAAGCTAGTCAACTTATATTTATAAATGTAATAATAATATTTTTTTTTAAATACACAGAGTAAACGTATTATTAATTTTTTTTTATTTGCAACATTTCGTTGGCGTTGTTAGTGTGTTCTATTTTAATAACATAATTGGCAGGGTATATGTAATATAAGACACAGTTAAAGGGCAAAGTAGATTAGTTTAGAAAGTTTGGATATGCTGCATGGTTGACACTGCAGTCGATTTCAAGTGAAGTTTAATCCCTCTGATGAAAGGAATATGCCAATATGATGATGTACTAACCAGCCATTCTTGGTTGGATTACCTCGTTAATAAAATATTATTCTTACACACAAGTTCGGCGTGTACAATGAGCAACCAGTTTCACACCTCTGCATACAGCAAAGAAGAAAAGATGTTAACTTGAGGTGAAGAAGTTACACCTTGTTAGAAATCCCAGAGAGAAAACTTGGCTCTACGTGACAGCCCTTACATTTTAAATTAACAAAGCCACATGCATACTTATCGCTTATTAATAAGCGAGTTAGAAGACATGTAATAGGCAAGCGCATGTAAATCCAATGCCATTTACTATAAATAAATGTTTTCCTTCATTGCCATACAAAACACTATCCTCAGCGCAAAAAAAAAAAACTGGTATCAGAGAAAAAAATGTATGCATCATACATATTAAGTAAATTTTATTTGATATTGAAGACATGACATTTCGTATAAGTAATTCGTTTTACTTGAGTAAATTGTGATAAACCGCAAAAATTAGAATTTTACGAAGGTGTACGTTACAACACGAGACAATAACAAACGATATTGTTGGTATGAAGCGGTCAGCAACTTAACAGATTTACTAAAAAAAGCTTTTTGAAAAATATATATTTTATTGCAATTTACGTCACGAAGAGGTATTGTCCAAAAACTTAAAAGAAACAATTTATAGTTTCTAAACACATAAAACTGCAGATGCGTTCAGGAAAACGTCTATAAAAGTTTGTAAGGACAAAGCCCATCACCATACGGATACAATTTTGTTTAGAACACCCACGTGAGATTAACACCATACTTTTGTATTACTGTGGCGAAAATTGCGTTAAGTGTTGCATAACAAACTTGAAGCACTGGTAAAAAGCACAGCGTCAAGCACTTGATGGTGATAACGTCGGCTAGACGATATCTGATGTTTAGTAAGTAATTCATTGCGCCTCCAAGTGCGCAAAAAGACATGCCCGTTACCTAGCTGCATGCACAATTTGATTCATTATATACGCGGCTGACATCAACGAAATATCTCGGTGAACGTACGCGGCCTACCATACCTCTCCCGTGGTACGTTGTATAGGCCACAAATATCTGTCGCAGTAATTCAGGCAACATACAAAAGACGTAAAATACGAACGTATGAAAGGAATCCGTGATACAAGAAATGAGAAAGTTAAACGGGAAGACACGAACACTCGGAATAAGATTCGAGTATAAGACGTCTTGCTTTCTGTCTTTTTTTCTTACCTACTTGGCCATTCAAATTTTTCCCGCGAGATATATACAGGATGAGTCTAAAATCATGGGACAAACATTGAGGGGTGGTGGAGCTCACTAAAACAAACAATTATTGTATAGGAATATATGGGCGGGAGTGACGCGTTGAGGCACAAACTCACAAATAACACATGGAATACAACACATTGTTTATTTACAACGTCGCCGCTAAATGCCATTTTACAGCAATGTTTATAATAATTGCTCAAAATTGCTACCACCGACAGTAATGCAAGTTTGGTAGCGTCGGTGGAGTGATTGGCGAACAGATTCAAATACGCCGGGTATTTCACGCACGCCACCATTGTCAGCCAATCACGTCATATGTAGAGGTCACCAAGCATGCGTAATTGTTGGTGGATGCATTTCCAGCAACTGTTTTAACATTTTCTGTACGGCATCACTCGTTAAGTATGCTGCTAATGAACATTTAATGTTTCTGTTAATGTGTTATGTTTTTGTGTTTGTGTCTCAACACGTCACTTCCGCCCATATATTCCTATACAATAATTGTTTGTTTTAGTGAGCTCTACCACCCCTCAATGTTTGTCCCATGATTTTAGAATCTATGTGTGTATGTATATATATAATACGTGAGCACCATCGGTGGGTAAGGGGATCAAAGAAAGCATTTAAAAAGGCCAAGACGTTGATTCCGAACACTGTTCATAGCAATGTTCGATCGAAGAGAAACGGTATAGTTTGTTGGTCAGATATATTTTTAGCCTACTTTCCGAAGGAAAGAAATGCTTACGAAATCACTTTCCTGTCTATGTGTGTGCGTGTGTGTGTGCGCGCGCGTGTGTATGTGTGCGTTTGCGTGTAGTCTGTGCGTGTATGTGTGTGTACTCGCCTTTAAATTTTTTGTACGCGTAAACCAAATTTCACCAAACTCGGTACATATATATACTACTTGGAAAGGACACGTGACTTTTAAAGTTTTCGACCAGACCGGGCACATGCTTTCAAAATGGTGGCCATTTGAATATTTAGGGTGATATATCTCTGGAACCATTTAATAGATTTAAACTAAATGTTGTATGCTTGCAGAGCATTGTGTAAGCAATACATTTTGACATGGATATTATTGTTAGTGCACCATTTTGGAAGGTAACACCAAATGAAAAAAATTACATTGCATCTCGAAAACTATCAAAGCAATTCTCACCCAATTTGGCATTGAAGCAATACTATGACCGATAAAGTAAACGTAAGTTATTAAACTTGATTATTTACTTAGGTTCAAAATGGTGGCAAATCAAATATTTTAGGTTTATTTGGTATATCTACAATACCATTTAACCAATTTAGACCAAATTTTGAATGGTGAAAGTATCTATTACAAGCATCATTTATGCCAACAAATAGCCACATTTGTGTGTCATTTTGTAAGAGAGTGCCACATGAATAAAAATTTTGCATTAATACATAGTATCGCTTTTTCGCATCTGACTGTTACGTACGGTCGTTTAAATAAAAATACCGTACACAAATGCAAATAATATCTTGAAAAAGCATATATAATCGTAGAAATTCGCATGATATTCTCTGTTTTATAAACTACAATTATTTTTATTAAACACGGTGCTTTTGAAGTAATTTGTTAAGCTGCACATATCCTTATTTGATTAAATACGTCAAATACTTTCTTAAACATATTGACTGTGCGAAATCACTTAAAATTTATATTATTATTATGTATATACATTTTGTATGTCTTTTAATTACGTTCTGTTTCACTAGGAATGCTTTTGTTTTAGGAAAAGGGAATTTTTGTAAAAAACGGTTCAAGCCGGCATGCAGCCCGAAGTTGAATAACGCTGTTTTAATGCAACCGAAAAATTCCCCTTACTATGTTTCCTATAAAAGGACGAGTTAATTTCAGTGTACGATAATTGTTAATATAAAGAAAATTATATTTGAACGATATGCAGTAAGTCACAGCTGTCTATGTAATTGAGCATTATTACTTTGACAAATGGATGCTAGACATGAATAACTGTTAACAGATGTAGCCTATAAGTTACGTAATGAACAAAAACTGCTTAAAAGACAAAACAAAAAAACTATGGAGTGGCGGCATTTTTAAATTGGTGAACAAACACGCGTTTGTAACTGCGTACTATTTTATTTCGCTAAACCAGTTACGGGCCCTTGTGGAAGACAAATAAATGTATACTGTATATAACAATGCCACAACGTGACTTACCTTTAAAGTTATGTTTATTGTCTAATTACTACTATTTTGTGCTATTATAAGATTGTTAATTTATTCAGATTAGCATTAAATGTAATTTAGCATAAAAATCCATTTCACCGAACCCCAAAATTTTAATTTAAACGCATGTTGTTTAATGGATTTTGCTTCCGTGTCCGCCGCCTTGACTGTTTGTGTGTTGAATATAGGAGAAATTCAGCCGAAGGAAGCTCGACGTCATTAAAATTCGATGAGCGTCACTTGTAACAGTGTAACGGTATAGTCCATTCCCGTTTACTTCTTACTTTTCTGAAGCCCTGCTAAGTTCTATTTCCAGGAAATTCCTCCGCCTCATGCAAAGTAAGCTTAATAGAGTCTAAAAAATTACACCAAAAGGACAACGCACCACGCTCGTGTTCACTCAGTTTAAAATATTTTGCATAAGAAGTATTTGTTACTATGCATTACCATGACACCTATTAATTCACTGCTTTTATTAATATTAATTGTAAATAAATTATTACAATTTAGAGATAAAACGTACCCTAAGTGAAATATAAATTTACCCGTAAATAAGGTACTTTTATGACATAACAATTATAAATCGCTTGCGGTATCTACATGGCATACTTGTGCAATTGTGAAATTCCCTAAAATTTTGTGGCACGTTATTTTCCAGATTTTACCTAATTTCGTATGTTTTGCTATTTTTGTCTAATTCATTGTGTCAGTATTTTGGTAAAGTTTATGCCTATGGTGATTTATTGCAATTATAGGGCAGTTGTGTTATTTGAGAAATTTTATTTGTCATGTATTCATGTACTTGGACTTAGTACAGAGTTAACTTCGCCGTGTCAAGCCTGGCAGGAAGCCGGTCGCTTGATGCAGACAGCTGAGCTTGCAAAAAGGATGTTAGCTGACACGCTTGCATTTCGCGCTGTACTTTGACCGCGTTACTTGCCAGGAGTTGCAACGCATGCAATTTCTTGCTGTAGAAAAGTCGTGCATAGTTGCGCACCGTTTGCGGCACCCCCGGCGCTCTCTAGGAACGACCACCGAACTAAAAATTGTCACCTTCGTCCCCATGCTCAACGCGAAATTTTGTATCCTTCCGCCGCTGCTGACTTTTTTTCTGTCTAACTCTTTGCACAGCCGCGGTCGCGAAACGACGTGTTCGTCGTGTGCTCCCGTGTTCGGGGAGGTTGGATGCAGGCGGGTGATTCCCCTGCAGGCAGGGCCGGAGAGACCCAGAGCCCCTAGGCAATTACAGAGTCCAGGCCCCCTTTTTAGTAATTTAACAAAATAACCTATTTTATTTTATATTTGATTTGGCTACTGTAATAATAAATAGTGCTGTCTTGTCCTGTGTCTTCTATTAATTTAATTACTGTTGTATATTTGTACTTTCCTATTTGATTTTGTTGATAAATAAAATTTAAAAAACAGTGTGTCCCCTAGCCAAACCCCTCCTCCACCCCCCCTCCCCCAACAAGGCTAGTGCCCTAGGCAGATGCCTTTTTCGCCTAGGCGGAAGTCCGGCACTGCCTGCAGGTTTGTTTTTCTTTTAGAGTCGTAGTAGTTGCAGAGATAGTGTAGTAAAAATGCAGGGAATTTACTCTGTGTATTATCTTTAATGATCCCACGCAGTTTCATCTATTTTCTACGAGATGGGTGAGTACAGCATCAGCCTTTCTCTAGTAGTACGTGCCATGTTTTACTGATTCTGGAATAAGCAATTAATTTTAGCGATTATTTTTCTATACGTGTTCCAGAGGTTCAACGTGTATACGAACTGTTATTATTCAACGTTCAGACGGAGTTTTAGATAGCGTTTTGAACAATTCATGATTCCAACTACTCAAGTCTTCAAGTATTTATTTCACTTGAGAACTACTTGCCCTGCTTCTCTTTACTTGCCGTACGGAGCAAGGTTTTACCTCCACCTTCACAACTTCGCCTGGAGAAGTTTCAGCTACGCGCTAGCGTCATGGAACTTTTTTTTATTAAACTTGTTATCTCCCGGACAACCTCGTCATACAACTACGTCATAATTGCTTTAACTCATTTTTTTTATAACGTTTGTGGCATATAATATGATTGAAATATTTATTTGTCATGTATTAATTTTTTGATGAAAATCATTAGCCAAGTAAAAGAAAATATGCTTTTGTATTTCACGTTAAAGTTAAATAAATTTTAACAGGGTGCACTCCAGGGTTTTTTAAGGTCACCAGGGCCACAAGCATTTCATGAAATAATTTATTTTATACTGAAATTATTCCTTTGAACTTCAACTCGTGTGTTAATTATTCTTGTCTATAAATTCAAGTGGGATAGTTAAAAAACATATTTTTGAAACTGAAATTTTATACTATTTTCATTTATTAGATTTATGTCCACCTCTGGACGGTTAATAAATAATTGAAAATATAATTAGTAACATATTACTAGAATCAGTTTCTAGGTAATATGTATGAGGTGTCCCATTTGCCTAAGCACGTATCCAAACAATTAAATAGTAATAGTGGCTTAATAGTGTCTGGCATTATGGTAGCAGAGCAATATTATAATTTCCACAGCATAATGTGTTGTTGTTCCAGTAATTATTGATTTTATAATATATTTAATGGACACTGTATTTGTTTGTTTGATTACCAGACACGTAGGTAATTTCTGCTACTTTGAGCATGGTTGATTTTCGTGATTTAAAATGATATTGTATATTTTTGAAAGGAAAAGTTTTATTAACTACCATGCCACACACCACGGTACATACTTAGGAAACAACCAAACACTTCATATATAGGGGTTGTTTTTTTAAAGGTTTGATTAAAAAAGTGTGAAAAAACTCAAAACGACTATATATCGTTCGTCAGCGAAGTTTGTCCAGAATCAGCCCCCAGGGACGCCTGCGCGTCAAACTCAGTGGGTAGAATGTTCCTGAAGACGGACATACGAGGCTTTACTCCAACCCCGCATGCACTAGTTTTCAGTCTGCACACATCTCATAAAAGTGCCATCGATATGAAAATATTTTATACTGCTTCAAACTTTATTTTATTATTTTTTACTTTATCCGAACATAACATTTCTGCATAGTGAATTGCATACTGCAATTTTCCCACGCGGTTTACTCAAATGCCCACGCGTATGCAGTTGATTTCAATGTTTACTTGTGTGCCGAGTCTTGAAATAAAAAATAACCGGGAAGACCCGAAAATATATAATACCTAGTTATTTTTATATTCCGACAAAGAAATTTTCAAACGTTAGTCTTACACAGTAAGTTAAAATGCTGAATGCTAAATTCGCAAAACATATTAAACTTTAAATTAGCAACATATTAACCGGCATTAAAAAAAACGCGCTTGGTTGAGACGGGGACAGAAGTCGAAACATCTTCAGTTTGGATAGGAAAATATACACTGTATCCTGTTTGGGTTTCCGGAATCGGCAAAACTGCGCGGGAGTAATTCCCCGGCTCTGAACTAGGCCAGGCAGATCCTGGCGTTGTTGACAAACAGGAAACAAATCACGGTGCTATTAATAAACATAACAGCAAAGGTTTTATTTTACGAGTGCGTGTGTGTGTGTGATAATGTTGAAGAGGAAGATGGGGAGAAAAAAGGAATGACGTGTCACAATGGGCCATGGGACGGGAGCGGAAGAGGTCACGAAGAGAAAGACGGAGAAGGAAGAGGCGGAAAGGGCCACAACAGCCCCCCCGCAGGAGAGAGACGGAGGTGGTATGAACAGAGGGGCCGAACACGGATTCCATTTGGAGAAGCTTCGTTGCCGACCGCGCGATCCAGAGGCATGTTTTAATTTGACACGACATTGAAAGAGGGGGTGTGGGGGGCTGTGCTGAAGGGAAGGGCGGGGTCAACATCTACTCATCCCTAGAACACATTGGCGGAGGGGGAGGAAAAGGGGATGAAACGAGGGAGATAAAGCAGCGCTCCCCTTGCAGCGTCTGACAGACAAGCGTGTAACTCCAGCCAGTGATTCACCAACATTCTCCATGCCAGGCATGTAGCATTCATTCCCTTCCTATCCTGCCCCTCTACCAACCCTTCTGTAAACCCCTAACCCGAAGCCGGCACAGACTTGGCCGGGACAAAAGACCAGCTGGGGCGTGGCCATATTAAGGGAAAGAAACGCGCACGCACAACACGCCAAACAACAACACGGGCGTTCAAGAACGAAGATACCAGCTTCATACTCCTCACTCGCGGCCAGAAAAAAAAAGGCTCGACATTTCGCTTGATCCGTATTTCAATCCTAACAAATCGTCTGAAATGATACAGGAACTGAACTCGCAACCCGCGTTATCATTTACAAAATTAAATAGTCATATACTGGACTTCGCTTTGCGATCAGGGGCACAAGTCTGTCTTGATAAAAGTCCCGATAATCCGTCAAGTTTAAGAGAATTTAAACTGATCTGCAGAGGATCGCCTATTTGTCATTTTGGCATGCTGAGTAACGTAAGCCACACACAGGCTTTCTCAAACACAAAAGTAAACCTAATTTAATAACAATAGTTTCTAATGGAAAACTTTTCAGGGCGCAGGATGTCTTATGGACCTTATAACAGAAAAATACTATATGCACATACATTCCTGGCACTACTGTATACTTCTATGTATCTGGCCAATGTGTCGGCTAAGAATGTGAGATTATACAAACAATTTACATCTGTTGAAGTGTTTTCAAACAATGAAAAAAAAAAAAAAAAAAAACTAAGCTTCTTTATTGCTAAAAATATAACAAAATTGTATATTATGACTAAGCTTTAAGAGGCTGGGCAGAACATTCGGAAATTGAACATGCCTGGATGTATTTTCGCCTAGGTACAATTGTCCCAGAAATGGAAGACGTTCTTGCAACCAGAGGCTGTTATTAAACGTCCTCACTTCATGCCTCAAAAGGTTAAAAAACCTTATTCAAAAACTGTATCCCGCACACCGGGTGAAACACTCGAGTCGGGCCAGGTTAGAGTTACAATGAACTTCAAACTTTGCACGTCCCTTACTCAGCACATTGTTACGCGCGGACTCCAGCACAGAACGCGGGCTCCTGTTACCTGGTTATGCGCGGTCCGACGCTAATGATCGACAATGGGGGGGGGGGCGGCTGACCCACTTCGACCCTCCCCTCCCCACAAACAGACCCCATCACTGCTCCGTCGCCCGGCGGCCGGGGAATGATTGACAGCCGACCTGGCTGGCGTCACATGCCATCCTCCCCCCTGCCGGAGGGATAGTCGACTTGGGAGGTTGAGCAAGAATTTTCTGGTAATCCTTTTTGCTCGGCGCAACATGGCATTTGGAAAAGATTCTTGACCAAAACCAACAACAATATAAATACCCCGCAGACAGAGAGCAGTCAGTTTTGTGGTAGCCATTTGGCTGAAGTGCGGCATTTTGGCGACGTCTGGTACAGCGTGTAACATCAACGGAGAGGACGGGCGACGATGGTGGACGGCGCGAGACGATGACAGACTAGCGTTTCGTGCAGTGTGACTGGACGAGGGGGCGTGGTACTCGACGACGGGCTACTTTGCAAGAGGGCGCTCGGAGATCTCTAGAACATTCCGGACTGGTGGGATCTGGACTGAACTAAGGCTGAACTGTATGAACATGTAATACGGACTTTATTGTAAATACTGTAACTGACAAATGTGGATATATAATTTCCAAATTATTCAATATGTTTCGATATCTTGCTTATAAAGACTGCTTTTAGTTATTTGATTACAAGTATTTCTTTGAGGTGACTGCAAATTGTATCGATTGAATGATTAATTGCAAATAGCAAGTGATAGCAATTTATTGCGAGATGTTGAGTAGACAGTATTTTCTTTGTAGTTATTGTAAACAAATTATGAGATAAAAATTAGCTTTTTTATTTAATTAAGACCTCCATCCTTTAAAAAAAACCTAGCTAAGCCCACTGACCTTGAGAGACTGTAACAATATTTTTTGCAAAAGTGAAAAATGGCGGAATTTACACTGAACCTCAAACATTCTTTAAAACGATCTTAAGTTAAATTTACAATTATATTGGTATGCCAGAAATGAGTTAGGAAACCATAAATTTTACGATGCATTTAAGAAAAATACTGAGTAAGTTTTGCATAATAAACGCAGGGGTTGTGCTGTATAATGCAAAGTCTCTTTCTAGCTACCAAGCAGTATAACATGTATATATAAATCGATATTAAAGAAAACAATTTATAAGAATCAGCAAAACTTATCATTCTATATAAAAAAAAGATGCATTTTGAGCTCCTTACTTGTGAACCATCTGATTTGTTGTAGTTTCTGCACCTCTCGTTCGCGAATGGCCAATGCCGACTGCAGCGAACACGCAGCGTATTGGTCATTGGTTACGAGAACCACTCCCTACACAACTAGCGGGAAATATCAAAATATAGTATATTCGCGGTTATTTCACACTTATTGAATCAAACCTTTGAAAAATCACCCCTGGTATGACGTGTTTGGTTGTTTCTTAATTATTGTATGCATCACAACGGTGTTTTTATTTGTGATAACATAAAAGTTCCTCATTTTTTGTTAAAATAAATTTTATGTTATCTTTAAGTTATATTGCATTTATAATTAATATGCATAAAACAGTGAGAGCATAGGTGTGTTGGTAATGCATAGTAACAAATAGTACACATACATAAATATTATTAGACTAGATGCACACGAATGCGGTGCGTTGTTCCTTCGGTGTAATTTTCCAGACTCGGTTAAGCTTTGTTTGCAAGAGGCTGAGGAAAATACTGGAAGTAGAACTGAAGCAGTTATCATAAAAGTTGGAAGTAACCGCGAATGGCCCATACTGAACGTTTTCAACACTTGAGCTCGTAATGTGGGACTGAAGGGGTTAAGATTATCCTCAGTGTTGAATCTGACAGCGTTATGCTTAAGGCCCCCGTCTACCTGGAACTTTTTCCCTCGTTTAGGCCGAGAAGCGCGGGAGCGATAAGGGCGACACTACCACGCGCATCAAGTACGCCATCGCCGCTAAGCGCAAGGCTCTGAACTGGCGTGCAATGTTCTCGTCGTGCTGAGTGTACCTATGGGACTTTCAGCGGTGACCATATAATTTTATTTTTGGGAAGTCTTTAGGAAGGTTCAGTGCAGGCCCCTAAGGTAGTTTAGTATATATCTGATGCGTGCATTTTGAGCTACAGCGCCTTGGAAAGACCGTTTTTTAGCGGTTTTGGAGTCCTACTCTGAATTGATGTTTCTAATGTACGTGATATTTTGAAAGTACTTAACAGCTCTCGTCTAAAGTGTGTGTTCTTTTCGTAGATCAGCACGTTGGACGCACGCTTAATAGTTTCGTTGAAAAACGTGTATTTCGAACACTCTGCAACGCAGTTCGAGCGCCAGGTAGACGGGCGCCTTAAAGCGACCACTCTTCACCACAGCGTGGCAGCAAGATACTCCTCCTTTTAAAGAGATGACAATCGCAAAGTAGAGATTATGGAGTGGAAACGTTGGAGCGGCTCTTAAGGGCGTTGGCCACGGGAAAATGTGTTATCTTATATTTGAGCCATATATTGTTCAACTGGTAGGCATTGTCTGTGGCTACCTTATCCTCAGAGAACATATTTTTGGACTGCACGGTTTTTGCAAAATGACACGTCAAAGTTAACCAAACTATTTGCATAAAATTTAAGGGTATCTGAAAGATCTTGTCTTAATTCATTTTAAAGTATGTTTATCAAAAGTTGATTTCAAAAAATTTAGAGGTAGCAAAAAATAAAAAATATGCAAGAATTTCCTTTAAAAAAAAAAATCCATTTCCTTGTACAATTTTATAGACGTCTTGAAGTAGCTCTTGGGATCTTCTTCCAGTGGGAATTATCTTATTTCTGTACGGAAGATGGTTTTATTACAAAAATCCGGGAGTGACCCAGCCGGGGATTGAACCCGGTTCGCCTCGGTGGGAGGCGAGCAGGCTAACCGCTCAGACACCACGGCCTCTTTAATTCTAGAAACGTTTGTCTTTAATGGCTACTATCCACAGTGGGTTATTTGAAGCCCTCCAACTTAAAAAAAAAAACTAACTTCGAACATGTAACGCGCTTACAAGTCCGTGACCACGAATGTGTCTAAATGAAACCCGTGGGTTGAAAGCATTTTGTCAGGTATGATTATCTGTTACACTGTTAATTAAACGCGTGCCGCCAGATATCTTAATGCGACTAACAAGATCAAATTTAAAAAATCACAATAAAAAATAACTATAAATTCCGTTGGTCTGAAGACAATGTGTTCGACTTGATTGTAATTATCCCAGCTCGTTATGCGATAAGAAAGTGCAGATTCAATTTCACGTAAATATTTTTTTTTCTTCGAGATGGCCGGCCACGTCTGAATAAAAGGACAAATTTGAACATCATGTAATTTAACTGCTACATCACGTATGTAGATATTTCTTCCGTTTATTTATTCTAGGAATCTAAACTGACTGTGAGTGCACTACAATTCGGAGTTTAATACATGTCCCTATCTCCCTGTACAATATTCTGCTCTTACCGAACCGAGCGTGTTTAATGATGTAACAGCCTACACGGTTCGCAATCGAGAGCTCGTGGCGAGATCCCGAATGGCTGAACTGTGGTTACTTTTTTTTTTTTCACGTAGTCTTCCATTCTTATTTGAGACAAATCCCAGCGAGAGCTCCTTAATGCACGCCTTCCCAAATTTCCTCTCGCAGTACCTTGTTAACCTCCGTGCATAACAAGAATCAAGGTAATTACCACCCTTCCATGAAACTGGTTAACCTGCGAGCGTAAAAAAGGATGAAAATAATTATCAGCCTGCCATTGAACTTTCTTCTACTTACGAGAATTCTGGACAAACTTCCACAATAATCGTACCAAATACTGGAAACCGCTCACCCTCTCCCCCTTCCGCCAATGTCAAGGTTACAAAGTGGCTGAAGAAGGAAGCAACGTCGCTTTACGACCGATTTTCGAAGCTGCCTAATGCCAGCTATAAAGTTAATCTTAACTAACTCGCCGGCTCTGTTTGAGTCCCGTCGTACGATTTGTGCTATATACGGTTCTCGGTAAACTGAGCACTTCTGAAACCCCTGCTTACGATGTACTTGTATGTATATTACGAATTATTCCATCGTACGTAAAATTAACGTTGCTGCGCGCCTGATCGCTTTATTCATGAGTCATTCAAATAAAACTGTAAAATTAGTAGAAACGTAAAAATATTAGAAAAGTATATATTTTATAGATTTGTTAATTGTTAAACTTGTATAAAAGAACATTATAGGATATTCATAATAAAGTGAGTTATTTTTAAGGCCCTCCCAATATGCATTAACCACTAATAAATATATTTTATTGCAGCCTCTGACATTAACTTATGAGAGTGTTGAAATGTACACACTGTTCTTATTAGTTACATGGCAATTTTTACATTAGAATGTGGCTGAAGCATATAAATTTGCTAAAAGGAAATATTTGGCAGGGTCTTAAAAAGTGCTCACTTTATTGTGAATAGCCTATAAGAAAAATAATTAATTTTAGCTTTCACAAATGTTTACATAAAAAACTATTAATTAATCTGTAAGACATTGCACTACTTACCATATGTCCATCTGTACCAACTTTACCGGACGTATGCTAGTCTGTGTGCCAGTTAAAACATATGCTACTAGAAACAGTGATATTTTTCAGAGGTTGATTTCATAAGTGCCCAATTAATCGTGAACAGCCTGTTGTATATTTGTAAACTGATAATATTTTTAAAATGTTATAATACGAGTACAGAAGACATGGATACTAAAGTATCCTTCTCCATGCAAATATTAACTTTTGAGAATCATGGAAAATCTGCAACATGCGAAAATATTTTGGAAGTGGAAAATGTACGTCACGAGACAATAAAAACTAATTACCATAAAAATTATCGCCATTAATGTATAATGGGGATAATTTGCGGCCAAGTTAATCCTTCGTAGAGGGCAGAGAAGCGAGATATTATGCTAGAGGGCCAGGATATAGGAAGACCGATTGATGTTAAGGCGCCGGCCTACCTGAAGCTATTCTGCGTTTATGAAGCTTAAGTAAGCAGAAGTGTTCAAGGACGTTACATGCTCGCGCAACAAATGCCTCATCGTCTCTGCACACAAGGTACTGAAAGGCGTGCGTAGACATAAAGTCAATGCAGTCCTCTATCAAATATATTGAATCCAAGTGTTCAGATATAGCAGTTTTAAATGGATTCTTTTCAGGTTTTCTGAAAAACTATAAGACGGTGTTCCCAATACGCCGTACACTTTAAAGGCACAGTAAGAAATGTCTGTACTTGTTGCTAACAACTGTTCATAAACCAGTTGCCAAATATTTTCTTGTAACTCTACAGCTGAAATATTGTATATTTACAACATATTATTTTAGACAAACAACATTTGATGAAGCTCAATATTTCTAATAAAACTGAACTCTACAAACCCTGTTAAAATCCAATATTATTTATACACATTCCACACCAAGGATTTATGAAATTTTCTCTAACTTATTTGTAGTATTACAAACGTATATTTAACAACTAGTTTCCAAAGAATTCCCAGTAAAAAAAAATTACAGTGCAGTAGTGTTTACATAACTGTCCGATGTGGACGTTTTATTTTTTTCGTAAAAAATAATAATAACGGACAAATATGCGTGGTAATTTACGTAAGGACTCAATTTCAAATACTGTACAGCGGAGTCCACAGACTAGCTGGGCGGGCGTATTAAGAAATAGTAATTGCATTCGCCTGGAATAGGGAGTGAAATTCACCCCACACACCCTTCTTCAGTCTGGCTGGAATTGAACCCACGGCCTCCGGATTGCGGGGCGAGCAGACCTTCAAAGCGCACGATGACAACACGCTTAGTCGCAAGTTAAGATATTTTAGGCCTCTTGCTCCAATATTCAAACGTGATGTGAAGGTGGAAATATTGAGAAATGAGCGGTCGTCCAAACTGCAAATCGACACCGACGACAAATACGTACATCAACCGGATTCAGAGCTAGAGAAGCAGACAAACCTACGTTTTATAGACTTCTGCTTAGAGTAGTAGACTTGCAAATGGCCGAAGAATCCAAATTTACACACTGCAATGAAAGGTGAACTGACGTAACTGTATCGGGCTTCGCATGTCTTCAGGTAGCGAATCAGAGCTCGAGTTCTCAGTCACGCTGCAGGGAAAGTTCTGTAACTGAAGTCTGATAGGGCCTAACCTGTAGTCTAGACGAATAGGTGTCGTTGTAAACTGGGATTGATGACGCAGCCGAGCCTACGTCAAGCAAAATGTTACATCACGACAATTTTCGTGTACGTTATAAATGTCTTCATGATTTACATATGGACCAGAAAAGTGTAGCTGCTCGATCAATTACACACTCAAAATCAGCTTCAGTTTGACAGGGAGCTGATTTATTAAATAATAACGTAGTCCAGAGGCATATCTGTCATGCTTCAAGGGAAAAGGAAACCTATCTTTCACTCTTTGTCTATCTAAAATGTTGAAAGACAGTAAGTAATCAATGTACTTATTCCCACTTCAAGTGCTCCTATTACTTTATACAAAGGCCACTGAGTAACATTTTTCTAATTCACACACCACTCGTCAAGGCTATTTTTTATACGAAATTATGTTTTTTTTCTAAGTTAAGTTGTAGTGGTGTAACTGAATCGTATTCAGAAATTGATAAACTTTTTCACTTGCATATACTGACAGCAAAACAGTATATTAAAAAATTACAAAACAAATATATTTTCACTAAAGTAAAACATTGCAAAACAGATAGCACAAAGATAAAAAATTGTGATAACAATAAGTTATTATATATATACAACCACAAAAGTAAAGTAATTTAAATAAATATAACAGAAAACTAAATAAAGATTGTCTTTGTGTTTCCGGCACAAAACTAATTGTTTTCCTGTTCATGTATTGAATTTTTTTTCTTCTTACAGCTTTAGGTTGATTTTTCTAGAACTGTGTTACTCGTTTACAGACTTTTATTTTCAATTGTTTCTGCAAATAGAAGATTCTGCATAACTTCACGTTGTCTATTTTCCAATGTTCGCGTGTTATTATAATTTTTTCAATTTAGGTTTTCTTACTTTTGTTTGCAAAATAAAAAGGTCTAATAAAATTCTGAATATAATACGTACATGGTGAGTACGGATAGTGTCTGACGAGTACATACTTCCACTTCATACGTTCAGGTCCTACGTCATACGATTTTTCTTTCGCAAGTTCGATCAAAACCTTTTAATTCATTACATTATATTTGCACTGAACATTGGTCAGTCTTTTTTCAAACTGTGACTGACTTAATTTTATTCCGTAAAAGTTTTTAGTGTTTCATAGTTTTAACGTTATAAACGGGCAAATAACTATTTTTTTGTTTTGCTGTGACGTATTACTTTCTTGCTAAGCTGAGTCAACCACAATAAGAAATTATATAGCATTTGTAAATTTACAGACACCATTAGCGATTCGATGCATAAGGATATGATGATATGAAGCAAGTTCGTGTATGTACACCTTGCGCGATATTACACTAACTTTCGCAGAACGTGTCGAATTAGCCAACAGCATAAAATTTGGGCGTAACAATTAAACAGTTCTGTAGAATGTTTAATTTATTTCATTCGTAGTACAAAAAGTTACGATTATGACAAAATTATGCAAAAGTTACACAGATAATAAAGTTTTTATCGTGTTGAAATAAGGTGAGCTGAGTTAAGAAAGTTTTGGTCGGCGCTTTACAGCGAGAAACTTAGCGCCGGTGAGGGTGGAAAGAGGTGAAAATGGAGCAGCGGCAGATGCAAGGGCGGGGAGAAACGGGACCACCCTGAGAATACGCTCCGGCTACACGGCAAAGTACGCCACGTTTCCCATATGCGAAAGTCGGCGTGATACCGCCGGGAATCGAATCAGTGTTACCCGTAGTGGGAGGTGTACACTCTAAATTCGAATCAGTGGTTTTCACTGATATACGCAGCGAAATACAACTACTCGAATCAATGAAAATGGTTCCACTTATAATCAGTGGAAAACCACTGATTGTTTCAGTGAAACAATTTCGCTGATTGAATAAGTGACAGCCAACCGCTTAAGACGGATTAAATGTGGTTTTTATTGAACTTAGCCAAATCATTACGAGAAATAAACATATTTCCGATATTCACGTTTATATTGTGCAGTTTAAAATAATTGTTAGTAAAGTAGAAAAAATCGCAGTGTCGAGGAATTGAACCCACACTACCCTGCTTCTAANAAACCACTGGTTGTTTCAGTGAAACAATTTCGCTGATTGAATAAGTGACAGCCAACCGCTTAAGACGGATTAAATGCCGTTGTTATTGAACTCAGCCAAATCATTACGAGAAATAAACATATTTCCGATATTCACGTTTATATTGTGTAGTTTAAAATAATTGTTAGTAAAGTAGAAAAAATCGCAGTGTCGAGGAATTGAACCCACACTACCCTGCTTCTAAGCCGTACTACAAAGCCAATCTTGACCATTAGGGTGAATGAATATATATATATATATATATGAATATATATATATAATGTATTTATAGAAAATATTAAATACGTAGCTTTAAATTGTATGTCTTTTATTTTAGTTTTTTATTTAATTTATAACATTAAAACAAATGGCATGTATGAATGCATTAACTTCACTCCATTTAATGCAGTTAAAATCCAAACCGAGCGCTATAATTATGACGTAAAACCGAAATGAAAAACTGAATGTTCACGAAACTCACATTAGAAATATATTTCATGGGTTTTATTAGTAGTTTATGAGTTATTTCATTTGGTACACCTGGTTTAACTGATCCACCAGTCGAAAAAAAAAATCACTGAAAAAAGCGAATGAAATGGACGAAGAATCAGTGAAAAAATTCACAGAATCAACAAATGAAGGAAAACTGGCATCCCCCCCCCCCTTCCACACACACACACACCCGTGTAATTCATCAGTTAAATTGACTGAAGTGACTGCTGGATAAGACAAGTACTTTTAACCGATTTTGAACAGTGAAAAAAATTCTCACTGATTCAAGTTTGGTGTGTATAAAAACGACCTCACTTGAAGTGTGTACAAACCGACTTGGCATTTCAGAGGAACGTAAACTGGGATAGCAGAAAGGTGCTCCAACGTATATACACTTCGGAGCGGGGCGGGTTCTCGGAAATACGTGACGTAGCCCGCAGGCGGCGCGCCGAGTCGGTCACGTCACTTCCCGCGCTGACGGGTTTACGGCCCGGCCTCGCGCCGGTTTTAACGGCGCTCTGACGTCACGGCCACCCGTGCGTACCCTCCCTTCCCACCCAGCCAGTCTTGTAACACTAACGCCTCGTCTACAATCACGGCTAGCCGGCGAGCGCTGAATAAAATGTTCTTGTGCCGGGTAATGTGTCTTAAAGGCGTTCCATGACATACACGTTTGGTGTGTATCTAAATTCGATGTGTGTACACACACACACACACGCGCGCGCGACAGGGTATACATAAATTCGACCGTAAAAAGACTGTGAAAACATATACACGAACCTTGGTTTGAAGTGAAACACTTCTTTACTACAAATAACTGAGAAAATAATTAAGGCTCCCGTCTACCTGGAACTTCTCTCTGTTTGAGGCCGAGAAGCGCGGGAGCGATAAGGACGACACCGCCACGCGCTACAAGTGCGCCATCGCCGCTAAGCGCAAGGCTCTGAACTGGCGTGCGTTTTTCTCGTCGCACTGCGTGAACCTGTGAAACTTTCAGCGGGCGACCCTATTACGCGTGTGTCGTTTGCATCACCCTCCAAATCTGATTTCAACGACATGCGTACTCTCTTCCAGATTTTGCTTGGTTGCCAACAACTTCGTCTTTTCTCGCGAACGAAGGGCGCTGATGAGAATGGCATGAAACAGACGTCGTTTTTTTGACCGAAACCGTGGTATTTATCACCTTCGGATTTCCAAAAGATATATTCTGGCCAACAAATTTTGGAAAAGTCATTTCAGCAAGCGGACGGCAACTTCAGAATTTTTTTTTACTTTTTTCTCTTTCTATGACAAAGTTATAATTAAAACAATACCTGGCGAAACAAATAAATTTTACGTTGATACATGCTGAACCAACTGAATATATATATTATGTGTTGATATTTCGACACGTCACTTCCTTAATAATTTTACGTTTGCTCACACACGCTTCCAATGCTCTCCCTTCGGGCTAAACGGAGGATGTCTCTCGTGCTAAGTTTAGTTGGTTTCTAAAATAATCACACGCAGGATGCGAACCTGAGAACCTTTGAACAGAAAGACGGCAGGTATACGGTAAATAGGTAAACCTCTTCCNAACCTTTGAACAGAAAGACGGCAGGTATACGGTAAATAGGTAAACCTCTTCCGAGATTTAAATGTTAGTTATTGATAGTTGCTTAAAAGTACGTTACGTTAAAAAAACAATTAATTAGCGAGCTTCTAAGAGTGCGGGTGGCGAGCCAACTTGGGAGCTTCCACAGTCTCAAGTTGCACTGCCCTTACATAAACTTCCATAAATCCTGTTCTTTTATGTACGTGCCCATTGGAATATCTACTGAGCATAAGCTCAGTTTTTTTTTTTAAGGAACGTTAACTATCAACTTAGTTCACGTCTCTTCTTTTTTTTTATTGGCAACACTCTCTCATTCCTACAACAGCTGGTACAGAGAAGTACACTTTTTTTTTAACGTCTTGTCTCTAACGTTAGCTCCTTCTTCTTACAGGCAGCTACACGACCCCACCCACATCCCTTCTTCTTCGGCTAACTCCGCCCCCCCCCCTGGTCTATCTCTCACCGTTCCGTCATCTACTTTACGATAGGGGTTGGGGAGGGGTTGAGGGGAGCACGGACCCCTGCCCCCTCTACTTCGGGGAATTCAGGAATTNCACCATGTTTGTTTCATCGGTTTTTCCTGTAATCTCCAGTTCATGTTCTCCATGAACTTATGTACCACGATAAGCAACAAGGTGAAATATATTTTTTTTTATAATACATAAGGCCGCTGTAACACTGCTGTATTCTGCAGAGAGTAAGGATATCTTAGTGTTCAAACATTTTCACCTTAACGAAATGTCCAGAATACACAATTTTTACAAATTAATCTCCTTATCATCGAAAAAAAAAACACCCATTGCTAATGACATGACAGTAAATACGTCAGACATAGCAGACACCACTATTTATACTGCTGACACTGCAGACGAGTGGTTCGCCACTGACACCACTCACTGGCTGTTGGCATTCCTAAATAATTCCCAACTGACCAGTAACCTCAGCGCTACAAATGGAAAAGGAATGTAGCCTATCAGTGCAAACTGCGACTAGACAGTCGGCATTACTTTTATGTACTCTGGGTTGCCTACCTGCAGGCGTACCACGTACTACCTGCTGGCTGTGAACCCGTACAACGGCTCAGAAGCATGCATTGTCGAATAATTTCGTTCTTCACAAAANCGTACTACCTGCTGGCTGTGAACCCGTACAACGGCTCAGAAGCATGCATTGTCGAATAATTTCGTTCTTCACAAAATCTGTTACACCTAGATATTCGCCGCACTTATTTTACAAGATCTGTATATAAATAGAAATGTTTCTTTAAACTCTGAATTTCCACAGTATTGGTGGTTTTTCCATTTTGACGATAACAAAATAATGGATTTAGACTAAAGGTCATGGCTAAAAAATACTTTTTTTTTTGTGGAAACATTAACTATTTGTGGGATATTGAACCGTGTGTGATGTTAACAAAACATTTTTATCTAAACATAACTTTGGTTGTAAATTAAAGTGAGTGAGTGTGTGTGTGTTAGTGAGTGAAGAGATTTTGGGCGGCTCTTAACAGCGTATAGTGATATTATTTGCTAACCACGTTTCTCTCAAATATTTTTTTTGGAACGAATGAATAAATACATATGTTCACATTTCATACCGGCCAAATAAAAATTATTAAGTACTCATGTTCTAGAAATTCGGCGCAACGATTTTCGCAGTGTAGAAATGCATCAAACAGGCACTGCAGAAACTTTGAGGAAATAATTTTTTCTCAAGTAATTACGAATGGCATACAACATGACCTACGAGAAGTACTCTAGAAAAAAAAAAAAAAAAGCTAAGAATTTTTTTTTTATTTAGAAAATTATTACATACAAAATTTGAAACAAATCGAATTTAAATAAGAGCAAAATTTATTTTTTATTGGAAATTATTTTAAATCGTTGGTAAATATATAAACAATATTTCCGCAGATTCAAAAACGGAACTTAGTTTTACTTTGGAAACCTACCTGTGGCACTGGCAGTCGGTCATTACGTGGTGACGGGCGACTCTTATTACGGTAGCTTACTATCTCGAGCCGTTAGTTTAAGGGAGTCACGTTGTTTTGCTCAGATGTGTTTCGTTGTTACGTGTAGACGACTTTTGGGGTTCACCATTCCTCCAGTGCAGTAATAGTGAAAGACACACCTAGCCTGGTTTGTAACAGTGAGATTATAAACATATCAGTGTTCTTCCCACTACAGATTTCAAGGTAACGCAACGATTTCCCCGTCTGAACTTTACAGAATTATCGGGGTAAAATGATTTACTATTACAGAGTTTTTTTTTTTAAAATATGATTTCAGAGAANCAGTGTTCTTCCCACTACAGATTTCAAGGTAACGCAACGATTTCCCCGTCTGAACTTTACAGAATTATCGGGGTAAATTGATTTACTATTACAGAGTTTTTTTTTAAATATGATTTCAGAGAGAATAAGTGAAGAGGATTTGGTTTAGAAAGAACCCTGAAAAAAGACACAGTGATTGAGTTGGATCAAGAAAGTGATNAAATAAGTGAAGAGGATTTGGTTTAGAAAGAACCCTGAAAAAAGACACAGTGATTGAGTTGGATCAAGAAAGTGATATTGATTCTGTTGACAAGGAAAAAGACTTTTTTTTTTTATAAAATAGCTAAAATCGCGAGGAAAGTGATAAACACGTGGAGAAGGAACATCAATCCTGCGCCCGAGAGTATTGCGAGCGTTACTTCATCTGTTTCAGCCAGTGGACGTACGAGTGATCACATCAAAGTAACACCGTCGTTATCTATTCTAGATACTGATGTGTCTCCACAAGAGCAGCTTGCGTGATTACAGACCACGACTATGGCGGTGACAATAGAGGAAACACGAATGACGAGCTGCAGACGTTCGAGCAACCAGTATATCTGAACACTGGAAAAAATGACAACAGGAGCACGATGAAGGAACTGTTACAAGGACGGTGATAAAAAACGATCCCAAAGTCGCACCCCGAATAGATAAGGGTGACCAGACATCCTGATTTTCGCAGGACAGTCCTTTTATTTAGAGCGTTGTCCTGCTTGATGTGATAGGCCAAGAAAAGTAACGGAATGCCTTTCTTTTAGCCAAGTGTCCTGCGAAAAATACTGCTTTTTATACATAAACAACCTTGAAAATTTGATATTATTTACACGTGCAGTGACTTTTATTAACCGATTTTACAAAATAACCCTTTTCTGGACGCTATTCATTCAAATAAAAAATATATCTCAAATAAATATAAATGTAAAACTGTTCTACCAGTGTTTACAAAGTTTATAAACTAAATTGTAATAACGCATTTCGATTTACACCCATGTATTTATTGTATGTACTCTTCACAGTATTTAAATTTTATTAGTTTGTTTTTACAGTACTGTTATGTCTGGAAGTTAANATTTATTGTATGTACTCTTCACAGTATTTAAATTTTATTAGTTTGTTTTTACAGTACTGTTATGTCTGGAAGTTAAGATCATTTTTCACGATAATTTTTACTTCATTATCTGTAAAAGGTTTATATAAGGACCACATAAAAGTAAATATTTGTAGTCAAATGATTATAGATTTCACTGAAAATTCGAAAATTTCGGAATATGGGAGTCCAAGATTCTNATAAATATTTGTAGTCAAATGATTATAGATTTCACTGAAAATTCGAAAATTTCGGAATATGGGAGTCCAAGATTCTATGCTCCGAATTAACTTTGCCAACTAAATCACATGTAATGTGATCTATATCATATACACGACATACTAATTAAGTATCAAGGAAATTTAACAATGTATATTCGGGTTCTGGCATCGTAAAATTTTTTAAAATTGGTATTGACATTTTGGCCAACACCTTTTGATTCGTCAGATAGAAAATATTAATATTTATTAGCTTCTCTTGAACGAATAAATATGTGCTGGCAAAAACATGAATACCTATTTTAAAAGTGATTTAGGATACCAGTACCCGAGTATCCATTGCTGAATATCCTTAACTTATATAATATCGATCACATTACATGCAATTTATTTGGCAAATTTAATTAGGAGCATAGAAACTTGGGTTCCCATATTCCGAAACTTTCCACTTTTCAGTGCTATGTTTAGAAATCTATAATCATTTGACTACAGATATTTACATTTATGTGGTCCTTATATCGACCGCTTTAGATAATTAAGTAAAAATCATCGTGAAATATGACCTTAATTACGTACCTTTTATTATAAGTCACATTTCTTTTTCTTATGATAAGTGTCCTGCTTCATGTATCAGAAAATCTGGTCACACTAAAATATTTATCTGGCTAAAAAAGGACTGGAAACAAAGGGCAAAATAAGAAAGTAACAACTAGATTTTAGACATGGTCTGTGTATTTTCCATACATTCAGTTTGCTATAACATAACAAAAGGGAAGTCAGATCTCCGAGGTCTAAGTATAACAACGACCGACCTACAAATCGCACCGAACAATATGCAGATGGCTGCCCGAACACGCCTGTTTTACCATCCTTCGCTCAGGACACAAATTTAATAGAAATTCGTGCCCTTTTAAAATAGTACTGCCATGCAGGAATCATGGAAAAGATCGACGTCACAAGAAAAGAACTATTCAGCAAAGATAATAGTGGCATTGCGATTTTCCGTACCACAATAACCTAGTCTCGCTTCGTATATTTTCACAAACTGCCTTCGGTTTGATACAAAANCAATAACCTAGTCTCGCTTCGTATATTTTCACAAACTGCCTTCGGTTTGATACAAAACCTGGGAAGAATGGCGAGGTAAGTATCGTTTGGTTCATTTCCGGGATGTTTGTGAGAAGTCGATCAAACAGATGCGTGAGTGAGTGAGTGAGTGAAGAGATTTGGGCGGCTCTTAACAGCGAGGTCTTGAGAGCCGATGAGGGTGATTGAGGTGAGTATGGGGCAGCGCCGAAATGAAAATACGGGGAAAACGGGAGATCCCTGAGAAAACCCGCCGACCAGCGGCATCGTCTGGCACGATTTTCACATGCAAAACTCGGCCGGGGATTGAACCCGGTTCGTATTGGTGGGAGGCGAGCAGACTAACCGCTCAGCCACCACGGCCCCACCTAAATTATTTCGCGGCGACTTTCTTACAATATATTTTTCTGTGTGTAGTTGCACATTTTCACGGGTACCTAAATGTGGTGTAGGGCGAGCAAATTTTTATAGCAATGTGTGGACGCAGGTCGAGCATTTTAGATACCTTTCCAAATCAGTTGGCAGCAGGGGTAGATATTTCCGCGGGGAAGTACCAACCCATCCATTCTTCCCTTTATCTCGCACCGCATGTCCGGTTGAAAACGCAGCCGCGCTCGCTGGTTCAGGATGAAATGCCCAAGGGGAATAAATAGAATGAAAGAACTCTTGGCAACGGATGGTCATGAAACCCGATAGGCAATGAAAGGCCGCGTGTGCACACCGGGGCAACAATCGCCGGTGCGTGCGCGCGCGCGCACGTGTGTGTGTGTGTGTGTGTGTGTCCACACGAAGCACCAAGAATAGCCGTGACTACGGGGCACCGAGGTTTTCCGAGGGGGCTGGCGGGTGGCCATTTGGCACGCGGCCTGCCTCTAATGAATCTGCCATAGCTCTTTGTCACCGCTGATGACCGCAAGGAAACGCACGGGAAAGGATAAAGAGAGAAGACGCGAGCTCGGTCGGCGTAGAGGAGGGAAAGAGACGCGCGGCGGAAACCCAGAGAGAATGGAAAGAGACGGAGGGTAGGGGACCCTGCCCGGTATTAAACTCCAGTGTTACTAAGCCAACACTGCCCGCTGGTGACCGGAACGGCGAACAAAGTTTTGATGAGGCGACCAGCGCGACCGCGGAGGAAGTTTTGATTGAAACAAACGAGAGAGGGAGACTTGCGCCCGGCAAAGAAAACGTTGACAAGTCGTGCGTGGCGCAGATTACACAACGGTCCGCACTCGGGGAAAAATATAGAGATATTTTTCCACTCCTCGAAAATATGAGACGATCCTGACTATAGGCCATTCGCGGTTACTTCACACTTTCCTGAAGCCCTGCTAACGTTCTACTTCCACGATATTCTTCCGCCTCATGCAAACAAAGCTTAACCGAGTTTAGAAAATTACACCAACTTGACAGTGCACCACATTCGTGCGCACTCAGTGTAATAATATTTGGCATAAGAACTATTTCTTACTAGGCATCACCAGCACACATATTATCTCCCTGTTTTACTCATATTAATTATAAATGAAATATATAATTTATACACAATATATAAGTAAAGATTTAATTTAACAAGAAATAAGGTACTTTTAGGCTAATACGAGTATAAAACTCTTGTGATACATATCATATTTAGGAAAAAATCACGCACGTTATTCGTGGAGTGATTTTTAAAAGGTTTGTATCAAGAAACAGCGATTCTACTATAAATGAAGCCTAATCAGTACGAAATAGCTCATTCGTTCTCATGTTTGAATGCTCTGCCCTTCGGTTCGGATACTGGAGGAAAGTAACAGATAGCACACACATTCATTAAATATAAGTGTTTTCACCACAGTAACGACACTTCAAAATAATATGTCGGCAGAACTGTAAGTCGAATTTTCGTCTAATGTTTGACTGATAATGTTTAAAAAGTATTATAACTTTTCCATTTTTCAAGAAACTAGACACATATTTCCTGTTAATTCGTTCAGCTAAAAATAGGTACTAGGTACCTTAACGGATAAGGCGTGTGATATTTTATCCTGAAATAAGAGGTCTAAAATAAAATTAAATATGGATATTACATAGTTGTCGTTGAGAAGTGACGAACTAAGAACGCAGTCGCGTATGGAAGTCACATCGAGGATAGAGTAAATGCACGTGGTGTGCAAATATATAAAGACATCAACATACGGGAATCACAAACAGGAAATTATTAGTAATGATAAAGGGGTAAACCACGATAAGAGATTGACTGATAGTTCGACTAAGTATAGAAGGATGATTATCGACGCACCGGCATTGGTTGCAGCGTTTCATAGGTATACCATTCAGTTAGTACGTGGGATTTTATGTTTAAATATGCTAGTTAACTTTCTGCCTTCTTCGCACTTTCAAACACCAGTGCGCGGTGGTGTAGTGATTAGACTACTCACCTCCCATCAAGGCGAACCACGTTCCTTTCCCGGTGGGGTCGCCCCGGATTTTCGCATGGCTCTCAAAGCCAAATCTCTTCACTCACTCACCAAACCCAAATATACACACTTTTTTTCTAAAGTTTGTGCGATATATATATATATATATATATACATATACATACACACACAAGGAAAAATGAGTACAAGTGTCTAGGGAATGTTGTAAGGGGAGGGAGGGAGGTTGATTGAGTGAGTGATCGAAGAGATTTGGGCGGCCCATGACGTCGAGGTCTTGAGTGAGGTGAGTATGGAGCAGCGCCGGCATGAAATGACAGGGGGAAGCGGGAGATCCCCGAGAAAACTCGCCAACCAACAGCATCGTCCGGCACGATTCCCACATGCGAAGTGAACCGGCCGGGGATTGAACCCGGATCGCCTTGGTGGGAGGAGAGCAGGCTAACCGCTCAGCCACCGTGGCCCCTTAAGGAGGTTGAGGAGGACCCTTTATAAACACACAGCGTTGGATATTAAATTGAAACTTTGTTTGGGACACACAATGTCATGTCTATCTTAAGACTATGATAAATTCATTGCTTTCAATTCCTGATTCTCATACTTAGTTTTCATTCACATTATTATTGCTTTTTTTTAAATAGTATAAGAGAAATTAGTTGGAGAAGTGAAGAGAGTGGAATGATAGANATTCACATTATTATTGCTTTTTTTTAAATAGTATAAGAGAAATTAGTTGGAGAAGTGAAGAGAGTGGAATGATAGAGTGTTATATTTCATATCTCTTAAGTATGTTTTGAGAATTTACTACGAAAATGTTCATTCTTTTATATTTTNGATAGAGTGTTATATTTCATATCTCTTAAGTATGTTTTGAGAATTTACTACGAAAATGTTCATTCTTTTATATTTTAAAGTGTCTCTTTTGTGGAAGAACACTGGAGAAAGAACAGGGATGGGAAAATTACCATTAACCGAACTCAAGTTGTTCGAACGCTTTTGTCTGTTTAATATTTCCAGAATAAATAATTTCAATTTGGCTTTTGTGTAGAAATGGGGCTACAGGCAATGTGAACTTCATTCTATGAAGAAAGAAATGGGATTTCAAAAAATTTTAGTAAGTGGTAGGGATAGTAGTTAGGTGACGATATTCTGCTTGGTTCCTAAAAATGAGTTATGTTCAAGAAGAACCCACAGAAGAGGGGGGGGGGGATCTACATTTTTTTTTTAGTGAGTGAGTGAAGAGATTTTGGCGGCTCTTAACACCGAGGCCTTGAGCACCGACTAAAATTATTTTAAGATTTTACAAAGTATATAAAAAAAAACATTAAAAATTATTACGTAGGACAAGATGATGATGTTAAAAACATATTCCCGGGGTGTTTGATTTTTGTCTCTACAACTAACGATATTTTAGTTTCCTGCGTGTTTCGTGTTTCCTGTTTGTGTTGGTGAGAGGCGGGCAGGTAGGGAGGTGGAAATACAGAGGAAGCAAGGTGTTCATAGGAATACACCCCACAATTTTTTTTTTACCAAGTTACAAATGTTTTTTATTCGAGCAGGAGTAAGGCATTGATAGTTCGAGATGAACATATACGAGTCAAGTAACCGCACGAGTCAAGGCTCCAGCCTACCTGGAGCTATTCTTCGGTGTTTGAGGCCGAGAAGCGCAGGTGCGATAAGGGCGACACACTGCCCCGCGTATCAAGTGCGCCATCGCCGCTAAGCACTGGCGTGCAGTGTTCCCGTCGTGCTGCCTGTACCTATAGGACTTCAAGTGGCGACCCTGTCATTTTATTAGNAGCACTGGCGTGCAGTGTTCCCGTCGTGCTGCCTGTACCTATAGGACTTCAAGTGGCGACCCTGTCATTTTATTAGTGGGAAAGTCTGTAGCAAGTATCAATGCAGGGCCCCAGAGTATTTGTGCATGTATCCGACGAGTATATTTCGAGACATGGCGCTTTGAAAAAGTCGTTTTTAGTCATGCTGGAGTGCTCTGGAATTATGTTTCCACTGTGCATGACGTCTTGAAAGTACTCAACAACCTTCGTCTGAAGTACATGTTCTTTACGTAAAACAGCACATTGTACACACGTTTAATAGTTGCATGTATACACGTGTATTTCAAACACTCCGTAACGCAGTTCAAGCGCCAGGTAGGCGGGCCCCTTAAGGTCAAATCAAGCTATAGACTGTTCACTGTAAAGTGAGCACTTTTGAGGCCCTAGTTACGTTCTTCCTAAGAGTTATGTTTTATCCTTCCGCCACTTTTTAAAATAAATATTGCAATATAAGTATAAAACACAGTNAGCACTGGCGTGCAGTGTTCCCGTCGTGCTGCCTGTACCTATAGGACTTCAAGTGGCGACCCTGTCATTTTATTAGCGGGAAAGTCTGTAGCAAGTATCAATGCAGGGCCCCAGAGTATTTCTGCATGTATCCAACGAGTATATTTCGAGACATGGCGCTTTGAAAAAGTCGTTTTTAGTCATGCTGGAGTGCTCTGGAATTATGTTTCCACTGTGCATGACGTCTTGAAAGTACTCAACAACCTTCGTCTGAAGTACATGTTCTTTACGTAAAAC
Source organism: Clitarchus hookeri (assembly GCA_002778355.1). Classification (NCBI taxonomy): domain Eukaryota; kingdom Metazoa; phylum Arthropoda; class Insecta; order Phasmatodea; family Phasmatidae; genus Clitarchus; species Clitarchus hookeri. Next base: position 353,956 of record NQII01000967.1, on the reverse strand, counting down.
AGCACATTGTACACACGTCTAATAGTTGCGTGTATAAACGTGTATTTCAAACACTCCGCAACGCAGTTCAGGCGCCAGGTAGGCGGGCCCCTTAAGGTTAAATCAAGCTATAGACTGTTCACTGTAAAGTGAGCACTTTTGAGGCCCTAGTTACTTTCTTCCTAAGAGTTATGTTTTATCCTTCCGCCACTTTTTAAAATAAATATTGCAATATAAGTATAAAACACAGTNGTTCTTCCTAAGAGTTATGTTTTATCCTTCCGCCACTTTTTAAAATAAATATTGCAATATAAGTATAAAACACAGTGTATATGCTACATCGGACTCGAAAGTTATCGTCTAAGGCTACAATAAAATATATTTATTGACTACTATTCCAAACAAGAGAGGGCTTAAAAAAGCGCTCACTTTACCGCGAATGGCCTATACAAACATGGGCATGAGGTAGTTAACGGTGTTGCGGGTAAACAGGAAAGCTAACAGCCTCTGGCGAACACGATTGAGAAGGGGGGAGAGTGGAATTATTAGGTTGGTGAATAGAAGAGAGACTGGGTTCAGCAACATCACATCTCAAAAAGTGTGTAATAGGAGGACAATTTTCCAATTGCGGTCGCGTCAACATGGTTTCAAAGGCTCTATCACACTTAAGTTAATTTACAAAATTCTATTACAATTTTTGCACCTCCCTCTTGGAGAGCTTATTCGCAGATTCTGACTGACTTCCCACATGTTTCCAGTTGACGTGATCTGTTCCCATTCCTCCCTCTGAAGGTCGCGTTCAGATATAATATAAAGAGGCTGAAGGGTATGAGGTTTATGATAAATTGTGGGTCTCTTAGGTGAAGTGAAATGACAATGAAGCCAGAAAAGTAATCACAGGCTGAANNNNTTTTGTTCATTAGGTTGTCAACAATTAGTACTAAAATTATCACAAATCTTTGGTTGTGATAATAATAGTTGTAATTATCGGTTTGTTATGAGGTAGTTTTCTCCTACATCCTCATCAACACATGCGTCGGCACAGCTGATGCCGTTGTTACCTCGGTTCCGTTACTTCAGTTATTGGAAACATCTTTCCCACCTTCCTCTTCAGCGAAACCCTTAGAAATTTCTCACTGCGCCACTGAATGCAGAAGTTACAAATTCCTGTAACTCAGCTCACATTTCTTCCGTGTAAATAGATGTTATCAGTAAGATACAAAACGTGTCCCTCAATCGGGTGTGAAGCTCCAAGTATTGCTGGTCTGCTGTAAGCGTATGTCAGGGATCTGGACAGCGCTATAGCAACTGGGGTCTTCAGCACTGACGAGGTACAAGTGAGGTACACATGGAAAGAGCGAAGGGGTGCAATTCGGACGGGGGTACCGGCAGTAACCGAAAAAAAGTCCGCGATTAATGACAACGTCCGCCACGCTTCCCACGTATGGAAATACATAAATGACCTCAGTGGGAGATGTACTAACGTGATTATTAATGTAATATTCATGTAATTGTTGTGTGATGAGTCAAATAATATCTTAGGACTTGGGTTCGATAGCATAACTGTGTGTACTCAAATTGACAATGGGAAAGGGGCAGGTTTTCAATTTTTGCTTGTGCCTATTCAATGGACAAAAATGGCTGCCCGAACGCTCTTACGGCAGAGAGGAACTGGAAAGGACAACATTGTTAGGAATTCCGGTCACAACACATGGAATTATTTTATTCCAACGTCCAATCCCTGTGTAACCCAGGAAGCCAAAACGACGTATCGTTTTAAGATAATTATTTATATTTTGGTTATTTCAATTGAGTTATACTGTAGGGTGCCGAGAATGCTCTTTCCAACAGAGTAATTTAAAAAATAGTAGTTAAAACATTCGAGAAAATGTTTCTAACAGTCAAGCACAACAAAAAAAATTCGTAATCACTGGAATATAACATGCAATTTAGTTCATTTCCAGCTATTTCTAGCAGCTCCCTTTGTAGCATTCCTGTGTATTGAACAGAACTTCAGTCAACGCTATTAGTAAAATGTAATAAAAGTCTTATAAACTCATCTTCTAAAATCAAATACATTCGGGATCTTAACTTTAACTTCGCAGTCGACTTTTCTCTGGAACGTCGTTATTAAACCCACGCCCAAGAGCGCACCCCTTCCGCCCTTTTCCATCCCAATTCTTTCTTTATTTTCAATAAGTCAACTCCAGCGCCGAAAGACATCTTGCAGAGCGAAGCATAAAGCTTCGTCCACCCTCCACCACCCCCTTTCCGACTACTTTTCCCTGGCTCCGCACGCTTCCACCCAGATGGATTTTCGTTCAAGTCAATTTACTTTACTCGCTCTCCTATTGTCGCATTCCACTTCACTCGAGCATTCCATTCCAATTCCTTTCCACGTCGCGAATTGTTTCTTTTCATTTGTTCGTCACCCAAGAGAGACCCCCTCGCTCAACATTTTCACTTCCACGGACACGCTTCGCGCACCCCTAGACGTCGCTCGCCGCCTACGACCCGATCGCACGGCCATTTTATTCTCCCCTTCAACCCCTCCTACATCCCTTACTCTTTGGCGAGTTTTCACTTCTTGCTCGTTTTAACGTAATTGGAATCGGCAAAGCCAGATATAGTCCATGACTCGGCCAGTACCGGGATTTTATCGGGGAAAGGCATTGGCGTATAAAATATCCGATCGCAAGACGGAAGAGAATGCAAGGTTCGCAGACAGCCGATGATCACATCTCGCAAATAATACGAATGCTGCACTTCTTTCCCTGAGTGTACGGTATGATTAGAGATGATGGTTTATCGCGGGAAAAGTTGACAGTTTGCTAGGATTCAACGTACTGTGCACATGTCCGACAAGTTTCTTTCCTTATTGGCTGCCATGCTTGTATGAAACTACTGCCCCATTTCACTGGGCCAATGAGGATTCTGATACTATAAGGCAGAACGTTCGTGATTGGTCTGTAAGCAACTTAGCCGCATCAAAACCTTGTTCATCCAACCATGAAAGAATAAACTAGTTGGAGTGTTATAGAAGATATGTTGGCTCAAAAATTGTTAGCGATTTTTCATCATCTCTAAGTATGATACGTCGATCTCACTAAATCAGTTACGGCATAGGCAATCATGGAGTACATCACGCCCCTTCCAGAAAAAAAATTTCCGATGGGAACGTGCTACTCAAAAACCTTCAAATTAATCTCCACTCGAAGTTACACTCTTAAACGAAATTCGAAGTGAGCAGCGTGAAATCTGTATGGAACGTGGCCTGTACTGGTGTTTCGGGTTGATACATTTTACAGTTAAACTTCAAAATTTATATTTCGCAGATATAATCCGTACAGGCGCAACTGAAAATATGCTAAAGGCTGTTCACGGTAAACTGGACACTTCTGGAAGCCCTGCTTAAGATATACTTGTATGCACATTGTGTATTCTTCCGCCATACGTAAAATTAACACTGCGATGGGCATCACTTTACTTATGCATCGGTCAAGTGAAACTGTGAAATTATTCGGAAAGTAAATATTTTAAAAATTTGCTCATTCCTAAACTTACGTGTATTAAAAAAAACAGAAAGCAAAATAAATATTTTCATTAATCACAAATGGTTACAAATATTTTTAATTCAACATTAAATCACGGAACTACTTTTCGTCCGTCGTTAGCAACTTTACTAGGCGCATGCCACTAAGTGTATGTAGCCTGTTAACATACATGCAGATAGCGGCGGTGACATTTTCCAAAGGTTGATTTCTAGAGTGCTCACTTTACCTAGCATTATACTGGTCGTTTGGCACGTGGGGCACCGAGTGGGGAAAGTATACGTTTTCGCCAGTAGGAAACCCGTTATCTCTGGCTGGATTCCTTTATCCTCGCAAAACTCGTGTTTCTTCCCTCCCCCCCCCCAACAAAACCTTTTTTTTATCGCGGAGACCTTCCTCCCTTAGGTTCATTGTTTACGAAGCCCGGCAAGTGCGCGCCTCGCAGAAACCGGCGAAAATCCCGCCCGCTTCTCTCCTCAATAAATCTCCGTCCGCGGGCGGAGATAGGCCCAGGATATCCTACAACGCCCGCCCACGGGTTCCAGGGGAAGCATGCTCGCAATCGATTACCGGACGGCCATTTTGGAGCGACGCAGCCTCTCGAAGGAATCCGGGGCGATATTACACCCGTCCCGGGTCACCAAGTTCTGTGTTTCGTCAGCGCGGTTAAAGTGCGACGCTTCGGTATCGCTGCGTGGCGACCGCACCGTCAAGTCGAAGAAGTTAAGGCTGCCAACTTGTTGAGGAATCGGCATAGGGAAATACGTGTTAATGAAATTATGTTTCTTGAAACCGATATTGAAGATACAAATTTGATACAAAAAAACATAAGTGTGAGAAATGATGCTCTCAAGCTTTGTTATCAAGGTAAATATAAAAAAAAAAATTCGGTAACTTTTTATTTAATTAATAAGTTTTGTGACATTTTCAGAAAACACACTACACATGAATGTTAGAAAAGGCTTCGATAGCAAAGAAGCACGTATTTTTCTGCTCAAAAAAATCCCTGGTGTTAGGCTGTATATTTATATTTAACAGGGACGCAAAAAAAAAAAAAAAGAATTTCATTAACATACCAAATTCTCAACTAGGCAACTTCTCCGGAGTGGAATGGAGTGGAGAGATTTGGGCGGCTCTTAACATGGAGGTCTTGAGAGCCGTTGACGGCGAAGTGAGGAGAGTATGGACAAGCGCCGGAATGCAGGGGCGGGTGAAACGGGAGATCCTCGAGAAAACCCGCCAACGTGCAAAAATCCGGGAGCGACCCCGCCGGGAATCGAACACAGTCTGCCCAGGTGGGAGGCGAGTAGTCTGTCCACTACACCACCGTGGCCTCCTAAAACAGCTCCGGATAACCTAATTTTACTGCAGGTCTGTTTAAAATTGCTCCATTTGAATAATGTAATATTCTGCTGAATATATTAGTTGCTGGTTGCTCACTCATTAAAAAGCGATTTCTGCCGATCCTTATAGTGACTCGCACTGGTCTGGCAGTGAAACCTCGGTGCACTCCACTGATTCACCAGTAGATAACCGCTCATTAACTGAAGATTCGGTAAAATAATTACACTGATTGTAATAACTGATTCATATTAAGAGTGTACTGGAATCGCGTGACGGTCTCTGGTCACCGACATTTTCCGAATAAAAACGCTTGTAGCGTTCAAACTCTAGGCTGTTCACGGTAAAGTACGCACTTTTTAAATCAACATTTGAAAAAAAAATTACTGCCTGTTAACTGCATTTATGACGGCTCCCAGTTAGTTGACAGCAAATGAAGTAAAATACATCCAAGCTCTAACGCTGTATATTAAGTTCAATTTTTAAACGTATGACAATTCAAGTTGGTGTTTTATTATTGCTTTGTACACTTTAAGAGTGCGAACTGTCACATTTGCAACGCATTTATTAAATTCCTAAACATTAAATTTTTTACAGTTGACTGTGACCCCGAGATTCCTGCACTTTCGTCGCATGGACGCCAAAGGCACAACACCGCCAACAAGCTAAGGCTGCTGACAATTTTTCAAAACTTCAAATTTTTTCGTCAGTTTAACCCTGTTCTCAAAATTTTGGAGATATATCACAGCAGAAACCCATCTGTTGGCAGCAATGAGAGCAAAGTGCTGAAAATTGTGCAAACTCTGATATGAGGAGTAAAGTATGCCTCAAGCAAGGTTTTAAAAAGTGATCAATCAACCGCGAACAATCTAACATATGTACACCCCTACGAACAGCGAACACTTAACTAAACTACATTAGTGTAATTAGAGACAAATCAATGCAACAACAAACTTTATTAGAATGTTTTCGCTACTAGGATTTGTAGCCAGCGCTTGGATAATGTCACAATTATTAAACCAAACAACATTCGGCTAAGATATTCAAAAATTTTAAGATTTGAGAGCTTAGAGCCTGCAAAGTTGACTTTGCAACGTGCATTGCGAACAGTGATGGAATTCTACTCATTTCCTTGAGATAAAGATAGAGAAAGAAAGAGAGAGGTAAAGATATACAGAGATAGAGAGGTATAGATAGTAAGAAAGATAGAGAGATATAGATAGAAAGAGATGGATATCAAGAGAAATATAGAAAAAGAGAGATAGAGGAATANGTAAGAAAGATAGAGAGATATAGATAGAAAGAGATGGATATCAAGAGAAATATAGAAAAAGAGAGATAGAGGAATATACAAAGATAGAGATAAAGAGAGAGAGAAAAAAAATGTTGAAAACTTTGTTTTTGTGAGTTTTACCTTGCACAACTCCACAAATCACCCAGTAGCATCACATATTGCTGACAAAGTGATAACGGAGTTACTGCAACGAAACCAGTNCACAACTCCACAAATCACCCAGTAGCATCACATATTGCTGACAAAGTGATAACGGAGTTACTGCAACGAAACCAGTCTATTAGCAAAGGTAATTAAGACTTCAGCACCTGGATGGACACTCTCACAACCTCTGGAAGGCAGAGTAGAATATTCTACTCTGCAATAAGGCAGTTGGAATGAATAAGGCAATACATCGCAAGTCGTAGATTTCTTTTAATGGGCATGCAGACAGAAAAACAATAAAATGTAAATTAAGGTGTGGTATCATTAAGTTCGGCGAAACCTCGACAGAAGTAACTCGCTGCTAAGTTACCAAGTAATTTTTTCTGTGACTTTCAAGATAGCTCAATACTTTCTTCTGAATAATATCACGTAACAAAATTACGTTCCTTTGTAAAGCTCAATCAATACCTAACAAGTAACTTTTCAGTTAACATTCATCTAGTTTGCATTTCAGAATACCGAGTGACCACGACTGCGACAGTTGCATTAAATTCCGTTCTCAGTAAACTGAGCACTTTTTAAAGCTTTGCTTGAGATCAACTTGTATGCACATTGTGTGTTCTTCCACCATATATAAAATTAACATTGCCATAGGCCTGGTCACTTTATTCATGCGTCGGTCATGTGAAAGTGAGAATTTGTTAGAAAAGTAAATACTTTTACAAATTTTCTAATTAATCTTTACACTTATAAACATTAAAAANAAAGTGAGAATTTGTTAGAAAAGTAAATACTTTTACAAATTTTCTAATTAATCTTTACACTTATAAACATTAAAAAACAAGAGAAAACACAGTAATAATTTCCTTATGCACAAATGTTTAATTAACACTTTTAATTAAACGTTAAATNTAAAAACAAGAGAAAACACAGTAATAATTTCCTTATGCACAAATGTTTAATTAACACTTTTAATTAAACGTTAAATCATGGAATTACTTTCCCACCGTCACTACCAACTTTACGAGGCACATGCTAGTCACGGTGGCCGTTAAAATACATGCAGGCAGGAGTAATGACATTTTTCAAAGGTTGATTTGTAAAATGCTCAATTAACCGGGAATAGCCTATAGGTAAAAACTGGAAAGCTATACGAGAGCAATGAAATTGCATCTACACGTCCGGAAGTCGTCCTCAGTTAGCGCATGCGCATACTCAAGGCAAGTGTACCCAGCGGAGTCAAGTTAATTGACAAAAAAACCAAGTATTTGCTTGAAGAGCGAAGAAAAAAGTATGTATGTATTTCCTGTGTCCAAATACATTCCAGACGATTTGTGATGAACAACGAAAATCATTTTACAACTAACAAAGCAGAATCCGACCTCAAAAGAAATACCCTGTCGGAAAATGTATGTGTTTTGATGGCCATACCCAAAAAATTACTTAAAAACTATTAAAAACTTTTAGTGAAATGGACATCGAAAGGTAACTTAAAACTTCCTGGTACCATTGCTTGAATTGTGATTGGACAGATGGGAAAGTCGATGTTACTATAGTAACTACTGTAACATCGTTTTTTTAAAAACGTTTTTGCCATAAATAAAAAATTGGATTTCATATTATTTAAAATTTCCAAAATTCGAATTAATACTGTGTTAACGGCAGCAATGCCAAATTTTCCAATTGATTACGAATGCCGTTTTTACGAAGGTGCAAAACAGGTAATATTAAAAATTTTATTGATTCGCTACATAAACCGTTGAAAATGTGGTGCCGAAAGAACTTAACTTATTTTCTGTGAAAACATACACTGGTATTATTGCATTTTAGTTTCTTTGCAACATGGATAGAGTTTCACAAGATGTAAATTTACGGATGCAGAACTTGTTGATTTAATAGCTGCAGCTAAGTATAATGTAACAGCACCAAATAGTACACAAAGAACTTACTAAAAAAATTTAAATCCAGCGATAATGTTAACTGTTTAGTAAATAACAAACAATAGACATAGCAGGAATACATGCGCTCTCGTAAAAAATACAGTTTAAAATATCTGTATACAATCTCAAATAAATATAAAATAATGAACAATTTCAAAAGAATGAAAGAAGCTTAAATAATCTAACTTAACACTAAATTTCGAAAATAAACTCATATTAAAAAATTAAAATCATTCGTTTCGGAATATACTTCTGCCAATACTTTTTTTTCGCGTACAGCTATTTTACCACAAATGGCACAATGAGTTCGGAATACATATGTGTGTGCACAGAGTAGGTATAATGTACCGAGCTTATGACCCACTAAAGATTCTCTAAAATCAGCAGTGCCAACCTTAGCAAACCGGTGTATGGCAAGTGTATAAAAGTCTGATATGTTTGCCTTCGTGCCTGGGTTATGTGCGTGACTTCATTTTTCCAGTTCCAATTTTCATGACAACATGCAGTAGAGCAATATATTTGCATTTCATGTAGCTAAATCTTGCCTGACACAAATTGCACTATCGCGTACAAACTTGACCTACTTATATATAAATTCCGTGTTTTATTAACATACTTAAGGGGCCCACCTGCTTTGCGCTCGAACCGCGTTGCAATGTGTTTGAAATCCAGGTTTTTTTTTACGAAAATATAAAACGTGCGTTTAATGTGATGATTTACGCAAAGAACACACACACCCTTCAGATTATATCTGTCGATTTCTTTTAAGACGTCACACACATTATAAACGCCATTTCAGAGCACTACAACATTGTTAAATAGGGATTTTACAAAGCGCTGAATCTCAAAATATACTCGTTTCGTAAACACAAAAGTACTCTAGGGACATGCACTGACTGAACCTTGCTACAGAATTTCCGCCAATAAAATTACAGGGTCACAGCTTAAAGTCCCACAGATACAAGCAGCACGACGAGAACACCGTCCGCCAGTTCAAAGCCCTGCGCTTAGCGGCGATCGCGCACTTGTAACGCNATTAACATACTTAAGGGGCCCACCTGCTTTGCGCTCGAACCGCGTTGCAATGTGTTTGAAATCCAGGTTTTTTTTTTACGAAACTATAAAACGTGCGTTTAATGTGATGATCCACGCAAAGAACACACACTTCAGATTATACCTGTCGATTACTTTTAAGACGTCACACACATTATAAACGCCATTTCAGAGCACTACAACATTTGTTCAGTAGGGATTTTACAAAGCGTTGTATCTCAAAATATACTCGTTTCGTAAACACAGAAGTACTCTAGGGACATGCACTGAACCTTGCTACAGAATTTCCGCCAATAAAATGACAGGGTCACCGTTTAAAGTCCCACAGATACAAGCAGCACGATGAGAATACCGCACGCCAGTTCAAAACCCTGCGCTTAGTGGCAATTATGCACTTGTAACGCGTGCCAGTGTAGCCCTTACAGCTCTTGCGCTTCCCGACGTCAAACGCGGAAAAGACTTCAAGCAGGCGGGCCCCTTAAGGCGCCCGTCTACCTGGAATGTTTTCCCATGTTTAGGCCAAGAAACGCGGGAGCGATAAGGGCGACACTGCCACGCGCATCAAGTACGCCATCGCCGCTAAGCGCAAGGCTCTGAACTGGCGTGCAGTGTTCTCGTCGTGCTGCGTGTANTTTTCCCACGTTTAGGCCGAGAAGCGCGGGAGCGATAAGGGCGACACTGCCACGCGCATCAAGTACGCCATCGCCGCTAAGCGCAAGGCTCTGAACTGGCGTGCAGTGTTCTCGTCGTGCTGCGTGTACCTATGGAACTTTCAGCGGTGACCATATTATTTTATCAGTGGGAAGTCTTTAGGAAGGTTCAATGCAGGCCCCTATAGTAGTTTTGTATGTATCTGATGCGTGCATTTTGAGCCACAGCGCCTTGGAAAGACCGTTTTTAGCGGTTTTGGAGTACTTTGGAGTACTCAGAATTGATGTTTCTAACGTACGTGATATTTTGAAAGTACTTAACAGCTCTCGTCTGAAGTGTGTGTTCTTTTCGTAGATCAGTACGTTGGACGCACGCTTAATAGTTTCGTTGAAAAACGTGTATTTAGAACACTCTGCAACGCAGTTCAAGCGCCAGGTAGACGGGCGCCTTTACTACAGATTTTATGTTGTTTATAGTATACTGATCATTCTTCGTACAGGAAATCTCTATAAAATAACGTCTAAAACTTGACGNTTATGTTGTTTCTAGTATACAGGAAATCTCTATACAATAACGTCTAAAACTTGACATCAAAATAATATCCATCCAAGCTGTTTCCACAGATTTGAGTTTTTTGCGAAAATTGCACGGTAAAAAAAGGGGTAGACGCTAGTACTAAATGACTGAGGTTATTTCAGAAGGAAACACAATAATTGTAAAGTAAATGTCAGGAGTCAGTGAATCTCAACTAGCACTGGCATCAATAAAGTACATCCAGCACTTCTCAACCTATGCTTCAGTTCTACTTTCGGAACTGCTTACAGCGTATCCTTCAGACACAAGTGAATTATATATAAACGAGTATTTAAAAAAAAGCCGAAAATAAAACACACGCCGTAATGATGAGCCGGACGTACGAACAAAACTAAATATTTGATGTAAAAAAAAAACAATTAAATGTATTTCCAGAAGTGCTATCGAAGATCTAAATCTAACAGTAAANATTTCCAGAAGTGCTATCGAAGATCTAAATATAACAGTAATAATATTTAATTTATAAATAATAGAGCAGAACTGAATTTAATAATGTTCTTCTTAATTTCCTACTAGCTGTTACCAACATACCTCTTTCTGATTCATTTCATTTTTGACAATGAAATTAATATTAAAATATGTTTAACAAAATGTTATACTTTATAAACGAAATATACGTGAAAGTTTCATTTGAGGAACTGCAGTGTTAACATGGGTATAACATGCTTATGATATAGGGTTTACGTTTACGAAACAACCAAACGTGTCGCGCATGGGATGTTTTTTCAACAGTTTGGTTCAAAAATAGTGAAGATATCGTAAACGGACAACACGTAAACATTTTAATAAGTCCCAACTTTTAAGTATGGAAAGAGTCCTATTAAAAAAAGGTCACAGTGTGTTAGTGTGTGTGTGTGTGAGTGTGTGTGTTCGCGCGCGCGATTAGCACGTCGCCTTTCAACCACTGCGACCTGGGCTCGAACTCCGGAGAAAGTCTGAGCCGATATTTTTCTTTCGCGTAGGAAACGTGGGGGACGTTTTAAAAGCCGGTGGGTTTTCTCGGGTGACTCCCGATTGCTTCACCATTTCGTTCCGTCACCTCTACCGTAACTGGGCTTCGTGTCACTCAACGTTGAACCTCCTTTGAAAACGAAAACTATTCCCAAAGGTCTTATGTTTGTTCTATTAAAATAAACAGTTTGCAGTGGTACGGAAGGCATTTACAGTCCTAGAACAAAGCATTTCCTAACATTTTATAATTTTACTGCATCATAGTGCTCCCGAGTCCCACGCTTTAGTAACGAAATTTTGGACTTCGTGAAATGTTATACATGGCGACTACTCAACTCTTGATAATCCCGAAATGAGTTTTTTTAAACCTGAACAGACGTGTGATTGCCATGTACTAATTATATAACCAAAACGCATTTGTAAGAGTCTGTTATGAGAATATTTCACAAGGATCACAATCTTTTTCTAGTGTACATTAATTTATTTACTGAACCTCCTCACCGCACTGATAACAAAGAGTATCTGCCTTCTCCCCTCCCCCCACGCATATAACTCCATTCCACTTCCTGACCACTATCCAACACGCAATAGGGATCAGTAGTTTTTCACCTTTGCAGGGGAGAAAATATGACCTCTTTCCCAACTATCACGATCTTACTACAGAATGTGCCCATTATAAACGCAGGAAATGACAAGACATCGATCAAACCGTCTGACACAGCAGAAAAGAAGTAGGCTAATACAGACGCTTCAAAACAATTACACGTGAGAATAACATAGTTTTTGCTGTGATTGCGATTGTTTCCACTTCTACGTCGGAAATCTTACCGGGAGGTAACTTTAAAACATATTTAAAAAACGGCATATCCGTCAATGTGTACTCCGGATTAGAAACCGGAATCCCTAGAGTACGAAAGTGCCATTACAACCACGGCCATGAAGGTTATCTGTGTAATGGACAAATGTAGGAAAAGCCAGGATCAGAACATTGAACGGTAAAAAAAACCCTTCTCTACCAACCCACAACAAACATTACAAGCCGGCATGTTTACAAACCTAAGAGGCTACAGGAAATGTTTTATCACAGGAAACTAATTTCCTGTAAATGTAATATAACATAAATATTTTAACGATAGGTTAGCAACAGGCAATCCCGAGAAATACTATGATACAGAAGTTTGCCTGAACACTTCTTTACTGCTGCGCATTCTTTCAGCATAATATTTTGGGCCACTATCAAATATGCACATTTATGGCGGCAAAAACAATTCGACTGGAATGTATCAGTGACCAATTATTTTCTCACACAGTTGAAAAAAAAACTGTTGTGTAGGATTTACAGTTTTTGGTTTTACTATACTAGCTTCCGTAAACCTTAATTCCTCAATAAACTTGTTTAGCACGAAGGTGGGCCCTAACTGATTGTACACTCTTTGTCATAAAAATTTTCTAACCATAAAGGAACAGTTAATTTTAACAAAGCTTTATTACTGTGCTGGCACACACAAAAGAAATAAGTTATCAAAACCAGTGCATTAGTAAAACATTCCGTCCATCTGCAGAAAAGAATAAAGTTATATTTAGTACCGCATCGGATCGCTCCATGTCTACATAGGCATGCACCAAGCGTGTGTGAACTCCAGCATTGAATCAAACAAATTCTGTATATTATCCTGCAGCTAGTAACCGGGCATGTTACTGAAAAAAAAATTAACATGACGTATAAACGTTTGGGAAACCAAAAGATGTGTACGCGTGAGCGCTATCTTGCTGTAAACTGGCTCCTGAGTACTCATCCAGGGAAGGTAGCACAAGGTGCAACCAGATGCATTCGAAGTACCGCTGCGCATTCAATGACCCGCGTATCACCAAAAATGGCGAACGACGATCATGTGCAATCGTCATCCACACAACCACGCCAGTAATAGGTGACATGCACCGCCGTAAAGTGACTCAGAAATATTACAGTGCTCATCTGCGGACCTCCAAACTGNATTTAATTTATAAATAATAGAGCAGAACTGAATTTAATAATGTTCTTCTTAATTTCCTACTAGCTGTTACCAACATGCCTCTTTCTGATTCATTTCATTTTGACAATGAAATTAATATTAAAATATGTTTAACAAAATGTTATACTTTATAAACAAAATATACATGAAAGTTTCGTTTGAGGAACTGCAGTGTTAACATGGGTATAACATGCTTATGATATAGGGTTTACGTTTACGAAACAACGAAACGTGTCGCGCATGGGATGATTTTTCAACAGTTTGGTTCAAAAATAGTGAAGATATCGTAAACGGACAACACATAAACATTTTAATAAGTCCCAACTTTTAAGTATGGAAAGAGTCCTATTAAAAAAAAAAAAGGTCACAGTGTGTGTGTGTNGTGTGTGTGTGTGAGTGTGTGTGTTCGCGCGCGCGATTAGCACGTCGCCTTTCAACCACTGCGACCTGGGCTCGAACTGCGGAGAAAGTCTGAACCGATATTTTTCTTTCGCGTAGGAAACGTGGGGGACGTTTTAAAAGCCGGTGGGTTTTCTCGGGTGCCTCCCGATTGCTTCACCATTTCGTTCCGTCACCTCTACCGTAACTGGGCTTCGTGTCACTCAACGTTGAACCTCCTTTGAAAACGAAAACTATTCCCAAAGGTCTTATGTTTGTTCTATTAAAATAAACAGTTTGCAGAGGTACGGAAGGCATTTACAGTCATAGAACAAAGCATTTCCCGAAATTTTATAATTTTACTGCATCATAGTCCCATGCTTTAGTAACGATATAGTACGTATATGCGAGCAGGAGTATATAATTTATTTCAATGGAAAAAAAATGTAACAAAATTTTGGACTTAGTGAAATGTTTTATGGTGACTACTCATCTGTTGATAATCACGAAATGAGTTTTTTTAAACCTAAACAGACGTGTGATTACCATGTACTAATTATATAACCAAAACGCATTTGTAAGAGTCTGTCATGAGAGAATATTTCACAAGGATCACAATCTTTTTCTAGTGTTCATTAATTTATTTACTGAACCTCCTCACCGCACTGATTAACAAAGAGTATCTGCCTTCTCCCCTCCCCCCACGCACATAACACCCTCCCACTTCCTGACCACAATCCAACACGCAATAGGGATCAGTAGTTTTTCACCTTTGCAGGGGAGAAAATATGGCCTCCTTCTCAAATCTCACGATCTTACTACAGAATGTGCACATTATAAACGCAGGAAAATACAAAACATCGATCAAACCGTCTGACGCAGCAGAAAATAAGAAGCTAACACAGACGCTTCAAAACAATTACATGTGAGAATAATATCGTTTTGCTGTGATTGCGATTGTTTCCACTTCTATGTCGGAAATCCTACCGGGAGGTAACTTCAAAACATATTTAAAAAACGGCATATCCATCAATGTGTACTCCGGATTCGAAACAGGAATCCCTAGAGTACGAAAGTGCCATTACAACCACGGCCATGAAGGTTATCTGTGCAATGGCCAAATGTAGGAAAAACCAGGATCAGAACATAGAACGGTAAAAAAAACCTTCTCTCCCAACCCACAACAAAAATTACAAGCCGGCATGTTTACAAACCTAAGAGGCTACAGGAAAGGTTTTATCACAGCAAACTAATTTCCTGTAAATGTAATATAACATAAATATTTTAACGATAGGTTAGCTACAGGCAATCCCGAGAAATACTATGATACAGAAGTTTGCCTGAACACTTCTTTACTGCTGCGCATTCTTTCAGCATAATATTTTGGGCCACTATCAAATATGCACATTTATGGCGGCAAAAACAATTCGACTGGAATGTATCAGTGACCAATTATTTTCTCACACAGTTGAAAAAAATACTGTTGTGTAGGATTTACAGTTTTTGGTTTTACTATACTAGCTTCCGTAAACCTTAATTCCTCAATAAACTTGTTTAGCACGAAGGTGGGCCCTAACTGATTGTACACTCTTTGTCATAAAAATTTTCTCACCATAAAGGAACAGTTAATTTTAACAAAGCTTTATTACTGTGCTGGCACACACAAAAGAAATAAGTTTTATCAAAATCAGTGCATTAGTAAAACATTCCGTCCATCTGGAGAAAAGGCGAAAGTTATATTTAGTACCGCATCGGATCGCTCCATATCTACATAGGCATGCACCACGCGTGCGTGAACTCCAGCATTGAATCAAACAAATGCTGTATATTATCCTGCGGCTAGTAACCGGGCATGCTACTGAAAAAAAATTTAACATGACGTATAAACGTTTGGGAAACCAAAAGCTGTGTACGCGTGAGCGCTATCTTGCTGTAAACTGGCTCCTGAGTACTCATCCAGGGAGGGTAGCACAAGGTGCAACCAGATGCATTCGAAGTACCGCTGCGCATTCAATGACCCGCGTATCACCAACAATGACGAACGACGATCATGTGCAATCGTCATCCACACAACCACACCAGTAATAGGTGACATGCACCGCCGTAAAGTGACTCAGAAATATTACAGTGCTCATCTGCGGACCTCCAAACTGTACACTCTAAATCTGAAACAGTGAGAATTAAGCCAAGTCAGTGAAAATAGTGAAAATTGAGCGAATGATAATCAGTTCCTGATAACTAATTGATATTATGGGTGAATTTAACTGATTTATTTGTGATTCCCACTGAGTGTCAAGAACTCCGCTGCCAAAAGTCACTTGTTGCCAGTTCATTTCCTTGATTTTCCAGTCGGCAGTAGCTTATCAACTGACTTTCAGTGAAGGTTATTTCACTGATTGATATCACTGATTCGAGCTTAGAGTGTAGCATGGTGATCACCCATCCCAAAGAAAAGCTTGACCCGTCGCTATAGACAAGTATAGACTATTCGCAGTAGCTTAACTCTTTGCTGAATAAAATATATGAAAATTCACCACATCTATGACGTGTTTGATTGATTCCTAAATATCCCATGACCACAAACATTTTATACTTGTTTTAACATGAACATATCCTGCTTCTGGTAAAATTAAACTTTTTACTTATATTTTATCAACAAACTATATGATTTAGTTTATAATTAATATGAATTAAAACTGAACGATATTAGGTGTGGTGGTAATACGCAGTGCAGATAGTTTTAATGCAAAATATTATTGAGTGCACACAATAGCGGCGCGTTGTCCCTTTGGTGCAATTTTCTAGACTTAGTCAAACTTGCTTGCACGAGGCGGAGGAATAGTCTGAAAGCTAAACTTGAGCAGGGCTTCACAAAAGTTGCAAATAACCATAAATGAACTATATCCACCAGACCGTAGCAGTCCCCGTTGCTCTCTGCTGATATCACTGCAAACGAAGGCGACGATGTTGAAGTGTGAGTATCAGGACGCCTACAAGTCTTCGGGTGAGTAGATATCCCTATGTTCGTGTGCTGGAAACCTTCCGACACATGTGACGGACACAAGATACAGAAATCGCTGGCTGTGTTTGTGACTGACTGGCAATTAAACGGCCCTCCTTCCTTATGATCTCAAGGGATCGTCCAGGACCGGTCCGTTCAAATACAGCTTTTATAACTCTTATCACGAGATGTTCGTAAGTTTGTCTCGTACGTATTCTCGGCATGCCTAATGCACACTTATGTCTGGCAAGTATCGTGCGTGTTACATCGCACGCGCTGTTATGGTGACCGTTTACATACGCCACATTAAGAACGAGGACTTCTACCACGTACAACGTATCGCACGAAACTTTAATCGCTCGTGTATTACCCATCCCCGCAATGTTACAAAGTAGGGAAATTTTTATGGCAATGGGTGTATTTTTCTTATTTGGGCCCTAAAAGCGCGTGAGCGCTACAGGTGGCCCAGGTAAGCACATTACCTGTATCATTGCTTATACGGACAAAACATTGAAATTATGTGCAGTCTTTCCGTCGGCAATGTGCCTCTACGAGACGTCCTGCACCGACCTTATTTTATTAAGCATTAATAGAGATGTCCCATGAAACTTGAAAATGTGTGTACCGGATCAATCATACCTAAGAATGATTCGAAAACGCATGTTTTAGCCACATGTTCTCTATAAAAAATACGTTACAGAAAAATAAGGACACTGAACTTCGTATACACACCAATAAAGTTTATTAATTGCTGCATGTAAGCAGAGAACATTAATAAATATTGAGTGATTTTTGGCTAAAATGTTTTCTGCTGACGTTCTGAAAACTGCTTGGCAGTCTATGTGAGCGGCCACGTTAACCTACGCCCCACGTGCGTGCTCCGAGAGAAAAATGATGTACGGTGTGCGAGCCACACTGAATGTGTGGGAAAGAAATCCAAGTAATTATGTTTTGAGAGCAGAAATCTGCCCCTAGCCAACACAGCAATAAATTTAAAAAAGTTTAGTAACCAACCAAATATTAATAGAACTAACCAGCAATAACATATAAAGTAATTAATTAATTTTAAGTTGCATACTCTAGTTAGCTTTGTATTTGATCAAGTTTAAGAAATAATAATAATTAACTTAGTGCTATTTTAATTCCTATATGATCTCAACAAATTAAATACACTTAACTTGTTACTGTATATAATAAGCTTCTTGCAAACTATTTATGATAATTCACTACACTTGGATAGCCTAATCTGTAAATGTTTATGCTAAAATATGAATTCTTTACGAAAGCGATTTTTTTTCCAAAGGTTGATTTCGAACGTTATTACTTAACAGTGTATCAGCTTAAAAAACTAATCAATACATTTGGAAAAGTACTTGTAAATAAACGTGATCATGGCGTCACTGATGCATCATGATTTATAAAACATAGGCCTACATGAATGATCAGATAAATCAAAGAAAAGGATTACTCTAGCGAGATCATAATTTTTCAAGCAATATTTTAGCCTGATACATATTTGAAAATGGTATAAAAGCGCTATCATAAAAAACACACTTTGTATCTGCAAATAACATACAAACATTGCATTGATGTATACGCATGCGCAAACAGTTCCACAGCAGCCGAAAACAAATCTTTATGTTCCAATACCCTTTCAGTGGGAGTACTGAATCGCAAGGAAAATGGAGCGAGGAAATGCGACGGCGACACGCTGACGTTGAAATATCTATCTGAAAAGCAGTGCTGACAGTAAATAACGCAGCGCAAAGGCAGAAAGGAGGGTTTGCCATTGGATGATAGAAAATTTTCCGCCAACTCCCGTGATAGAAAGTGGGGTATTTGCACTTCCAGAATAAATAAAGGCTGCTACATATATTCCGATTGAAGTTTTTTTTTTTGTGAGCGGGTCGTCAGTTCTTCAAGCAAGTAAAAAAAATTCTGTTTGCTTGGGATGACGTAAAATATAAACACTAGTGTGCAAAAGTGGAAACTGATAGCTTGGCTAGGGGCCAAGATACCATTGATCCGTTCCAGATTTTGTCAACAACATGTTTTAAAAGAAATTGTAATAATAAAATTGTTAGTTAGTATAAAACATAATTTAAAAGACACAGCCATACATTTGTATTAAAACACTGCATGCAGTTTTTATTCTCTTGGAACTGAACCACGCAATATAAAGTGAAAATAGTCGTTTTTACAGGGGTCTTTCGTGTAATAATAGGTTGTTACACTGGAAATGTTTTGATGAGAGATAAGGCAAGACGAGACAAAAATAATAAGTTTCAGTTCGGGCAAAACATTAGTTTGTAACTCAAAAATAGTTTGGATAAAGTATTAAGTCGAGATAGAGAAAATACCGCATTAGATTGCTTCAAGTAATAAATACCCTGTATCAGAGATCATACTTAACATTTTATGCGTTTTCCTTCGGGCATTTATTCCGATAGCTGTCGATATTATACTAAGTGCCAAGCAAGATTGTATAATGGACCTGTGCGGCAATTTATTTCCGAGGCCGTTCTTGAACATAGTCCATGTAAAATTCACCTCCTAAAAGCATATCTCTTTGGCTGATATTGGACGATGCAAAGCACAGCCATTAAGGATCGAAAAACCCAGCGCTCGCAGTCTACAATATTCATCACAGATTCCGATAGAGGATTCGAACTACGACAACAACGGAACAAATATTTAACAGCTCGCAGTACGTTTGTCGCTGATGACCTGCCGGCTATCTATCATTTAACTACTCATTGGACCTGCGTCTACAATGTAAATTTACTCCCCGAGATCACGCCATTATCCGGAAATGTTATTAGTAACGGTCGGTACGTATGGCCATTCGAAGTCACGTTTATCAACAAATGTTTGTTTGTAATACCATTCCGGATAAATTATCTAGGAAAATNCTCTTTGGCTGATATTGGACGATGCAAAGCACAGCCATTAAGGATCGAAAAACCCAGCGCTCGCAGTCTACAATATCCATCACAGATTCCGATAGAGGATTCGAACTACAACAACAACGGAACAAATATTTAACAGCTCGCAGTACGTTTGTCGCTGATGACCTGCCGGCTATCTATAATTTAACTACTCATTGGACCTGCGTCTACAATGTAAATTTACTCCCCGAGATCACGCCATTATCCGGAAATTTTATTAGTAACGGTCGGTACATATGGCCATTCGAAGTCACGTTTATCAACAAATGTTTGTTTGTAATACCATTCCGGATAAATTATCTAGGAAAATAAAAACTAGGATTTAATTACTGGCTGGCGAACCAGGAGAAAAACCACTATACTCCATTCACAGTTACTTCCAACTTTGCTGAAGTCCTGCTTAAGTTCTACTTCCAGGATATTCCTCCGCCTCATACAAACTAAGTTTACAAAATTACACCAGAGGACCAACGCACCGCTTTCGTGCGCACTCAGTGTAATAACATTTTGCATAAGAACTATTTATTACTAGACATTACCAACACACCTATTTATTATACGTTGTCTTCATATTAGTTAAAAATCAAATATTAAAATTAATAGATAAAATACGAACAAAAGTTAAATTTAACCCAAAAAGGAGTTACTTTTATGTTGTCAAAATTATAAAACTCTTTGTGATAGATTAGATATTTAGGAATCAACAGAAGTTGTCATACATGGAGTGTTTTTTCCAAAGGTTTGTTTCAAAAAGTGTGAAGAAACCGTAAATAGAAAATACTTAACTTTTGCACGTTTCGAAAACAAGCGCAAAAAGTAACTGTGTTGAAAGCCGTCACATTCGCTTGTCGATCGACAGTGATAAATAATAACTATGTGGCTTGTTTCAAGATTTATTTAATATTTACGCGTTCTTTGTAAAAACTGAACACACTTCGCGTACTTAATTTATTGGAAGCGCTGAAGCCGTGGTAATTGTCATTAAGTATGTAGACAAAGATCCTTAAAGTATGTGATTATAAAAAAAAGTCATTCGCAAATGTGTTTTTCTCTGCTACTCTGTGCAAAGGCAATGTAATACGAAATAATAAAACATCTAATACAACTTAAACATTAGAACACACGATTGTCCAAAAGGCAGAGACGGAAGTTACATTGGAAAAAAGAGCACTTGACAATTAAATTACTTAAAACTACATTTTTAATTTTCGCTGTAAAACATTTGTATTATGCAGCGGAAAACCTACAGAAAATATTAAATATTTTGTTCCAGTAATTACAGGCACATAGCAAGCAAATTCAGGTTACTACTGCACAAGAATACGGAGTACAAAACCCAAAATTAGCATGCAGATATCGATTNATAGCAAGCAAATTCAGGTTACTACTGCACAAGAATACGGAGTACAAAACCCAAAATTAGCATGCAGATATCGATTATCTGTACCTCTTCTCAGCATAAAAAAATAAACCCTTAAACTTTCGAAGAACAGGCAAAGTGAACATNGTATCGATTATCTGTACCTCTTCTCAGCATAAAAAAATAAACCCTTAAACTTTCGAAGAGCAAGCAAAGTGAACATTCTCACCTCACTACTGTACAACGAAAAGTAGCGGGGAATTCATTCTGGCCCAAGCTTTGAGGGGAAGAGATTTGGACGGCTCTTAACAGCGAGGTCTTGAGAGCAGTCAAGCTTTGAAGGAAGGTAAGGTTATCAGTACGTTTATATTCACTGTTTTGTTGAAACAGTCAACACGAAGTTGTAAAGATACGCAGACTATAGAAAAAAAAACAGTTACGTTTTTAGTACCCATTCAATTAAACACATTAATTTTATGTTAATATTTTTCTCATTCAATTTAAAAACATCCATGATTAATATATTCATTTAGCAATTGATAACCACAAGGAAGTTAAAATTAAAAGCGTTGAAGGCTCAAAAATTATTATTTTTTTTTTTTAGCATATTACATATTTTTTACGTTGTGATATGAAACAACGGTCTGAAAAAAAAAACAAGGATGCAATGGCAGAAAATTAAGATTAAAAACAAATAAAAGGAACTAAAGAAATTTTAGTTTAGATATCCTGTCCGTACAAATCTCAAAATAGAATAAAATTAATACGTTACGTTACAGCTCAGAACATTTGCCCATGTCATCAAAATGGCATGAAAACTATTTTCTTGGAAATTTTTTATACGTTTAGACCGTATTTCAATTATAAATTCTGATATAAAATCTTTAGTCAAAACAAGTAGCGGATTTCAAAGAAATTGCAACACGACTCTTTCGTGACGATAAGAAACAGTTTGGCCGAAAACCAAACTTTGTGTTATAATGATTTTTCTAAATTTGTAATAGTAAAGATTATGAAGCAAACATTTTAATATTTACGGTAAGTAAACACAATGAACGCTGTTTATAATGGCATTAAAAAAAACACGAAATATCCTCGAAATACACAGAAATAAAATTGGGCGCGTGTACTTATATACGCGCGTTAGAAGTTATACATCTTTGGCGTGACTAAAATTAAACTTCATTACGTATATTACCATTTCACGCTTATATTCATTCAGATACTGTCCCATACCATAATTGAATTCAAACCATATAAGTTAAATGTTTTTCAATTTGCTTATTACATGAACTGATTTNTGATATAAAATCTTTAGTCAAAACAAGTAGCGGATTTCAAAGAAATTGCAACACGACTCTTTCGTGACGATAAGAAGCAGTTCGACCGAAAACGAAACTTTGTGTTAAAATGATTTTTTGAAATTTATAATACTAAAGATTATCAAGCAAAAAATTTTAATATTTACGGTAAGTAAACACAATGAACGCACTTTATAATGGCATTAAAAAAAAACACGAAATATCCTCGAAATACACAGAAAAAAAATTGGGCGCGTGTACTTATATACGCGCGTTAGAAGTTATACATCTTTGGCGTGACTAAAATTAAACTTCATTACATATATTACCATTTCACGCTTATATTCATTCAGATCCTGTCCCATACCATAATTGAATTCAAACCATATAAGTTAAATGTTTTTCAATTTGCTTATTACATGAACTGATTTTCTGTCGGTTTTAAATATAACCACGTGCTATGTTGTGTACCTTGCGTTTGCATATAGCTAGACGATACGCGCATGCGCGTTGGGTAATACCCCTACCACGTTCAATGTAGAATTTCGTTACACTATGCGCGCGCAACTTCCGTTGCACACTAAACTTTTATCCTCAACGCGCCAAAAGAAGTATAACTTAAAAAAATCGTTTCTTGAACGGCCTAAAAGAAACTTGACGAGAATTGTCGTGTAATGGGAATGATAACTACTTTATGAAGGGAGGAGAGGGGGGGAAAGTAAGCCACGCATACTGCAGCCGATTAGAATAGAAACCTCGACCTCCCGAATGGGCGTCGGGATCGCTACCAACATGGCCAGACAATTCTATAGCTTGTTCGACGTCAAGACAGCACTTTAGAAACCAACCTTTGGAAGAAGAAAAACGTCTATACCACTAAGGATTATTCACGGTAAAGTGAGCACTTTTTGAAACCCTTACGTTTGGAATAATAGTCAATAAATAAATACCATTGTAGCCTTAGACGTTTACTTTCGAATCCGGTGAAATATATAAACTGTGTTTATTACTAAAGTTTATTTTAGAAAGTGGTGGAAGGATAAAAAAAATGGCTGGTAGAAAAAAGTAACTAGGGCCTCAAAAGTGCTCAATTTACCGTGAACAGCCTACTATTGCATGCATTTCAACGAACGCACTGACTGGCAGCTTCTCAGTTAAGTTGGCAACGAGGCAGTAAAAGCAGTTCCTAGTCTTAACGTAGTGTTTTAAAATTGGACGTTTAAATCCGCGGACACGGAACTAAATTAATTTTGTGTGTGTTCGTTTTAATGCAAAGAAGAGTAAGAATTCCCACAGTAACAATATAATAACGTTACTGGCAGTTTCAAATTTACGCCTTATCGAAGCATGAACAAAGTGATCGGTCTAGAGCTGTGTTAATTTTGCACGACGTGTAAGAATACACAACGCATTTCGAATGTGGTCAATCAACCGTTAACAACCTATACCGCCGCCTTCACTTTAACGTGGCCAAGATAAAATACAGTGTTCTCTGTGGTTCATGTAACGAGACTCGAGCACCGAGTTTGCGGGTGGTTCGGAGCCTAGTGTAATCGTCGTCTATACCATTAATGAACAAAAAAAATACCACTTTACAACGAGACACGATTTTTTTTTCTTTAAGGAATTATAGTTCTATTAATATTAGGGCAACGATCATGCAAGTTGTTCGTGCGATCTCAACTGTCGCTACTCGTACGAAGTAATGCCAAATTGGCTTACGTTTGCGGTAATGTTTGTGATTGCCTCTGTACGTATAAGTATACTTCGTACTGCAGAGCGCACTGTTTTTTCTACAAAGAAGAAGGCCCTTACAACATAACAGCTTTGCAATATTTGGGTTTCTTACTGCGAAAACTAAAACTTCTATATCCTAGCAGACGACCCTCATCAGTAAGCCGATAGTTTCAAACTAGAAATGTTTATATAGGAAAAAAAAATCTATATTATTTATGTTGGTTATTTATAAAAGTATCGTGTTACGAAATTATATATCGGAAGGAAAATATCGATTAACGGTACATCGGAAGTCGACATTTTATGTATTAGAGGAAATGAGAAATGTAGAATTGCTTGAAATATTACACATTGAGGCAACCAAGCATTGCAGAAAGATATGGCGACTGTTTTTGGCGATTGTTGCCAAAATAAACACGGTGATTTTTAAATAAATTTGTGTATTTAAAACAGAGCTTATAAAAAAAAGCATTTAAAAATAATTATTCGCGATACCTGTAAAAAGACACTTTCGATAAAATATCGTTGAAATATATCAACGATTTATATCGATATATCGTTGATAAAATATCGTTATCTCGATGTATCGATATTTTTCTAACATCCCTATTTTGGACCTCTCTGGAAGTAATATGTATGTATTTTAATTAAAGAAAAGAGATAAGACTATGAATTAAAATATTAAATTAAATTTCGCTGCTGACAAAAAAAAAAGTTTTGTTAATAAAAATACAAGCCTACTAATTACTTGCGTGGCTGCAGAATATAAATTTTATAACAAGGTAATTTCTGCTTTGAGGATGCTTTTGCGGTACTTCCATAGAGACTAGTTTGTATCTGATATGGCTCCGCTCTGCAGTTCTGTAAACACCTTGAGAGAAAACGCGATTTGAACAGCTCGCCAGAGTAACTTATTTTACTGGCGCTGCACTACTTCTAAGAGCTACAGTAAAATCCAGCAATCTCAGCAGGCCTAATCGTTGTAGCGCCACACGAGACGACAGCCTAAAAACCAACGAAAACCATTCTCAGTGAACACCAAAGCTCGTCAGCAGTTCCGCAGCAATAGATGACATTATAGAAATGACTGGGCAGCGAAATCAGTGATCATCGCAACGCGGCACGCATTGCGGGTATATTCTACTCTTTCTCAGCAGATTTTTTTTTCCTCGGCGTTTCAAGGCTTCCGCCAACATAGTGCTTTTATCCGCGTTTGAGACCGAGAAGCGCGGGAGCGATAAGGACGACACTGCCACGCGCATCAAGTAACCCATCGCCGCTAAGCGCATGGCTCTCAACTCTGCGCAGTGAGCTCGTCGCGCTGCGTGTACCTACGGGACTTTCAGCGGTGACCCTATTATTTTATTGGTGGAAAGTCTGTAGGAAGGATCAACGCAGGACCCTCGAGTACATAGTTTTGTACGTATCTGAAGCGTATACTCTGAAATACAGCACTTCGAAACAGCCGTTTCCAGCCGTAATGGAGTAGTCTGAAACGGTGCTTCTATTTTGCGTGACGTCTTGAAAGCGCTCGATAGCTCTCGTCTGATGCGTGTATTTTCGCNGTCTGAAACGGTGCTTCTATTTTGCGTGACGTCTTGAAAGCGCTCGATAGCTCTCGTCTGATGCGTGTATTTTCGCAGAGCAGCACATTGGATGCAGGTGTAATAGTTTCGTAGGAGAACGAGCGTTCCAAACACACTGCAACGCATTTCAAGCGCCAAACAGGAGAGAGACTTACTTTCTTCGGACACGTTTGGGGACCTCGGGAGGCAGACGCCGCGGTCTGCGATCTCTCAAGCGGAGACGTTCGGAGGCATCTCTGACATCGGGGTCTTGAGAGCCGAATAGGGCGAAGCGAGGTTGGGATGGAGCGGCGCCGGAATGCAAGGGCGGGGGAAATGCTAGATCCCTGAGAAAACCGGCATCGTCCGGCACGATTCCCACATGCGAAAATTCGGGGGGCGACCCCGCCGGGAATCGACCCAGGCTCGCCTTGGCGGGAGGCGAGTAGTCTGCCCACTTGTGACGGTGCTGGAACACCGTACATCCAGCATTATTATTCAGCGCAGAAAATTGTACGTCCTAACACGGGGACAGATCGACGAGGGAGCTGAGGCTTACCAAGTTGGTGACCCGCTAGACTTGCGTGGACGTTGGTGCCGATGCTGGTGCGTGGCTTGGCAGGCGAGGGCTGACTGTCGGTGTGGACGCTCGAGGCTGCCCCCACCCCTCGCCCAGGGTATGGATGGCGTCTAGAAACCACCCGACGCTACCTTCGACGTCATCAAGATTTGAATGTTACTGGACTCGAACCACAACGAAACTTTCTGGGATATTCCTCAACACACTAGTCGACGTATTTTCCGGCTCTAAAAGGGGCGTCTTTCGTCTTGGGAGGACTGTATAAGGACCTCACGATGAGAACATTATAACTTGGCAGAAGGCATATCCTGCAATGTTTGATGAGGGCATTTTATAGGGCATGTATAGAGGAACATTTTAAGGTACATTTTTTTTTAATTTCTGTAATTTTGCAATGTTACAATATTTGAGATAAGTATGTATTGCTATGGGAGCCCATTATTAAATGTAACTTCATGTAATTTTCATAACAAACATTATAATTGTAACGTACTTTAAAGCCTGCGACTATTGGCATATTTATAATGCTTGTATTTTTTATATGCGTGGGTTATGAGAAAAAAGAAAAAGCCAAAATAAGCCCCGACATAAAGGAAAAAAAATTCTTAACAGTATGTTGAATCATTTCTCACAATTTTGGGCGTTAATCATCTTGTTTTCCAATTCATAGCAGGGGATCGTTGAATTGTTGCAATTTATTGCGACTGCGTTATTTGTTTTAACTCTGCTATTTAAACTCTGCTGATTGAAGGTTTTTGGAGAGACCCATTTTGCTTAAATGAGTGGAATGGAAGGAAGGGGAGTTGGAGGTCATGGAGTAGTGGAGTTTCCTGCGGGTGCTCCCACGCTGCGAGCCACTGCACCACCGCGGCCCCTCGCTCCAACTAGATCGACGCAGCTGCCTCGTTAATACCGCGGGCTGGAGCGTCCATGGGCGAGCGTCGGGTCCGACCACCGTGGGGGGCGTACACAAGAGAAGCATTGTGGCGCCCGCAGCCCGTCTTCCGGACGCGACTGCGAAAAAATAATGACGCGGCCANGGGGGGGGGCGTATACACCTTCCTTGCTCCTCTTCTGTGTCGTCAAACAAGCGAGCACGCCCCCTGAGCGGCCTTTGATCGCGTCCGCGCCAGTTAACGAGCGCTCGCAGAGCACAGGCGACGGCGCCGCCCACAAACCGAGCATTCGTTGCCCTGAGGCGAGGGTGGACCCTCGCGCCGAGGGAACAAGGGGGTTGCCGGCGCGAGCCGGGCCTCCGAGGGACGGCCGTTGTGTGCCAGACATCTCCATTTCCTTTATTAAAAGTCGTTATACAGTATGTTCACGGTTACTTAAATATCTTCTGAAGCCCTGCTAAACTTCTACTTACAGGTTATTCCTCCACCTCATGGAAACAAATTCTAAGGGCAAGATTCCCCCGCCATTTTGAATTCTTGGTTTTTCTTGGTTATTTAAATTTTGAAACATGAAAATTTAAAAATGACGTCTATAGTGAACTAGTTGTCAACTTTATGCTGCAGTACAGGTATAAAAACTAAACTACAAACCCGTGACCTATGTCACAATATCGATTCTACCAAAATTCGGCAGAATCGATATTGTGACATATTATGACTTCGTAGTTCAGTTTTTGTGTCTGTGCTGCACGGTAAGGTCAATAGCTAGTGCGCTGTAGACGTACTTTTGAAATTTTCATTTTTAAAACATATAGAAGAGAGAAAAGACAAGAATCCAAAATGGCAGGTGAAGCTTGCGTTAATCGAGTCCAGAAAATTGCACCTAAGGGATAGCACACCGCATTCATGCGCACTCAGTGTGGTAAAATTTCCCGTAAGAACTATATCTTACTAGACATTACCAACACACCACACCTATTTTCTCCCTCTATTTATTCATAATAATTATAAATTTAATATTATATTTTATATATAAATATAAGTAAAAGTACAATTTATCGAAAAAATAAGGTACTTTTAAGATAACACAAGTATAAAACGCTTGTGATAACACGACATATATAGGAATCAACCAAACACGTCATACATGGAGTGATTTATCAAAGGTTTGATTCAGACGTGTGAAGAAACCACGATTAGGCTATAGAATGCTACAACACAGTATCACTGAGAGAGAGGTTTATTACAGCCAACAAAATAAAGGCTGTTCACGGTAAACTGAGCACTTTTGAAAACCCTGCTTATGATCTACTTGTATGCACAGCATGTATTCTTCCGCCGTATGTAAAGTTAGCATTGTCATGAGCCTGATCACTTTGTTCATGCGTCGGCGT
This sequence comes from Clitarchus hookeri, assembly GCA_002778355.1. Classification (NCBI taxonomy): domain Eukaryota; kingdom Metazoa; phylum Arthropoda; class Insecta; order Phasmatodea; family Phasmatidae; genus Clitarchus; species Clitarchus hookeri. The sequence continues at coordinate 325,286 of NQII01000967.1, read as the reverse complement.
CGGCCAATTAGAACTGTGGAATTATTAGAAAAATAAATATTTTACAAATTTGCCGATTCTTACATTAATTAATATACATTAAATACAGAGAAAGTNAATTATTAGAAAAATAAATATTTTACAAATTTGCCGATTCTTACATTAATTAATATACATTAAATACAGAGAAAGTAAAAGAAAAAATTTCATTTTTCAGAAATGTTTACCAAACAGATTTAATTCAACGTTAAGACATAGGACTACTTTCCCTCCATCGTTACCAACTTTACTGAGCGTATGCCAGTCAGTTTGCCCGTTGAAATATATGCTGATACTGGCAGTGACATTTTTTCTAAGGTTAACTTCAAAAGTGCTCATTTTATCATGAAAAGGCTATACGTGTTTATATAGAGCCAAATACACAGGATGTTTTTGAAAAACTCCGGCAGGTTATTTCTCACAAAAATATAAGACAAAAATACACTTTTCTCCTAAGATGATTTTTAAGGGAGCTGTGCGCCTTCCACAAAATCATAATTTAAATACTTTTCTGTGCATAGTGTATTGCGTACAGGTCAGGTAACACGCATTTTGTTTTGAGTTTTATTCACAAATTTCTCGAAAACTGTTTACCTGAGAGTGTTCCGACAAGACGACGTTTTCTTGTTAATTTAGACTTGCTGATTCACAAGATGTCTTAAAAAGTCGCGTACATTTTTAGTTAACAAAAGTAAATTAGTTTTTCAGGCTCAGTATCCCTCTAGAGACCAGGAGAACAGAGTCTCCTTAACGACTGTACGTGCTGTTCTGGGCCACGAAGAAGGATTATACTGCCAACACCGTTTTCATAGGTATCTAATCTCCGTTATAAAAACACAATTCTCAGATTTGTTGCTTAATCGCAAGTAGTTTACAATGTTTTAAAGGTAAAGCATTTTAAATTAAAAAAATTTAGGGGCACATAACATCCTTAACAATCACTTTAGTGGAAAAGTTATAAAAATATTTTTGTCTTTTTTTTTTCGTAAGGAATAACTTGCCGGAGTTTGTCACAAGTTACTGTGCATTTGGCCGACTTCTGCCATAGGCCGGGAGTATGCATGAAACGCCTCGAGGTAATCTTGAGTCAATAACGTAACTTCTGCTGTGGACTGGACAATATTTTTTAAACAAAGNCATGAAACGCCTCGAGGTAATCTTGAGTCAATAACGTAACTTCTGCTGTGGACTGGACAATATTTTTTAAACAAAGCCAAATAGGTAGATGACTCCACTTAAAGATAAGTGGCCAATGAAACCACTGACTGTGCTCACTTATGCGTAAGGCCGTGGAAATTATCTTGTCACGGAAACATAACGCGAATTTTTTATGTCTCTAGTGATAAGCAGTTATTCTACCTCTGGTTTCTTACGTACTCTGTGACGTCACTATACAGCAAGACCTTACGACTCTAAAATAAAATNCATGAAACGCCTCGAGGTAATCTTGAGTCAATAACGTAACTTCTGCTGTGGACTGGACAATATTTTTTAAACAAAGTCAAATAGGTAGATGACTCCACTTAAAGATAAGTGGCCAATGAAACCACTGACTGTGCTCACTTATGCGTAAGGCCGTGGAAATTATCTTGTCACGGAAACATAACGCGAATTTTTTATGTCTCTAGTGATAAGCTGTTATTCTACCTCTGGTTTCTTACGTACTCTGTGACGTCACTATACAGCAAGACCTTACGACTCTAAAATAAAATAAAAATAAATTAGTGCTAACGAACCGCATCACGAAAACAAGTAATTCAGGGCAGAGCTGTCAACGTGATCCACATATTTTAGACAGGAAACTAACAAAGCTAGGACTTATAAGATATTCAAAATTATTTTTCCTAACATTGCACAGTTTATAAGGAAAGGCGAATTATATTTAAATTCAGCAATTATGTTTAAAAATATATTGCAATCTTTTACAACGAAATTTGATAAAAGAATTGCCAAATTTTGAAAGCTGCAGAAATTTTAAGAGTTTTTTTTATAAGGCATCGTCATCCTCAACCAGATGTAAAAGTATAAACTGTAATTACTTTTAAACATATTCTACATATTCATTCGAAAATAAATACGACTATTACAATTCAGACGGAGGCATTCATTTGTACCAGTCCACACACAAACACACGTAGACAGAAACAAATTATGTTGCAATATAACTGGTTCTACAAGCTTGGATCTGAATGATTTTTTGGCCGCTGAGATAAGACCGAGGATAAAAAAGAATGTTCAAGATTCAGTATGTCTGACATTTTGAAAAGTAACATTAGTATCTGCACTATGATACTGCTAATAACTTATACTCAATGGAAATAGCTCAAATTATTCATGAAATACGGCTCACATCCAAAATGAGTTATGGTAGCCAATATCTACAGTTATGGCTAAACATGATGACTGTATATTTACGAGATGGAAATTTAAAAGTTTATACGGCTACAAATTTCGAAAACAGTACATAAAGTGAGCAATTTGAAAACAAACTAAATGTTTGAACATTTCCTCAGCAGTAAACATGTCACTTTAAAATTTCTATTAAAATTTTCGCGGAAAATGAAGGCAGAAAAAGTAATATCTTAACAATTTTTTTTTTTTTTTGATCTACGAAACCGTTTCCTGTAAACAAAATAGAGTTGCAAATTTATCAAAAGTTTTCAGACCCGTGACATGTTGACATTTCGAATGACACCAGTTTTCAACAAAATGCTGGAAACCTAGAAATCGTTAACATTAGTACAAATTTATTTATGGTATACATACACATACGTACCCAGTAGAACACATAATGGCCTAGACATGTAGCCACAAAATCTCATAAGCCATACATCCAAGAACGTAGGTCAGAAACTAATGCGGAAGAGCACTTAAGATTATCGATATTTTTTAGCATTTCTGTTTGGACGTATGTCATAGACGACTAGATGATGTGATATTTTTTTAATGCGTCATACCCCAATGCAGTGGTCAATTTACTTCGTATTCCGATATCACAACATAGTATATGATATCACATATCTTTTCATTATAGTACTTAACCTTCATACTGTTACAAGACGCCAGACGGAGTTATCCGAGTTCGTGAGAGATGGAGGTCTTTATTAAAATAATACATATATTTGATTTTAATTTATTCACACAGTTATTATTTCCATCATTAATTTATTTATCCCCACTATTGCCCTTTTTATTTCTCAGTGAGCGCAGTTTTCAATGTCTATCTCAATCCTGATCAAAGTTCTTCTCAATATCTGTCTGGTTATAGTCAATTAACTCACACTCATAATTAACACATGTTCAGTCTGTCTGTTGCCATCATTTGTAATGTATTTCACCCACCGCATCCAATAGTTCAGCCTGCCAGTCGCACCCTTCACTGCGCCGATGCTCACAGTCGTATATTTTCCTCCCGCTGGTCTCTTCTCTCGTCGCTCGTTTCTCTTCTTGCTCGTCGTCTATCGCTAAAACTCCGAACTCTCATCAACTCCCGGCTCGGAGGCCCGTTGTCCTTATATATAAATTGTCCTGACCATCTAGAAGGTTCAAAGCACTCCGAGTCACGCTGAGAGAAACGAGGTCAGTAAACCAGAAAATTCTTAAGATAAACGCAGAAATTTCTATCCGCCGAAGGTCAGGAGCGGGCTAGCCGCCAAAGAGTTATCGCAGCGGAATTCCTTCATATCTCAAAACCCTGATAAGATTATCGCTCGCTTGTCAATCAAACATTCCTTCATGACTCGCCGCCCGATATCATATCACTACTCTGTCCTCTTCCGCTCGCTGACGCGGGACGGGCCAAGGTCAACGCAGCAAGCGACACGTAACCATACAATTAATTCTCGCTCATTAAATAAAAATGAACACGGGGGTAACCAAAAAAATTATAGCTCATAAAGACTCAATACATTTACAAAATCATTAATTTCAAACCAACCTGTCTCCTTGGCAGCATGAAAAGGAGTACCAATTCTTAACACAAATTATATTCTAAGAATCAAAGCATTCACTGTAACAAAACACTGTAATTTACTAGCCACGGTTGAGTTTTGTTTGCATGAGGCGGAAGTATATCATGGAAGTTGAATTTCAGTAGGGCTTCAGAAAAGTGGGAAGTAACAGTGAATGGACTATAGTAGGCATCCCGCGTCCACTTAACAGCTAGCCCGAGGGTTGCCTACCCCGCAGGAGGCGAAGGGGAGCACGCACGCGCGAGCGTCGAACACAACGCCTGTTAATTACCGGTGACATCNGCCACGAAGCGACTGCGACAGAGGAGGCGTTGAAACGGCAACCTCCCCAACCCACCACCCACAGGACTCGTCGACGAACCGCACGTGTTACGCGGGTTGCGGGGAGGAGGGACAGGAATCCGCGGCACCATCACAAAATTCCTCAGGCGCAGTGGCACCAATTGGCGGAAGGTTTTTTTTAAAGCTTTAATTACCTTCCCGTTCCATACAAGAAGACCCACGGTTACCTCATTCGGCTAGTCTCTGACCTCCCACCACTGAGGTCCCCGGTTCTATCACAGGCCCAGGAGGGTGGGTTCTCATGTGGGGAGTGCGGTGGACACTGTGGCGGCGTGGAGGTTTTCTCGGGGCTCTCCCGTTTCCTCTTCGTCTTCATTTCGCTGCGTCTCCACCACCATATCTTCTCATCTCGTATATTCTTCGGGCTGGCCCAGGCTGACTCACTCACTGCTCTGTCGGCCAGCGACCGGAGGAATGACTGCCAGTCGACCTGGCTGGCGTCACAACTCCTTCTCCCCCCCCCCTTGCCGGAGGAGTTGACGACTTTAGATAAGCAACAATTTTATGGTAAGCCCTTGGTCAGTGTAACGTGTCATTTAAATAAGATTATGAACCACAGCCAACGATACTATAAATACCCCCAACCCTGCAGCCGGAGAGCAGTCACTCTTTGAAGAAGCCATCTGGCTGAAGTGTGGTAATAAGGTGAAGTATAGTGCATCGAGGGACGTCAGCTGAGAGGACGGACGAAGGTAAGAATAGCAGACGGCGGCAGACGAGTGTTTCTGCGGTGTGGCCGGACGAGAGGGCGTGATACCCGGTGAGCCGAAGGCTATGGTGAATGAGGGCGCTCGGATATCTCTAGAACATTGCGTACTGGTGGGATCTGGACTGAACTGAGGTTAGACTGTACGAACATGTGATATGAACTTTATTGTAATTATTGAAACTGTCAAATATGGACATATAATTTATAAAATAATGTAATAGGTTTTGGTACACTGTTTGTTGGGACTGATTTTAGTTATTCAATTACATTAATTTATTTCATTTAATTGTAAATTTTATAGATTAAATTTATTAATTGTAATAGCAATTTATTGTGAGATAGTGAGTCGAGAGTATTTTGTTTGTAGTTATTGTAAATAAATCAGGAATTGCAATTGACTCTTATATTTAATTAAGACCTCCATCCTGTAAAGAACCTGCAAAAAACCACTAACTTTGAGCAATTGTAACAGTATTTTAATATTCAGTAGTGTTCAGTTCGGACGCCGTCGTCAGTCACTTGTTCAAAGATGGTTGTGATTTGATAATTGAGGATTTTAGTACTTTTAGTTACATACTAAAATACCAAATACGCCATCACTTTAGTTCACTACTTCTGGCCACGTGACATTTCAGTAAACTAAACGTGCCAATTAGGACACGGCCTCAAGTAGGAACCAAATGTGAGCGGATTTTCATTTTCCGTGGCAGAAAAATATATGGTATACATATCTCTGAGCGTCCCTTCGTATAGTCGTGCCACCGTAAAAAAAACTGTTTAAGCGATGAAAGTTGGAAATGTTATTAAACATATTTTTATAGAAGAGATACTTTCAATCAACCTCCGATAGGTCGCCAGATCAGAAACACGTACGATGCAGGCATGTAGATGTGCATCACACGTAGGCCCTTTTACCCTACCACACACTACTAGGCAATCAATCATCTTCCAGTAATTATTCGCTGATAACCAAAAGTGTGAATTCGTCAAATAAAATCGAAGTGGTCGCCATGTCACCAAGGCGAGAACGGAGGAAATCCACAGCAACAGAAAATATCGATGAGCAAGTGAATCGAGTGGTTTGTGGAAGGCGTATATAGGCCTACACGATTTCCGAACTGTCATTTGAAGGGTATTGTGAACTACCAACTGGGTGATCAAGACACGGGATTTTATGATAAGGGTATAGAAAAATTCGAATCACGTTATAAATGCCTTAATCGATGTGGCGATAATTAAGAAGAAAAAAAAAACAGATGCGTTCATTGCATTTTAATATTACATTCTCTTACTAGCGTTAAACTATTAATAAAATATTGACATTAATTATTAATATTTTAATTTTATAATTCTGCCCAAATATTTTGATAATAATTACAGCCATAATGCCTCGCTTCAGCTCAAAAAAATATTTGATGTCACAGGAATATTCGTTTACAAGTTATTTCAAATTTTCACCAAAATTGAAGTTAATAATAGCCTGAAATTAAAATCTCGCCGTATACGAGAGAGGCACTGGATTTCCAAGAATTTTTTGACAGCATTCCTGTGAGTAAAACTTTTGAATACTATACCTAATAATGGCCAAATTAAAAATTTTTAAATCGCTGTTAAGTATTATTATATTAGAAAATATAATATTTCTCCAAAATGTACTAAATAATTTTTTTATGAACTGAAGACTTTTTTTTATACCCATGACAGTTAAACAGCTGCTTCGGCTGGTAACCTACTCGGATTATGACAAAAATGTANAACAGATGCGTTCATTGCATTTTAATATTACATTCTCTTACTAGCGTTAAACTATTAATAAAATATTGACATTAATTATTAATATTTTAATTTTATAACTCTGCCCAAATATTTTGATAATAATTACAGCCATAATGCCTCGCTTCAGCTCAAAAAAATATTTGATGTCACAGGAATATTCGTTTACAAGTTATTTCAAATTTTCACCNGAATATTCGTTTACAAGTTATTTCAAATTTTCACCAAAATTGAAGTTAATAATAGCCTGAAATTAAAATCTCGCCGTATACGAGAGAGGCACTGGATTTCCAAGAATTTTTTGACAGCATTCCTGTGAGTAAAACTTTTGAATACTATACCTAATAATGGCCAAATTAAAAATTTTTAAATCGCTGTTAAGTATTATTATATTAGAAAATATAATATTTCTCCAAAATGTACTAAATAATTTTTTTATGAACTGAAGACTTTTTTTTATACCCATGACAGTTAAACAGCTGCTTCGGCTGGTAACCTACTCGGATTATGACAAAAATGTAAATAAAGCCTGCTTAAGTTTTCTCATGGGAATGTGCTTTCGCCGCGAAATGGAAGTGAAGAAAGGTTATTTCTTTAATTTAATGAAGAGTGAGTAAATCAGGAAGTTAATCTGTTGGCCTGACGAATAGGGAAGGCGTCTTAAGGAATTGCACTGGAATTTTTTTTAATGAACGTGGAGGAACAGTGGGTGCAGTAAGCCGGGACCGAAAAAGCGAACCCCAGAATACTTGTTACGTACGCTACCGCACAACTAAACGCTTAAGATATAAAAAAAATGAAACACCTAGCGCGTATGTCAAAAAATCGTTTGATGACAATACGCAATCCTGATATGCATGTGTGCCCACAAATTGACAACAGCGGCACCCTCGAAGTTTTGTCCGATATCTCTTTCGAAAAAAGTGAAGTACTGATATTCTGCCATACTTTTGAAATTACGGCTTTAATATACGCGATGTGCACAAACGTCAAACGATACAAAACTTGAATGCAAATATTTTTTGATTAAGCGGTTACATCTCATTTTTTTTTTAACTATGACAAATACTTCTAAATTATTATTATTTTCTAAATAATTCATAAGCTTGAAAGATTTCTAAACTTTACAGTAAATATTAATTACATAGCCACTTTGCTGTTCGCAGATTTATCACCATGCAAATAAAATTTTAAAACATTTTCTCAGCAAATTCAATATAAAATCTTACGGCCATTTTTATCCGTATGGGTAATACGCAATACAGAAAAAAAATGGGAAGTCTAAGATTGCTAAGTCTACGCAAAAATTAGCGTTTTTGCATTCACGACACTCAAAACTGGAAACGAAGAAAAGGAAGAAATATTCGGGACCTATGGTTGAGATAAAAACTAACGTCCACAACGACTATTAAAAACTTTCTGTGTATCAGCAAACTACGGGGTGAATCTGTCTGCTATTTCTTTCTGGTAATTATAATGTCCCTCCAACCATAAACGTAAGCTAATACATCTCCACCACCACGACAAACCCAATCAAATGTATTCTCCCAGCTGTCTCGAAAAAGCGAATTATGTTGGATTCATTTCTCAACGATTTTTTCGTGATCTTTCTGAGATAAATACAGCCATTTTTGATGCCAATATGATGATAAATGCAGCCATGAAAATAATATAAATGGATTAAACTCTCTACGGACTATTTTCAAATTTAAGTCGCAAAATTAAAATGTTCGTAAAAATATAAATATTAAAGGTACCCAATTTTTGCAAATTATTTGATGTAAAGCAATTACCATCATTATAATTTTGCGTAGGCCCTTTGTGGTACACGAAAGCCAGAAATTCTTGAATTTCACGGCGGATACACGTCGAGGAGTAAAGCCAAGGTCCCCAGCGCACACTGACACACTGAGAGTAGATGATCACACTTTATTTCCCACTTTCCTTCACGGCGAATGTTGTATGTTTTACACGTTTTCATAAATAAGAGTGAAAGCAGTTGCTCACGGTCAATTCAGCACTTTGAAAGCCCTGCTAGGGATCTAATTCTCTTTTAAATTTGTATCTTTCCGCCATATGTAAAATTAACACTGTCACAGGCCTGATCACTTTATTCCTGCGTCAACCAAGAGAAAGCGTGCCATTGTAAGGAATGTAAAATATGTTACTAACATTCGAATACGTAGTCTAGTGTGTACGAAACAATAAAATATAATATTACACTCGTAATGCAACGTCCAAGTTTTAGGAATATTTTTATTAGTTCGTTACTAACTGAAATGTAACCACCATGGCAGTGCGTAGCGTAGTGTTTATATATGTACATAGTTACGGCTCTGATTTATTTTTCATTCTCAGGTCGGTTCCAAAAGTGTTCACATTACCATATGTCAGTCTTTAACTACACATAAACAGTATAATACAGAATCTCTATTTTAAAGACTGTTCACTGTAAACTGAGCACTTTTAAATGCCCTGCTTAAGGTGGCCGCCTGGGTACAATCCATTCACGGTATCTTCGATACTTTTGAAAAGAACCTTTGAAAAATCACCCTAGGCGTTACATGTTCAATTGGTTATAAAAAAATATATATGGATAAAGGTTTTGTCTTGCTTTTAGCACTGAAGCACTTTATAAATTGGTTGTTTTAAGTTTTAAGTATATTTTTTCAATAAATTATAATAATTTGTTAAAAGTCCGTACGAATTAACAACGGATTTTGAAGGGACATGTTGGTTATAGCTGAAAAGAAATAGTTCGTAGGTTAAATATTAATATGTATAAATTTAATGCCGTAATTGTAAAGTTAATATTGCTAAACTATATATTTACAGTTTTACGTAGCACTCATGGGTAAAGATTTCACACAATAATTAACTTTAATTTATTTAAAATCACAGACAGGTCACGACTCATACACTCCATCTTGGCACGTTTTTTTCCAGAAGTATAACCACGCCATATTGGACATTGGAGACGCTGAATTGTGGTTATAAAACTAACGTAACACATTCTTTCTACTTACAAGATAATTCTAGGTTAAGATGTAATTTTAGTATTAGCGTTGTTATTTCTGCAGTTTATCAAATAAACGTGCAACATATAGAAAGGCATTTGAATATTTCCGTTACGTAATTCCCTTCGCAATCCTTAACAGAAAAAAACATTTTAAAAGAATGAAAAGGAATCGATTTTTGGTCAATAATCGATTATTTTCGAAAGCTTTTTGTGGAGCCTAAGNATACATAATCGGGTCCCTGAAAGTAGATCTTTAGCAGGGCTTTAGAAAATCTTGAAGTTACCGTGAATACATTATAGGCTGCTGAAAGGAGTGCAGAGCTCAGCAGAAAATATTTTTTTTTACAAAAAAAACCGTCTAACGTGTGAGTGAGGTCCGCTTACGAATAGCGTTTAAGAATCGTTACGCGTCTGTACACGTTTTTCAGCTTCTCCATTTCTCTCTAAAGCATGTTTTTGTGATAGCGAATATGGCTCAAACGGGTGTTTTCACGGTAATTTTTAGGTATGAACATCTCGGTATGAAACATTAAAAAGGAATGGGGACGTACATCAAACCTTTTTTTTTGTTATTACGTCATAAAATGGTAGGGTCTCCGCTGAAGGTCTCATAGAGGCGCGTTATTGACGGCAAGACTGCACGCCAATTCAGTGCTTTGCACGTAGAGGCGATGAGAGGGTTGATGCGCATGTCTCGGTCACCCCTAGCGTTCCCACGCAAAATTCCTTCAACCAGGTGGCCACCTTAAATCTGGTTGTATGCACATTGTTATTATAAAATTAACATTGCCTGAGGCATGGCCACTTTATTCATGCGTGGATCATGTGAAACAGTGAAATTATTGGGAAAGGTAATATTACCAATTTGTAAGTTCTTGCACTTACATGCACTTAAAAAACCAGAAAGCAAAGTTAAAAATTCCAGTTTACGAAATGTTTTCGTAACATTTCTACATTTCTAATTCTACGTTAAAGGATGGAACTACTTTCTCTTCGTCATTACCAACTTTACTGTCATTGTGCCATTGCATGCCAGTCATTGTATCCATTAAAATACATGCAGTTAGAGACAGTGATATTTTTCAAAGGTTGTTTTCAAAAGTGCTCACTTCATCGCGAACTGTCTCTAAGAATGCGGAATCTCGTCTAAGACTCACAGGAAAGACAGCAGATGACACGGCCGAGCCACAAGACCTAGACTTGCGTTTTAGGGAGGAAATAGGACAAGGTGAGGGGGAGTAATTTTCCCATTGTGCAGGATAAGTGTAGATACTAGTGCGGCTCTTAACATCGAAAACTTGAGAGCTGATGAGGGTGAAGTTAAGTGAGTATGGAGCAGCGCCGGAAGCAAAGGCGGGGGAAACGGGAGACCTCCGAGAAAACACGCCGACCAGCGGCATCGTCCGGCACGTTTCCCACATACGAAAATCCTGGAGCGACCCCTCCGGGAATCGAAACCGGTTCGCCTAGGTGGGAGGCGAGTAGTCTAGCCACTAGACCACCTCGGCCACCTTTGCGTTTTATGGTGTGGTTAAGAGGGGAAGGATAATTATCCCATTGTGCAGCAGCATGGGAGGAGGGCAATGTCTATTCATAATTTTAGGATAAAATAAAATAAGTATTTTAAACAATCCTGAGAAAATTTAACTTTAGTTTTAAAACATTCACAGGACAGTTTCATTTCAAAGTGAGGGTTTTTGAGGGTGGATCATATCCCCTGTGGCTCCCTTCCCTTTCGAGCCAGCAAATATTTTCGGATAGGACAAGCAGATGCGGCTTCCAAAGCGACA